>OX359272.1:31305415-31905415 GCA_947179155.2 Hedera helix | reverse complement strand
AATTAAGTAAATGTTAGTATTTAAAGTCTATTGTTGAATGATGAAGGTATTGAGGAATGATTTATAGAATGTGAAGAAGAATTATATGAACTAAGAAGAGAAAGATGAATGTGCAGAGTATAAAGGATGTGCAATAGAGGGTATGAAATAAGTGGATTGAGAAAGGGTAAATGCAATTAAAGAAAAGAAATTTTCAGAGAATGAGAAAGTATATTGATAAGTGTATCAAGAAATGAGTTAAAGTTTTATGAATAAAATATTTAGAGAATTATGAAATATAATGTTGAGTTAAGAATTGAATATTTTGACAGTTATGATTTTTATTGGAATTATCCATGTAAGTTAAGGATTTAAAGAAGTAAAATATGATTATTATGGATATAGTTGTGATTCATCAAGATAAAGGTATAGTAATGTGGTATAAATAAAATACGTATGATTATTACGGCAATTATGATTCCGAGGACGGAATCCTGTTAAGGGAGGAAGAATGTAAGGATCCGAATTTTTAGAATTTTCTTAATAATATTAAATGAGAATTTAATTGATAAAATTATCAAGGTTGTTTAAATTAATTATTATTTTATGTGATTTAAGGTATGTGATGAGATTTAATTAGTAAATTAAATCTGTACAGAGATCATGACGAATTGTGTTAATAACTGAAAAGTAAATAAATTGTTTAAAAACAATTTATGAAGAATAAGAGAAATTTCTTGTAAAGGCACAATAAAATTATTATGGAAATACGAAAATTATTATTTAAATAATGTTACATGGTAATGTGAGATATGTGAATTAGATATGTATATATAAACATTTGTGTATATATAAGTGTGCATGTTTAATTGATATATTTAATTGATAATTATAAATGTTATTAATTATGGAAATTAAGGGATTAATAATTAAATTAATCCAATTTTAAATGAAAACCGAATGGGGAAGTTAATAAAATTGTAATTATTGATTTTAGATTTAATTAAGAATTATGGTGGAAATTTAGAAATTGATTGAGAAGAAATGTAATTATATAAATTATATAATAATAAATTATATAATTTATATAAGAAAATTAAAGTGATGTATAAAGGAAATTATAATTATATAAATTATATAAGGATAATTATATAATTTATATAAGAGTATTAGAATAATGAGAGAATTAATGAATGTATAATTATTGATTATATAATTAATTAATAATTATGGAGGAATTTAAGAAATTATTTAAAAGGAGAATGTAATTATATAAATTATATAATATTAAATTATATAATTTATATATAAAGAAATTAATGTGAATATTAAAGAAATTGAATAATAAATAAGAAAAAGGAATGTTTTAAGTTATTACAAATTATATTTATTTATAATGGAATTTTTATGATGTTTATGAGGAATAATATTTCAGAAACGTGAACATGTTAATGTAACATGATGTCCAAATAATAAAGTGAAAAATTACGAAAAATAATTTTTATATGTTATATGAATTATTTTATGAATTTTGGAGGTATAAATTACCTCATGCAATTACATGCATGGCGTTATGCGTGTACAAAATTTATCAAGTAAAGTATCCAAAAGAGGTATAAATATTATTTATAAATCATGATATGATTTGTAGTGAATTAAAATAAATATTTTATATATTATATATAAAATATTTATTACATGAAATAATTACGTAATGTATAAAATACTTTATTTATGCATGATTTTTTTTATGTGACTTATCCGAAATTGCATGGCGGTGGAATTGTTGGGTGAATTCAAAATAGTGAAATGTGCAATTATAAAAGGAAGAGAAAAGAAAAAGAAAGAAAAGCAAAAGAAAAAGGAAGGAAGCAAAATAAAATAAAAACACTCTTTTTGTTCCTTCTTCCTCCCAACCGAGAGCCACCACTACTTCACCGGCAACCAACATAGCCACCACCATGGGAAGGAGGTTTATGCCATCAAATGAATGATTTTTAAAGCCAAAGAAGGTTGATCGAGTTAAGGGTTTGAGCTATCAATTTAAATAACTGGACGCCAGACAAGTTCTTCAGTCCTTTAATGTTAAATGTTGTCTGTTATGATATGCTAATACTTGTTTAAATGCATATAAATTATGTGTTATATGATACGTGGATAATATGACAATTATGTGTACTTTGTGCAATGATGTAAGATATGTTGCTATAGTAGAAGCACAAGCACATGATGTATGACACACACTGAGCATGTTAAGGTATGTGTTATGTGAAGCATAAACTGTTGAACTTGCTGAGCCATTGTGCTCATTACTTGCTTAATAAACATTTTTGCAGGAAAGAGATAAATTTCAAGATTTTCGAATTATGTAGAGACGGTTTACCATGGAAGGTTGTGACTGTGATTATATTTTTTTATATATTATAAATCAATGTGGATAAATTGCCAAGTTACTTTGATATGCTATATGTACAGATAAGTGGGTCTGAATATAATAAATATAGTTTAAACTGTGAACTATAATTGTTCTACATGAATATTATGATAGACTACTATGTGTCTGATGATGAATCATTGCAAAGAATAGTAGTATGAATATGAATGATATTAAAATTTGTATGCCGAACTTTATGATACAAGAAAGAAAAGAAAAGTAAAGGTTGCGATCTAAGGACTAGGATCGAGGCAATAAATTTTAAATGTCAAATATTTTAATGCAAGGATTGAGAAAAAGAAAAGAAAAATTTATACCGCAAAATTGATACTTGATAAATTTTAAAATCAATTAATGGATGAATTAAGGTGATTAAAGATTTATTAACGGACCGAAATTTGGATGTTAAGAACATAATGTTTAATAAACACGAGATTTAAGGGAATAAAGTGGGTCGAATTTCGGGGTCGTTACACTTCCTATGTAAGATGATTGATTATCCATAAAGGTTTGAAAGTTTTCCAAGCTTAAAACTTTAAAATATGTATGTATGTATAGTTAAAGTCATGAATTATAGAAGAAAAAATGTCTAGAGGTTGAACATATGTATATAAGGTGTATTTGCATGAAAGATGGCATGATAATGCTTAAAAATATAGAAATTATGATTTTGGAGGTTAAATCTACTTAAGATGGTAATATGTTTATGTAAACATAAATTAAAGGTAAAGAAATTTGGAACAAGTCTTATATGTGTAGTATAAGGCCACTAAATTGATAAATAAACTATTTGATGAGTATATAAAAAGTGGAGGTTAACAATAAGAAATGTGAATTTTATGAAAAGTTATGTAAAGTTGATGAAAATGCAACTTAAAGGTGATTTTTGGCAATTTTGAGAAATTAATGGTGAAATGAAGTCAAATGACTTAGTTTTATGTTACTACATGTGTCTACGTTGATTTGGTAGTCAACGGATTAAAGTTAGAATGAAAATGCATTTCGAACGATTGAAATCGATCGTTTCGACCTAAAACGAGTTTTTACGGACAAATCTCGTCTCGTGAAAAGTTAAGTTATTTGAAAGGTCTAGACAAGTGTTATATGATATATGTAAGCTATATCAAATGTCGGAATGAACGTTAGAAGTGAATGACCAAAAATCACAAAGTTGACAAAAAGGTTGAAAATTTTAAGTATAAAATCGAGTTGAAACACCATTCTACGGGTTAGTACTTCAATAATTTTAAGAAGCCAAATGAGTCAAGTAGTATTTTTGGATGTAAGATGAAGGAGTTAAAAATTAGCAAAAGTAGTGCAAAAATTAAAAATCTTAATTTCTGAACACTGCGCCTAGGCGTATTGTTTTGTACTAAACACTGCGTCGAGACATAGTTACTGTTCACGATTGAGAGGAATTCGCGACCAGTGAGCTCTGAACTCGCCGGGGCGAGGTTACTGTTCACACCAATTTTTTTTAAGTTTTTAAAAAGCTATATTTTGATGTTGAATGATAAGAATAGGTTATGTAATCCCTAAATTGATAAATAATGGTCAATTTAAAGTGTGACACCCCCAAATTTAGGTACCAATACCTCGGATTTGGTGCTCACGATCAAATACATACATCACCTCTTAAACAACGTATATTACTAAATGCGGAATAAATAAACATAAGTTGTTCATTACAAAAGGCTTACTATGGTCCCAAGGTCTCAACCTTAATAAAATTTCATCATGATGATCCTATTAATATAAACAGGGTTCCATGATTTACAAAACAGGAATAGAAATATTTAAACTATTCTTAAAGCTTGCCCTTGCCTTTGTCCTTCTTGGAGTGCTCAGGCCTAACTGCAATTAGTTTATGATATATATAGCAAGAGTGAGCAACTAATATGCTCAGCAAATTTAAAATAATACAGACATATCATGAATAACTACGAATAAAGTGAAAGCTCAACAATTTATAGAAGTTAATGAAATGACTGATAAGATAATCAAAATCCAAACGAAGGAATGAAAGATGATTATTTATTGCTGAGTGGTCCAACCGACCCTGAACGTTTCCAAGGAAACAACCTTCCGATTATCCTTTTATAAATCAGACTGTACTCGAGGGGATCAGCCTCTTGTACAACATGTATATGCATAACATTAAACTCTGACCATATCGAACTATGACACTTATAATTCCCCATTTAGGGTTTGTTCTCTTAGTACAAGACTTCCACACCACTCAACTGGTTTGGAATAGCTTTTAAAAAATATTTACTTTATATGTCCAGCCGAAACAAATGGCGTAGACCCATTTGTTGAACAGTTCATGAAATAAAGAACTTTAAATAATTTACTTATTCAATGATAGAACATATTTTTCAAATGCATCAATGTGCGAATATCAATACTGGCATTTACATGGAATAATTAACGATAAATTAAACCATTTGACATGCTCAAAAATAATAGTTCGAGTTTGAGTTAGGAAACTTGCCTCAGTTGTTGACTACAGCTCACACAATTTAAATTACATCCTTTGATATACCTAGTATTAAATAGGTTTATCTTTCAATTAGTATAGCATATAGAGATTCATATATTACTATCATACATACTGCAACTAAAGCACATAATCCTCTATTTAACAACACGTAGCTTTCACGACAATATTATCACACTTGGATAACATTTTAGTTACCTAATAATATTATTAATATCAAGTTCATTTACAAATGTTATTAATAACTCAATAACATCTTAATTGAATACCTACTATTATTATTAATCAAATAATTTAGCGAGTTACTATTATTATTAATTATTTAATAATAATTTAATTACTTAACATTATTATTAATCGTTTAATAATAATTTAATGAGTTACTATTATTATTAATCATTTATTAATAATTTAATGAGGTACTATTATTATTAATCATTTAATAACAATTTAATTACGTACTATTATTATTACTCATTTAAATAATAATTTAATCATTTACTATTATTATTAATCATTTAATAATAATTTAATCTTTTATTATTATTATTAATCATTTAATAATAACTTAATCATTTACAATCATTTTAACTAATATTATTATTTAATAATATTTTAAATTACTTAGTAATATTAACAACTTAAACAATTTAAAGGTAAATTGTTTAATTATTTTATTAATTTCTTTACTCCTTTCCTTTATTTATTATTTAGTTATTTAAATAATAAATATCTAATTTAATTCTTTTTTATTTAATTTATTTATTATTTAATACAATTTAAATAACAAATAATTACATTTATGTATTATTTAATAAAATTAACTCATACATCCTTAATTATGCTATTATCTTTATTTGTCTTAAATCAAGTGTATTTAACAAAAATACCTACTTGATTTATTATTTTTATATCTCTTGTATATCTATAGTATATTTTATTTTATACACAAAATAATTTTTTTTTAATTTTTCAACCTTATTTACTATTTTTTAAATGTTCTGTTTCTGTCCAAAATGGCATCATTTATTAAAAATTTAATTTTCATCAGAAAATTCTGAAATTTCTACAGTAGCTTCCTCATATCATAGAACACTTCTAATAAAAATTTCATAATTTTCGGAAATATACTTTTCAAGATATTTCTGTGTTATGCTTTTCAAACTTGAAAACTCGTTGGGTCATAACTCCCTCATACGACGTCGGATGGAGCTCATTTTTGGACAGTGGCTATTATATACCATATAATATCATCTTTAAAATGGAAGGAAATTTTAGAGCAAGAAAAGTGGCCAAAACAGCCCTCACAAGATCCTGGCAGTAGGCTTTTCCAGATTTTTCCGGCAAAAACTGTTTTGCTAGGAAAATCGCCATAAATAGCTCGTTTAATATTTTTCAGTCGTTCCACTTGAAAAATCTTCCTATCTTATAGTAATATCACCCAAAGTTGATGGATCATGAATAGGACTTACGGAACGTGAACAGTAAATCCGGCAACCCGCTGCTCAGTTTAGGATTTTTTCGGCGAAAATCGCTTTCATGTTTTGTTAAACTTTTCCACATAAATGAATACAAAAACTCATGTTAAACCCATTAAACTCTAGATATATTAGTCTAACATGGTTTTAAGCATCAAGAGCTTTAAAAATAGTTTTCTACCATCAAAACACATTTTTGACCAATAAAATCACTTAAAACATACATAGAACATATATTAAAATGGAAAGCTAGGTTTGAAAACTTTTAAACCTCTTGGTAGCTCTTTTTCTTCTTGCTAGGAATGGGATGAGACTTGGATGATCTATCTTGGTATGATTGATGATCTTGCTTCTTGCTTGATCTTGATTTTTCTAGGGTTTCTCTTCCTTTTTTCTTACTTTCTCTCTATTTTGCTCTCAATCTTTCTCTATTTGCTCTCTATTTTCTCTCCAAGACTTAGAACAAATAAAATTGATGATAAAATGAGGGAGATAGAGTGTTTAATGTGTTAGTTGATATGTATACTTACAACTCTTGTAAGTATACACATCAACTACACAAATCCAGGCTCATAGGCCTACTAGCTTGTCTTGTTCCTCTCAATATATTAAGCTTCCAAGGAAAGCTATAATAGCTCCCCATAACTCTCCTAAAGTTGTCGGCAATGAGGGTGCACAAGGCCCCAAAATTGCTTTATTTTACTTTTTATTTTAATAGCTACAAGTTGGTAATATATGTATATATTGACACATATATATATATACACCAACACAAATATGATTGGGCTAGGTTTTTGGGCTCTAGAAATTTAATTCATTGGGCTCCCAATTAATTCCACTTGGGTCTTCAATAATTAAATCAATGGGCTAAGCAATTAATTCCATGGGCTAGATAATTAATTCCATGAGCTAAACATTTAGTTGATACCCATTTAATCACATAATGCTAATTAGTAACATGAATTAATTTTACCACTTTAAGGTTAACATTTAATAAATTCATGGACTACTATTATTAAATGTTACACTTTAATTAATTATATTAATTAACACAATTAGATTTGTCTTTAATAAATTAATTTAATCTATCAAGTAATTGGTTTAATTATAAACTCAACCACATTCTATTAAGTCATCGATTAGGGTTTCTAACTTATCGTTTCTTGATATTAATATTTGTAGGTTAGTTCATTTGGTTTAAATAAGATCACCGTGCGAACTTCCCTTTTTAATTAAATCCTCATACACATAGATATGATTATTCATGAATGCACAACAAAATAAAAATTAAATTCATTTCATTGATAAATATTAATCAAATATATTTGAAATGCGTAGTAATATTCACGGTCATTACATAAAGGGTGTTAAGACATAATGAAATAAGAAATGGTATAATTTAATATACCCAAAAGCTAGGTAAAAGCATGGTAATGCTTGTGTGAAAGGTCGATAATGAGTTATGATGCATTATTAACCTCTGTAAAGTATAATACATCAAATGTGAAATGATTAGAGATGAGTGATGTAGTATTTATAAGTTAAGTTTGAAAAAGATTATAGAACACGTTATGACCTTATAATGACATATAGGTTCAATGTTGACAGATAGAGCTCGGATTAGCAGACCAACAAGACGGATACGAAAGATGTTCAAAGAAGCATAAATGGTTATAATAATTATAAGTGTCAGGCAAGTTTTTTAGACTTGTTAAAATGTGATAATTGTTCTATGTGGATTATGTGATATCAAAAGTTTTAAAATGTGCACTATGTGCAACTATATGTTTTAACTGTTAAATGAAATATGTGACATTTATATTTTTGAAAATGCACAACATGGTCAAGTAAAGAATGCATGACGCATGTTATGAACTGCAAGCATGAAAGGTGTTATCTGTTAGACTTGCTGACCCTTTGTGTTCATTTTTGCTTTAACTGACATTTTTAGGCAAAATACGAAAAGGCCGGAGTTTTTGGTAAAGCTCAAAGGGTAAGTTATGTTAGCTGCTTAGAAAAGTATAAAGAATTTGTTATATATAATTATATAATGTGGCAAGTCAGTTAGTTAAATGTAAACCTATAAAGGTGAAAGTTAATTAACATCTTGGTTTTAATTATGAACTTGGTCATTAATAAAGCGATGAATGATTTGTAAATCCGTAGGGATTAATTTGTATATATGTATTATTCAGAGAAATGTTGTAAAGAAATAAGATTAATGTATCATTGTAAGTCGAGTCTTATATGTAATAAACTCATATATACGGAGCAGGTATGATGTAAGCAGGGTCATGTATGACAGATATTAATGGTGAATGTATTCACAGGTTATGTCATATCAAATCATAAATTGTATGATTTGAATTGTAATAAACTAGGGCATGATTGATGTATACAAGATCTAAGTTTTAAGGTAAAGAATGTGAAGGTTATGATTCTGAGGCAGGTAATGAATGTAAGCATTATGAAACAAGTTTTATGAACTATATTATAATTAAATGATATAGTTTTTGTGAGGACCCGAATTTTCAGAATTTCTTTTATAATATTAAATAAAAATTTAATTGATAAAATTATCAAGGTTGTTTAAATTAATTATTATTTTATATGATTTAAGGTATGTGATGAGATTTAATTAGTAAATTAAATCTGTACAGAGATCATGACGAATTGTGTTAGTTTAAAATAATTGAAAAGTAAATAAATTATTTAAAAACAATTTATGAAGAATAAAAGAAATTTCAGGCAAAGGTACAATAAAGTGTACAATTAAATTGTAGTGGAAGTACAGAAATTATGACTTAAAGGAGATTATATGGTAATGTGAGAAGTAAGATTTAAATATGTATATTTATATATGTGAATGTCTAATTGATAATTTTAAATTTCATTAATTATGAAAATAAAGGGATTAATAATTAAATTAATCCAAATTTAAATAAAAAGTGAATGAGGGAGTTGGTAAAATTGTATGTGTTGATTTTAGATTTATCAAGAATTTTGGAAGAAGTTTAGAAATGAATTGAGAAGGAAAGGTAATTATATAATAATAAATTATATAATTTATATAAGGAAATTAAAATAAAGTATGAAGAAAATAATAATTATATAAATTATATAAGAATAATTATGTAATTTATATAATGTGATTAAATGGAATAAGGAAATTAAGAAATTATTTAAGAAAGGAGAATGTAAATATATAAATTATATAATATTAAGTTATATATAATTTATATATATAAAGAAATCATTGTAAATATTAAAGAAATTGAATAATAAATAAGAAAAATGAATGTTTTAAGTTATTAAAAATTATATTTATGTATAATGAAATTATTATGACTTTTATGAAAAATAATATTTCAGAAATGTGAACATGTTAATGTAACATGTTGTCCGAGTAACGAAGTGAAAAATTATGAAAAATAATTTTTATATGTTATATGAATTAATTTATGATTTTTGGAGGTATAAATTATCTCAAATAATTACATGCATGTCATTATGCGTGTACAAAATTTGTCAAGAAAAGTACCTAAAATAGGTCTAAATATTATTCATAAATCATATTATGAATTTTGATAAATTAAAATAAATATTTTATATTTATTATATAAAATATTTATTACACGAAATAATTACGTAATGTATTAAAATTTTAATTTTTGCATGTTTGGTTTGGAACTTTCGAGAGAAACCAAGTCGGTGGACGTGTGTGGGATTAAAACAAAATAAAGTCTTGCATGTAAGTATATAAGGAAAAGAAAAGGAAAGAAAAAGCAATAAAAAGGAAGTAAAAGAAATGAGAAAAATACACACAAACACTCTCTTTCTTTCTCCCATCCGAACCACCACCAACCACCACCATGGTCATCACCGGAAAAACACCAAGAATGGGAAATATTAAGCTTCAAGGAGGGAGTTTCAAGTTATGGAAGGTATACAAATGTATTTATTTGATTTATCTTAATATTTTAGTGTTAAAATAATTTTGTGGAAAAAAAATAGAAAATAATTAGTATAATTATTCTAAATAATTTCTAGATGTATATCTATGGTTTATGTGATTTTTGGAATATTTATGTTGTGAAATTGGGAGCAAAAATGGTGGAAATGGAATTAATTTAGGAAAAAGATAGACTACTGTTGCTACGAAAACTGGAAAACGAAAAAGGGAGGGTCGCGCATTACGCGCGGCCAAATTTTGCCGGAATCAGGGATAAAACGACGCCGTTTTTGGGGCGCGTCTGAGGGTGAGCCGCGCATTGCGCGGAGCCCAGAGATTTGCTAAGAAACGACGCCGTTTGGTGTCGGTGTGGGGAGGCCGCGCGCCATGCGCGACCGACGCACGTGGCAAACTTACGAAAATGCCCTGGATTTTACGAGAAATTCTGGTTAAGTCCTCAAGGCCGCGAAAATTACGAAAATGCCCCGGATCTTTTCTGTTAATGCCGGATGGGTCCCTAAGGGCGCGGAATTTACTAACATGCCCCCAGAATTAGTTTTTAATGAAATAAATGTTTAAAAATTGTTTAAAAATCATAGAAAATTATAGAAAAATACTAAAAATATAGAAATGTTGTTTGGGTATTGAATTTAATATTTTTGTAAAAATATTAAATATTGGAGATTAATAGTTAAATAATTTAAATATTAATCTAATGAGTTTAAATGTTAGAAATTTCTTACGCACATGGCTTCATTTCTGCCCATTGCGTCGTTTCATGCCTTCTTCCAGAAATTTCTTACGCACATGGCGCGACCTGCCTTACACGCCCAAAACGGCGTCGTTTTGTCCCCGGCTTGCGAAAGTAATGGCTGCCGCGCAATGCGCGGACAGCCATTGCGCGGCAGCCCAGAGTTATTTTTTTTTCTTTTCTTCCAAACAGTAGCTAACCCAAGCCAAAATAATACCATTTTGATCAAATTTTTCCAACATAATAACTCTATAAATCACATACTTCACACATATATACCCAAAAATTATTTGGAATAATTATTCTAATTATTTCCTATTTTTTCACAAAATTTATTTATCACTCATAATACAAAATAAACTAAATAATTTAATTATTTTACCTTCCTTGAAGTTTTTCTTCCCTTGTTGGCACCCATTTTCCTCTTCCTCTTGGTGGTGGTTATGATGGTTGCCGGTGGTGGAAGGTGGCGGCTTGGATGGAAGAGAGAATAGAGAGTTTGTGTGTTTTATTTTGCTTTTTCTTTCTTATTTCTTGTTCTTTCTTTTCTTTTATACTAAACTAATTTAACTAATTTGGACAAAGTACACACTTCCACCGACCTAGGCCATGCAACCGACATAGAAAAATTCGGATAGCAACAAAATTCATGCTTAATTAACTATTTTAATACATTACGTAATTATTTTGTGTAATAAATATTTTATATAATGTATATATAAAATATTTATTTTAATTCACCAAAAATCATAATATGATTTATAAATAATATTTATACCCTTTTTGGGTACTTTACTTGACAAATTTTGTACACGCATAATGACATGCATGTACTTATATGAGGTAATTTATACCTTCAAAAATCATAAAATAATTCATATAATACATAAAAATTATTTTTCGTAATTTTTCACTTCGTTACTTGAACAACATGTTACATTAATATGTTCATATTTCTGAAATATTATCTTTCATAAAAGTCATAATAATTACATTATACATAAATATAATTTTTAATAACTTAAAACCTTCATTTTTCTTATTTATTATTCAATTTCTTTAATATTCACATTAACTTTCCTTATATAAATTATATAATTTAATATTATATAATTACATTATTCCTCTCTAAATAATTTACATTTTCCACAAATACAATTTATAAAATTTTCTTCCATCCTAAATTAATTAAATTTTCTTATATAAATTATATAATTATTCTTATATAATTTATATAATTATTATTTCCTTCATACAACATTTTAATTTTCTTGTATAAATTATATAATTTATTATTATATAATTTATATAATTACATTTCTTCTCAATTAATTTCTAAACTTCCTCCATAATTTATAATTAATTTAAAATCAATAATTACACTTTTGACTAACTTCCTCATTAACTTTTCATAAATTTTTCGGATTAATTTAATTATTAATCCCTTAATTTTTATAATTAATGAAATTTATAATTATCACAATTAAACATAAACACACATATATATATACATATAATTCATATTTCTTACATTTCCATATAACCTCATTTAAAACATAATTTCTGCACTTCCATAATAATTTAATTGTACAATTTTATTGTACATTTACATGAAATTTCTCTTATTCTTAATAAATTATTTTTAAACAATTTATTTGTTTATCAATTTCTTTAGTTCCATACCATTCATCATAATCTCTGTACAGATTTAATTTACTAATTAAATCTCATCCCATACATTAAATCACATAAAATAATAATTAATTTAATAATCTTGATAATTTTATCAATTAAATTCTTATTTAATTTTATTAAAGAAATCTTGAAATTTCGGGTCCTCACATTCTTCCCCCCTTAACAGGATTCCGTCCTCAGAATCGTAATTACCGTAATAATTATACGTATTTTATTTATAGCACATTGTTATGCCTTTATCTTTGATGAATAATCACTAAATCCATAATGATCACATTTTACCTCCTTAATGTCCATAACTTACCCGGATAACTCCAATAAAAATCATAACTGTCAGAATATTCAATTCTTAACTCAACATTATCTTTCATATTTCTCTAAAAAAAATTACTTATAAAACTTTAACTTATTTCTTGATACACTTATCAAGATTGTTTCTCATTCTCAGAAAAATTTCATTTCTTTAATCATACCTACCCTTACACAATCCGCTTATTTTATATTCTCTATTGCACATCATTTATACCTTACGGCTTCATCCTTATCTTCTTAATTCATATATATCTTCTTCACATTTCATAATTCATTCCTTAATACCTTTATCGTTCAACACTAGGTTTTAAATACCAACATTTACTTAATTCATCATAATCCTTATTTGGAAATTATTTCATAAATCCTGGGTGTCACATTCACCCCTCCTTCATAAAATTTCGTCCTCGAAATTTCTATGTACTCGTACTTCACAATTTCTTTACATTTATTCCACATATCTTTCTTCCCTTCATTTCTCGTGATCATTGCCCATTGCAAAAAATTTTTTTAATCCATCATATTTCATAATTTCTTTACTTCACAATTATTACCTTCATTATCGCTTATAATTAAAAATACTACCCCACCCTACCATCCAATCTTCATAAGAGTAGAGGAATTCAAAATTTTTATTTTGGAAACAAAAACTTCATGATACGCTGAATGAACCTTTATCCCGGTTTACAGTACTTCGCTCCCCGAGTACTTCATACTGCAAACCCTGACAGTGGATCAATCTGTCATTAAAGTAATGGATGTTTCACCATACAGTGGCACGCCAGATGATCAGTCTGCAATGCCTATGTCTTAATATGTCAGGTGACCATTCGATCAACTTGCAATATTCTTAATCTCTTTGTTCATCTCAGCCTTAGAATTCATTCGAAAATAACTTGATTTGTTATAACTTTCAAAGAATATGAATTCAATATTTTACAAAATTTGTCTAGCTGAATCAATAGCTCAAACTTATATTCTTCAACGCTTGTCTAGCTAGATCAATTAGCATAGACTTACTTTTAACAATTTATATCTCACAGAAATTTTTAAAACATTTATTATGTCAAAACTTTTCAAAACATCTAGCCGAGTCAAATGGCATTGACTTATAGCTTTGACATAACTTCATAAATCAAAATCATTTATGACTTCATGTTACCGCGTCATTTTCACAGTCTGTTGAGAATTTCGTCGTTAATAATTCCTACACCATAAAACCATACTTTATGGTATTGAATCATCTTATAATGAAATAGTACTGCACCGTCTCAACAACACGTTGAGCATTCAGTCATTTATGCACTTCCATAATAATTTAATTGTACAATTTTATTGTACATTTACATGAAATTTCTCTTATTCTTAATAAATTATTTTGAAACAATTTATTTGTTTCTCAATTTCTTTAATTCCATACCATTCATCATAATCTCTGTACAGATTTAATTTACTAATTAAATCTCATCCCAAACATTAAATCACATAAAATAATAATTAATTTAATAATCTTGATAATTTTATCAATTAAATTCTCATTTAATTTTATTAAAGAAATCTTGAAATTTTGGGTCCTCACATTCTTAATTTAGGAAAAAGATAGCCTACTGTTGCTGCGAAAACTAGAAAAAGAAAAAGGGAGGGCCGCGCATTGCGCGCGGCCAAATTTTGCCGAAATCAGGGATAAAACGACGCCGTTTTTGGGGCGCGTCTGAGGGTGAGCCGCGCATTGCGCGGAGCCCAGAGATTTGCTAAGAAACGACGTCGTTTGGTGTCAGTGTGGGGAGGCCGTGCGCCATGCGCGGCCGACGCACGTGGCAAACTTACGAAAATGCCCCTGGACTTTCCGAGAAATTCCGGTTAAGTCCCCAAGGCCGCAAAAATTACGAAAATTCCCCGGATCTTTTCTGTTAATGCCGAATGGGTCCCTAAGGGCGCGGAATTTACTAAAATGCCCCCAGAATTAGTTTTTAATGAAATAAATATTTAAAAATTGTTTAAAATTCATAGAAAATTATAGAAAAATACTAAAAATATAGAAATGCTGTTTGGGCATTGAATTTAATATTTTTGTAAAAATATTAAATATTGGAGATTAATATTTAAAAAATTTAAATATTAATCTAATGAGTTTTAAAGTTAGAAAAGGAATAAATAAAAATCCGGACAACCGAATATGCTAAAATTTATCCGATGAGCCGGGTTGTCCGTATTGAAGGTAATTGATATTAAGTTAAATTAATATATTGAAGGGCGAGGTTAATAAAATTAACCATATTAGGGGATAATTGACCCAGAAATGATATTAATTAATTAAGTTAATATCATAAGAGAATAAATAATTATTATTTGATTATTTTATGATCATAGGTTGATCGAATTAAGGTTTGGAGCTATTTATTGGAGATCCAGGCAAGTTCCTCAGTTCTTTAATGTTAATTATTGCCTGTTATGATATGTAAATACTTGTTTAAATGCATATAAATTATGTGCTATGTGATACGTGTTTAATATGACCACAATGTGTACTTTGTGCAACGATATGAATATATATGAGATATATTGTTATGGTAGAAGCACAAGCACATGATGCTGAACATGTTAAGGTATATGCTATGTGAAGCATAAACTGTTGAACTTGCTGAGCCGTTGTGCTCATTACTTGCTTAATAAATATTTTTGCAGGAAAGAAATGAAATTCAAGAATATCAGATTAAGTTTGAGATGAGTTACCTAGAAGATAAAAAACGTGATTGTTATATTGTTAATAATATAATTCAATGTGAGAAATTTGTTTATTTACTGTGATGAATTGTATGTATATATAAGTTGAATCTGGATATGATAAGTTCAATTATGAACTGTGATTGATCAAGATAATTGTTACGATAGAAATTATTATACGTTTGATTATGAACGATGTAACAAGGAATATTTGTATGAAAATAAATAATAGTAAATTTTGAATGTTAAGTTTTATGATATTGGTACAGAAAGAAAAAATGAAGGTTGCGATCCAGGGACTAGGATCGAAACATAAAGATTTTTAATATCCAAATGTTTTAATACAATGATTAAGTTGAGAAAAAGAAAAAAAATTATATGAAAATTGATACTTGATGATTTTAAAATCAATTAATGGATGAATTAAGGTGATTAAAGATTTATTAACGGACCAAAATTTGGACGTTATGAAGATAAGGTATAATAAATATGAAATTTAAATGGGTTGAATTTCGGGGTCGTTACAGTTGGTATCAGAGCTAGAGGTTATAACCCTTAGGAAAATGATACCTTAGGCTATAACCTAAAGTAAGAAAAAGTACTGTCAGTTGAGTGTTCTGAAAACTCAAGCGTATGGTAAACTCGTGACTCATGATTATATGGTGGAACCCCTTTAGCGAATGGGCGACTATGGCCTGACTAGGACAAACTCCTCAACCATATGATTATGGTAAGTTCCTGAGTCTAAATACGTGATAAGTTTGATGAACATGGGGAAAATTAAAATAGAAAGATGTAAGTTAAGAAATACAGATCTCAAATATTGGCTAAAGTAAATGAAATATGAAAGAGATAAGATTACAAGAAAGAGATAAAGATGTTAAGAAAGATTTGAATGAAGGTAATGAATTGAGAAAATTTATAAGTTCAATTAAGAACATAATTGAAAGAGAATATTTGAAAGGATTCAAAGATGAATCTCAAAGAAAATCAGGGGACACCTGATTTAAGCAATAAAGATGAAAGGTAATCTAAAGGCATAGAAAGAGATCATAATAATATGATCAGGAACAATGAGAGAATCGTACTTCAGTACGATCACGAGATAAGGGAAGCGAGTAAGAAGTAGGTTGTGAAGCGAGATCATGATGGGATCAAGTGAGAATATGAAATAATAAAGAGACCTGTTAATGGTCGAAAAGGCATATTTTAATGTTATAAAAAGATATGGTACTATGAAATAGTACAAGAAGAATTCAGAGAATGATGAGACATGAATGACAGAAAGGTTATGATAAGGGGGTAGAAAACTTGGGTACGAAATTTCATTTGAGGACTCATGTGGTGACTGAGTTGCACAATCCTTTGTATGGGCGGGGGATTTGTGTTTACTTAGTTACTATGTGATAATCATTGAAATGTTAGAGTCGCGCTAAGAGTTTTTGATAGGTAATAATATTAAGTTAGGCACGAGTTCTTAAAACTCATGCATATGGTAAGTCCATGACTCATAATTGTATGGTATGTTTTGAGCCCCTCAGCATATGGATAGTCTTTGACTTGTTCTTAGACTACGTATTGCTAGGTCAAGCTTCTAAACTCATATTCTTGTGGTAAGTTCCTGGACTCATAATGTGTGGTAAGTTTGATGAACTATACGGGAGTATAGAAATGTTGGAGTAGTTAGAAAATTTTTGTATAATGGTAATAATAGTCCTAGCAATAAATTTATTAATTAAGTAAAGAAACTGAAAGTGAATGTTAGGGAATTTAGGATATTCCCACTCTTCTAGCTTTGCTAGATTTCGAAAATTTTGGCCTCAAGTTGATTTGGCACGTGTGTGCTTTGAAAAATATAAATGAAATTTTTAAGCGATTTAAAAAGTGTCTATGCTACTTGTCTCGGCTAGACAAAAATGTTTTTACATCAAAATGTATTTCAAAAGAATCATACATGCACCTTTTAGCCCGGTGTAGATGTGATGAATGACTGCTCAACGTGTTGTTGAGATGGTGCGGTACTATTTCGTCATAAGATGATTCAACGCCATAGAGTATAGTGTGGGAATTATTAACGACGGAATTCTCAATGGACTGTTACACATATATAACCTTGTTTACACATACATGTTACATACATGCGAGTTTATTACATATAATACGTGACTTACAGCGTTACATTAATCGTATCCCATTACAAGAATCTTTAATTAAAACTTACATACCTATAATTATCCGAACGAATATACAAAAGAATACATCTCATTACTAATGATAAAGTTTAAAATTAAAACCAAGACGTTAATTAACATATACATGTACAACTTTACCTTCATCTATTGACTTGTCATATTACGCAAAGTAAACATAAGAAATTTCTTCAAGTGCCTTTATACAAATATCATTTCCATACCCTTTAGCTTTACTGAAACCTCCAGTCTTCTCGTACTTAGCTAAAAATATCAGTTTAAGCAAGAATGAGTACGACGGCTGAGCAAATTTAATAGTTAACACCATTCATGCTCACAGTTTATATATATGTGTCATACATTTCTTACTATGCATTTTATCCAATGCATCATATCTATCATGCTATGCAATTTCAAACATAAATCTCATGTATTACATTTAACAGTTAATCACATAGTTGCACAAAGTGCACATTTAAAAATATATTCACGTTGATTTCAGATAACAAAGAAATTCTACACATAGTCTGTAAAGTAGTTCACATAGAACAATTATTACATTTCAACAAGTTTTAAAAAAACTTGCCTGTTATACATATCCTTCTAAACGTTTATGCTCCTCAAACGTCTTTCATATTATCTCGTCAGTTTTTTAATTTGAACCCTATCTGCCACTGTGAGGATCCAAATTTTCAGGATTTCTTTAATAATATTAAATGAGAATTTAATTGATAAAATTATCAAAAATTGTTTAAATTATTTATGATATAAGTAATTTAAAGTGTGTGAAGGAATTTAATTGGTAAATTAAATATGTACCAAGATGGTGATGAATTGTGTGGATTTAAAATAAATGAAAAAGTAAATAAATTGTTTGGAAACAATTTATGAAGAATAAGAGAAATTTCATGTAAAGGTACAATAAATTGTACAATTAAATTGTTATGGAAATGTAGAAATTATGATTTGATTGAAGTTATGTGGTAATGTGAAATATATGAAATTAGATATATGTATATATATATATATATATATATATATATATGTTTAAGTGATAATTATAAATGCTATTAATTATCGAAACTAAGGGATTAATAATTAAATTAATCCAATTTTAAATGAAAAGCGAATGAGGAAGTTAATAAAATTGTAATTATTGATTTTAGATTTAATTAAGAATTATGGTGGAAATTTAGAACTTAATTGAGAAGAAATGTAATTATATAAATTATATAATAATAAATTACATAATTTATATAAGAAAATTAAAGTGATGTATAAAGGAAATTATAATTATATAAATTATATAAGGATAATTATATAATTTATATAAGAGTATTAAAATAATGAGAGAGTTAATGAATGTATAATTATTGATTATATAATTAATTAATAATTATGGAGGAATTTAAGAAATTATTTAAAAGGAGAATGTAATTATATAAATTATATAATATTAAATTATATAATTTATATATAAAGAAATTAATGTGAAATGTAACGAAATGAAATTAAATGAGGAAAAATGAATGTTTTAATTCATTAAAAATTATGTTTATGCATAATTGAATTGTTATGACTTTTATGAAGGATAATATTTTAAAAAACGTGAACATTTTAGTGTAATATGTTGTCCAAGTAATGAAGTGAAAAATTATGAAAAATAATTTTTATATGTACTATGAATTATTTTATAAATTTTGGAGGTATAAATTACCTCATATAATTACATGCATGGCGATATGCGTGTACAAAATGTGTTAAGTAAAGTACCCAAAAGAGGTATTAAAATTAATTATAAATCACGACATGATTTTTGGTGAATTAAAATAAATATTTTATATATATGATATAAAATATTTATTACACGATATAATTACGTAATGCATTAAAATAATTAATTTGCATGAATTTGTGCAATTCCGGAAACTTCTAAGTCGGTTGGGCAAGTTGCAAGTCGGTGGAATTTTTTTTATGCTCCAAAGGGTTGGTCATGTGTGGCTATAAAAAGAAAATAAAAGCAAGAAAAGGAAAAGAAAACAAAGCAAAAAGATAACTAACTCTCCTTCTCCATTTCTTCCACAATCCGTAGCCACCGCGCACCAGCATAAGAGAGGAATTATTGGTGCTTCCATGGAAGGATTTCAAAGCTTTTTGGAAGGTACAAAATTAATTATTTGAATTATTTTGTGTATTATGGGTAGTAAAATAATTTGGAAGAAAATTGGTAATTAATTAGAATAATTATTCTAAATAATTTTAGGATGTATATGTATGAATTTTATGATTTTTGAAGTTATTTTGTGGTGAAAAAGTGAGTACAAAAATGGTGAAATTTGTGATAAGTTGATACACTGTTCGGCAGGAAGAAGGAAAAGAAATTCTGGGCTGCCGCGCGCATGGCGCGGCAGCCATTTTTTTTCAGACGCGGACGTTAAACGATGCCGTTTTGGAGCGTTGGGGCAGGGTCGCGCCATGCGCGGTTGTGTTTCTTCCGCCAAAGGCCAAACGACATCGTTTGGTGTGGGCGGAGAGGGGCCGCGCGCCATGCGCGGCCGACGCAACGAAGGAAAATTACGATTGTGCCCCCGGGCTTTTCCAAAAACGCCGGGCGTGTCCCCAAGACCGCGAATATGACGAAAATGCCCCTGGACTTTCCGGAAAATTCTGGTTGTGTCCCTAAGGGCGCGAAAATTACCAAAATACCCTCAGAAGTGATTTTAATTGAAATAAATGTTTAAAAATTATTTAAAAATCATAGAAAATTATAGAAAAATACTAAAAATTTAGAAATGATGTTTGGGCATTAAATTTACTATTTTTGTAAAAATATTAAATATTGGAGATTAATATTTAAATGTTTAAATATTAATCTAATAAAGGTAAAATTTAGAAAATGGGTTAAATGAAAATTTGGACAACCAAAAATGCTAAATTTTATCCGATGAGCCGAGTTGTCCGTATTGAAGGTATTTGAGATTAAGTTAAATTAATATTTTAAGAAATGAGGTTAAAATAATTAACCATATTGGTTAATAATTGAACTAGTACCCTAAAATAAAACGACGGGTAGGGTTAATTATATTATAGATGATATTAATTAAGTAAATTAATATCATAAAGAGATAAATAATTATTATTTGATTATTTTATGATCATAGGTTGATCGAGTTAAGGGTTTGAGCTATCAATTTATTAATTGGACGTCAGCCAAGTTCTTCAGTCCTTTTATGTTAAATGTTAGATTGTTATGATATGTAATTCTTGTTTTCAATGCATACAAATTATGTGTTATGTGATACGTGATTAATATGACCACAATGTGTACTTTGTGCAACGATATGAATATATATATGAGATATATTGTTCAAGAAGAAGCACAACACGTAATGTATGACACACACAGAGCATGTTAAACTATGTGCTACGCGAAGCATAAACTGTTGAACTTGCTGAGCCGTTGTGCTCATTACTTGCTTAAAATAAACTTTTACAGGTTAAGAAAAGAATTTCACGAATATCAGATTATATAGAGACGGATTTTCCAAAAAGGTTGTGAACGTTAGTATTAAATGTTTATATTATATTTCAATATGGATGATTTGTCAAGGTGACATTAATATTTTGTATACTTGTAAATTTGGTATGGATAGGACGAGTAGAATTAAAATATGAATTTTGATTGTCTAATGTAGTTGGTATGAAAGAAATTATTATATGTTGAATTATGAATTATGATACAAAGAATATTTGTATAGACATGAATGATATTAAAATTTGAATGCCGAGCATTATGATACAAGAAAGAAAAGAATAAGTAAAGGTTGCGATCCAGAGACTAGGATCAAGAAATTAGGTTTTTAAATATCCAAATGTCTTAATACAACGATTGAATCGAGAAAAAGAAAAATTTATACCAAAAATTTGGTAATTGATGATTTATAAAATCAATCAAGGGATTATAGAAGGTAATTAAAGATATATTAACGAACCAAAATTTGGACGTAAGAAAGATAATATATCATAAATACAAAATTTAAGGGGATAAAATTGGTCGAATTTCAGGGTCGTTACAGCCATCGTACAACCTATAAATTATTATAAGGTTATAATACATTACATACCCTTCAACTTAAACCATAAATACTAGAACGCTAGTCTTTAAGCATCTCATTTTTTATGTATTACACTTTACATAGGTTAATAATACATCATAATACATTATCAACCTTTTACACAAACATTACCATGCATTTACTTAATTTTAGGTATGTTACATTATACCAATCATTGCTCCATTATACCTTAACACCCACCACATTGACCATTTTTTCAATTTAGGGTTTACATAACTTATCTCTATCATATCGCATCAAAACATAGCTTTTCGAATAATATTAAATAAAATTTCGAGTACATGGTACTGCTCCCCGACAAGCTCTGACGCCGCCCCTAGCAAACTGTTCTTAGTTAACTGCGCCCCAACGAACTCTGACGCCACCCCCAGTGAGTTGTTCTCAGTTAACTATGCCCCGGCGCAGTGTTCAGTACAAAACACTAGGCCTCGGTGCAGTCTGTAAAAGTCAGTTTCTCTAATTTTTGTAGACACTTTGCTAATTTTTAACTTCTTCATCTTACAACTAATTAAGTTCAAATTTAAACCATAGCTAGACCTTATTACATAGTATTTTATAAAAATACAACTTAACTCATTCGGCTTCTTAGAATTATTAAAACAATAGCTCATAAAAGAGCATTTAAACATATTTCCACCATTTTTTCGTTAACAAGCGATTTTTGGCCTTTTATTTCTAAAGTTCATTCCAACACTTCATTTAGCATACATACATCATATAGCACTTGTCTAGACCTTTAAAATAACTTAGGTTTTCAATAGCCGTTATTTGTTCATAAAAAATCGTTTTAACTTGAAACGATCAATTTCAATCGCCCAAAACACATTTTCATTCAAATTTTCATCTGTTAACTATAAAATAAATGTAGACACATGTAATTACATAAAACTAAGTGATCAAACCCAGCTTCACCACTTAACTCTTAAAATTGTCAAAAATCACATTTGAGTTGGATTTTTATCCGCTTAACCAAACTTTTCATCAAACTCATTTTCAAGTTCTTAGACTACCTTTTCTAAATACTCATTAAAAAGTTCATTTACAACCTTTGTAGACTTAAACTATTTATATATATATGAATTGTTCCAAATTCATTTACTTTCAAAATATGTTTATATGAATATATTACTACCATACCTAGTTTTAACTTTCAAAATCATACTTTCTATATATTAAAGTATTTAAGATCCTATAATACATGTAAATACACATCATACCATCATATTCAACCTTATAACTTAAGGTTTCACCATGAACTTCTAACCTACAGCATATAACCTTTCATAACTAACACTTTTAATCATAAATACATACATAAACAGACATAACTTAAAGTTTTAAGTTTAGAATACTTTTAAACCTTATTGGATGATCCACTTCCTTACATAGTAAGTTTCACCATGACGAGACCTTCGAGTTTAACTCTCGCCCTATGATCATCCAATCATCTAATCTTTAAAAGATCAAGCTTTTCACTTTGGCTTCCATGGCTTCTCTTCTTTCTCTCTCTCTTAGGGTTTCAATTCCTTGTGACAAAATGAGTGAGCTCTTGCTTTGCTAGATTTTTAATGAGATTAAACTCAAGTGTGGTTAATTAATATAATCATGGCTAACCCAACCAATGACATTTTCGTCTTTTTCCATACTTAGTTAAGGATATCTTTGACATTTCATCTCTTAGGACACAAATGTCATTAATTAATTTCTCAATGACATTTTAGTCATTTAACCTCTTAGGACACAAAGGTCATTGATTCAATTGTCAAGGACATTTTGGTCATTTGCCTTTTTGTCTAAACGTTCCTTTTACAGAAAGTTTCCATTTAAGGAAACTTTCACTTTTTAGACAACTTTCAAATTCTAACTTCTTTCCCATTATTCCATTTCTGCTCACATGGATTATTTTTTCCCCCTACTTTGATTGATTCATATCCATTGATCTGGATTAAACTTTCTCCAATTTAATTAATTGGATCAACTACCTAGACAATTCATTTCCATCTTATCATTTTCACTTAATTTTATTTAATTTGCTTAGTTAGTTATTTAGCCACAAAGCAACTAAACCACTTTTCTTAACTAGAATTACGCTTCTAGTTCCTTACGAACCTTAACAGTTTCACATTTCATCATTTCCAATTTCCATCATTTCAATTAATAGAAATGCTCACATATTTCATAAAACGCTTTCTCGAAAAGTGAAGCTTTGATAAAAACGAAAAATGCTCAAATAATGCATAATAATTCCCGCGTCAATCTTTAAAAAAAAATATATTTCTCTTAGAATTATATAACACATATTTTGTGTCATACGATACCCTGATCAGATTATCAAAATCCATCCTCGTTTACCATTTAATCACATTTTACCCCCTTTTTAAGCTTTTAGGTCATTACGTTCATTTGTTTAATACATATATGATAATTTGTATCATACATGCATTCTTCATTCCATATACTCATATTTAAGAGTATTATATTCTGTATTTATACGTCGTATAAATACTTAGCTCATTTCAACCAATTAATGTTTATTCATTAATCAATTTTAGATTTTAATTCTCATAACCCTTAATATTCAGTAAATCCCTAATGCACAGATTAGGTTAAACTCTGCTACTATTTCTACACGTTTTGCCATAACTTGTCTTACCTATTGAAATCTTCTCGATTTCCTTACTTGGCCATGCTCTTAACCTTTCCTCTTAAGGCCAATTCATCAAGCTAGTTATTTGTTTTCATAACTAAGTTCAATTTACCCATTCTTCCATTGTCTTACTTTTCTCTAAGTCTTATTTTTTCTTTAATTATTAGTTCAAATATATATATATATATATATATATATATATATATATATATATATATATATATATATATATATATTCAACCTATCACATTTTGACACAACATAATATCTTATAACCATTCTTTTCTAACTACATAATAATAGGTATTACATTATGCCTTTGTCTAGAATCCGTTCTATTTCCTTTCAACTGTAGTAAATTATATTTATTATAATTTTATTATCTGTCAAGTAACTAATGTATCTTAAATTAATGACTGATTCTCATAATCTCTATAGAACCATTTTTATATCAAGAATCTTTTTGTATAAATTCAACCACATAGGTCATTCTTAACACATTGATTAAATAATAAAATAAATATAATCACTTCTTTACAATTTTCATTCTTCCAAACTATGTTTTAACTTTCAACTTGTATTTAATTAACCAAGATCCTTATTTAAAAATCTTGTCCAAAATCTGAGATGTGACATTCACCCATTCTTCTAAAAATTTCGTCCTCAAAATTGTTGCATATATATCCTTACTCATTCCATTCATCATAATTAGATTTTCAAACTAACATTTATATTCATTCCCTTCCTCTAACCATCTCACATCTTTCTACCATTCTATTCTAGAATATTAAAATATCTTTTCAGAATTTTCGTAAATTAATCAATAATTGTGAAGCAATATGAATAAATAGGAATAAACTTTTTCTTTTAAAAACTTTTCATCATTTTGCTAAGGGGTCAAAAAGACCATGAACATGAGTTAACGATGCAACCACGTCATTTTTTATTCATCGGCGTAACCATGTCATTCTGATTTAACGACGCAACCACGTCAATCAAAACCAACAGATCTCTCCACTGTAAACCTACAAGTAAACTGTCTATAATCACACAGACTGTAAACATCCATTGCAAGCCTTCTAGAGGATCAATTCAACATACTTTCTCGTTTAGAACATTAACAATCACAATTTAGGACTGCAATATCCAAAAGGTGACAATCTTTCCTTTTTAGGGTTATTCACCTTAAACTTTAAAAACATATTTCCTCACCAATTAATTGGATTTGGAAACACTTACTCATTTCTTCAACAAAAAGGTCTAGCTGAAACAAATGGCATAAACACACAACATTAAACCATTCAAATAGTACGAACTTGAAAACTTTTCGAAAAGTTATTTTTACTATGACTTCATCACACTGCATCATGTAACAATGTGTTGGTGGTTCATATTCTCACATGCACACCTTTGTTACTGTACGTTGAGAAATTCATCATTGGCACAAAATTGTGACCTATTTTTATAACTTAAACAGAAAATCTTTTGAAGACTTCATAATACCACACCGTCACAGCAATACGTTGAGAATTTTGTCATTTTACTATTGCACACCATAATTTGTCTATGTGACAATAATTTCATAAATATATTTTGATATTTTTAAATAACTTTTCTCTAGCCGAATTAATTGGTATAGACCCATGAACCACGAAGTTTTAAAAAATTTAACGTTTAAAACTTGAACAAATCATTTCTGATATACCAAAGTGCGAGAATAAACACATTTTCAAAACATTTGATGATCTAGCAGAGCTAAAAGATTTGGATTGTATATTCAATCATAATCACATTTCCTTCATTTCCTTTACTCATTTAATCATTACTTAAAAACTCTATATCTTTCCTATTTCTTTAGTCTTAGCCAATCTATGAGAACTACTACTCTCATTATGTGGCCTTCTTTCCCCAATTGTTCATCAAACTTATCACACATTATGAGGTCAGAAACTTACCATAATAATATGAGTTTAGGAACTTTTTCTATTAATATGTAGTTCGGGAATAAATTGAGAACTATCCATACGCTTAGGGGCTTAAACATATACCATACGATTACAAGTCACGAACTTACCATAAATGTGAGTTTTAAGAACTCGCAACTTACCTTAACATTTCTCAATTCCTATTTATCAAATATATATAGAATAAAAGAATCACATTTTCACTATACATAACTAATACCACGACACTAGATATCCACTGATTATCATTATAGAAATCTAAGTGGTCGTAAAACCAAGCACAAATTCCTGTCCATAAAAAAAAATGTACAACTCAGCTACTAACATGAATCCTCAATGAACATCCCACATAACTCTAATATTTTCTTAACCTTTCTTTAACCTGATATGATTTTCTCTATTCATGTCTTATTATTCATAACTCATTAAAAGTTCATTTTCCTAGATCATCTTATGATCCCATAACCCATTACCATTTCTCAATATTTTAACTTAAGATATCATTTACCATTTCTTACTTATAAATTTTCAAAATTCATTGCCTCCTTACTCAACTCCACTAGAGTTTATCTCTTTACCGTTTTCTTTTTTCTCACAAAAGTTATAGCGTACGGTACTTTTACCTAAGGACTATAACCTATCAGCTCTGATACAAACTGTAACAATTCCTGAAATCTCCTCATTTGCTACAAGCAATCTCGTATGTTAAAACATAACCTTTTTTCTTTAAAAATATATCATTAAATCATAATACAGTTCATAAACCTGTTTAATTAAACTTACTTCCATAACCTGTCTCAAAATCGTAATATTCACATTCTATACATTAGAACTCAGATCATAAATACATAAATCATAACCTAGTCTATTACATCTTTAAAATCATATATCTTATAATTTAACTAAACTCAACTTATGAACATACTCATTATTCATAACTGTCCATACATAACCCTGTTTATGTATATCTGTTCCATACATGCGAGTTTATTACATATAATACTTGACTTACAACGATACATTAATCGTATCCCATTACAAGGTTCTTTAATTAAAACTTACATACCTAATTATCCGAACGGATATACAAAAATATACATCTCATTACTAACGACGAAGTTTAAAATTAAAACTAAGACGTCAATTAACTTATACCTATATATTTTTACATTCATCTATTGACTTGTTATATTACACAAAGTAAACATAACAAATTTCTTAAAGTGCCTTTATGCAAATATCCTTTCCTTACCCTTTAGCTTTACCGGAACCTCTGGCCTTCTCGCACTTAGCTGAAAATATCAGTTTAAGCAAGAATGAGCACGACGGCTCAGCAAGTTTAACAGTTAACACCTTTCATGCCCACAGTTTACATACATGCATCATACATTTCTTACTATGAATTTTATCCAATGCATTTTATCTATCATGTTGTTCAATTTTAAACATAAATCTCATATACTTCATTTAACAGTTAATCACATAGTTGCACAAAGTGCACATTTCAAAATATATTCACGTTGATTTCAGATAACACAGAAATCCTACACATAGTCTGTAAAATAGTTCACTTAAAATAATTATTACATTTTAATAAGTTCTGAAAAACTTGATTGTTATACATATCCTTCTAAACCTTTACGCTCCTCGAACGTCTTTCATATCATATCGTCGATTTTTTAATTTGAACTCTATCTGTCATCGTACAACCTATAAATTATTATAAGGTTATAACACTTTATATACCCCTTCAACTTAAATCATAAATACTAAACCGCTAGTCTTTAAACAATTCATTTTTGATGTATTATACCTTAAATAAGTTAATAATACATCTTAACACATTACCGACCTTTTATAAAAATATTAACATGCATTTACTTAGCTTTAGGTATGCTACATTATACCATTTATTGCTCCATTATACATTAACACCCTTTATATTGACCATTTTTATCAATTTAGGATTTACATAACTTATCTATATAATATCGCATCAAAACATAACTTTTCGAGTACAGGGCACAGCTCCCCGATGAGCTCTCACGCCTCCCCCAGTGAACTGTTCTCAATTAACTGCACCTCGGTAAGCTCTGACGCCGCCCCCAACAAACTGTTCTCAGTTAACTGTGCCCCGACAGTCTGTAGAAGTCAGTTTCTCTAAATTTTACAATCATTTTGCTGATTTTTAACTTCTACATGTTACATCCAATTAAGTTTAAATTTGAACCATAGCTAGACCTTACTGCATAGTATTTTACAAAAATACAACTTAACTCATTCGGCCTCTTGAAATTATAGGAGCAATAGTTCATAAAAGAGCATTTAAACACATTTTCACCATTTTTTCATCAACTAGTATTTTTGGCCATTCACTTCTAAAGTTTATTCGAACACTTGATTTAGCATACATAGATCATATAACACTTGTCTAGACCTTTAAAATAACTTAGGTTTTCAAAATGCGTTATTTGTCTGTAAAATAAATCATTTTAACTCGAAACGATCAATTTCGATCGCCTGAAACAAATTTTCGTTAGACACATGTAATTAAATAAAACTAAGTGATTAAACCCAATTTCACCACTTAACTCTCAAAATTGCAAGAAAATCATCTTTGAGTTGGATTTTCATCCACTTAACCAAACTTTTCATCAAACTCATTTTCAAGTTCTTAGATTATCTTTTCCAAATACTTATTAAAGAGTTCATTTAAAATTTTTGTAGTATTATACTACACATATATGAATTGTTCCAAATTCATTTCCTTTCAAAATATGTTTATATGAACATATTATTACAATAGCTAATTTTAACTTTTAAAATCATACTTTTTATACATTAAAGTATTTAACATGCTATAATACATGTAAATACACATCATGCCAACATGTTCAACCTTATAGCTTAAGGTTTCACCATGAACTTCCAACCTACAACACATAACCTTCCATAACTAACATTTTTAACCATAAATACATGCATAAACATACATAACTTAAAGTTTTAAATTTAAAAAAGTTTTAAATTTAAAAAACTTTTAAACCTTATTGGATGATCCACTTTCTTATATAGGAAGCTTCACCATGACGAGGCCTTTGAGTTTAACTCTTGCTCCATGATCATCTAACCATCCGATCTTCATAAGATCAAGCTTTTCTCTTTGGTTTACATGGCTTCTCTTCTTTCTTTCTCTCTTAGGGTTTCAATTCCTTGCAACAAAATAAGTGAGCTCTTACTTTGCAAGATTTTTAATGAGATTAAACTCAAGTGTGGTTAATTAACATAACCATGACTAACCCAACCAAGGGCATTTTAGTCTTTTCTTAGACTTAGTCAAAGATATTTTTGACATTTCATCTCTTAGGATACAAAGGTTATTAATTAATTTGTCAAGGATATTTTAGTCATTTCACCTCTTAGGACACAAAGGTTATTAATTCAATTGTCAAGGACGTTTTGATCGTTTGTCCTTCTGTCCATACTTTCCTTTTTATAGAAAGTTTCCATTTAAAGGAAATTTTCTTTTTTTAGGCAACTTTCCATTTTTAGAAAGTTTTAACTTCCTTTCCATTGGTCTATTTCTGTTCACATGGATTGTGTTTCTTTTTCTACTTTGATTGATTCATATCCATTGATTTGGATTAAACTTTCTCCAATTTAATTAACTGGATCAACTACCTAGACAATGCATTTCCATCTTACCCTTTTTCACTTAATTTTATTTAATTTGCGTAATTAGTTATTTAGCCATTAACCAACTAAATCATTTTCCTTTACTAAAACTACATTTCTAGTTCCTTACGAACCTTACCAGTTTCACATTTCATCATTTCTAATTCTCGTCATTTTAATTAATAGAAACACTCACAAATTTCATAAAATGCTTTCTTGAAAAGTGAACCTTCAATAAAAATGAAAAACACTCAAATCATGCATAATGATTTTCGCATCAATCTTTCAAGAAAATATCTTTCTTTTAGAATTATATAACATATATTTTGTGTCATACCATACCCTGATCGGATTACCAAAATCCATCATCGTTTACCATTTAATCACATTGTACCCCTTTTTACGACTTTTAGGTCATCACGTTCCTTTGCTTAATACATATATGACAATTTGCATCATACATGCATTCTTCATTCCTTTTACTCAAATTTGGGACTATTATCTTCTGTATTTATACGTCGTATAAATACTCAGCTCATTTCAACCAGTTAATGTTTATTCATTAATCAATTTCAGATTTTAGTTCTCATAACCCTTAATATTTTGTAAATCCCAAATATATAGATTAGGTTAAACTGTTCTACCATTTCTGCACGTTTTGTCATACCTTGCCTTACCTATTGAAATCTTCTTGATTTTCTTACTTGGTTATGCTCTTAACCTAGCCTCTTAAGGCTAATTCATCAAGCTAGTTATTAGTTTTCATAACTAAGCTTAATTTGCCCATTATTCCTTTATCTTACTTTTCTCTGAGTCTTATCTTTCCATTTATTATTAGATCAAATATGTATATATATACATTCAATCTACCACATTTTGACACAACAGAATGCCTTATAACCATTCCTTTCTAACTACCTAATCATAGGTATTACATTCTATCATTTGCCTTTAATCCATTCTATTTCCTTTCAATTGTAGTAAATTATATTTATTATAATTTCATTATCTATCAAGTCACTAATGTACCTTAAATTAATGACTGGTCCTCGTAATCTCTATAGAGCCCTTCTTACATCAAGAGTCTCTCTGTACAAATTCAACCACATAGGTCATTTTTAACACATTGATTAAATAATAAAATAAATTTAACCACTTCTTTACAAATTCAGTTATTCCAAATTAGGTTTTAACTATTAACCTGTATTTAATTAACCAAGATCCTTATTTATAAATCTTATCAAAATTTTGGGATGTGACATCTTTATACCTTGGATCCACCATGATCCACCATAACACATAAAACTCTCCCACAATAAACATTTACCAATAAGACATAACATGAAACATAGTTAATCAAAACTAGGGTTTAGGGATTAGAACAATTTTAAACCTTCTTATGGCTTTCTTCCTTTTTGCTAAGTAGCTCACCAAGCTTGGATGATCCATTTTCTAAGCTTTGTTAATCCTTCTCTCTTTGATCTTAGGGTTTCTCCTTTTCTTTTCTCTCTATCCTTCTCTCTTTTCTCTCTAAATCTTTCTTTCTTTTCCTCTTAACACTTCAAAAATAAAAGACCTGTGTAATGAAGGAGGGTGTGAGAATATGAGAGTTTAACTAGTAAAAATGTATACTTACACAAAATGTTACACTCCACCTAATACATAAATAGCTAGTTATTTCACTTCACCAACTATGTCACATCTCACCTATGCTTCTACCAAGGTTATAAAACTTCTAAGGGAAGCTAACCAAGCTCCCAATTGCTCCATGTTGTTGCCCATTTTAGGGTCCCACAAGGTCCTAAAATCTTTTCTTTTCCCTTTTTATTTTCTTTCATTAAATATGTATATATGCATATGTAATATCCAAAATATTTCAAAGCTAGTAAATACGATCCTTAAAGATTAAATTTAAGGTTAAGAATTTAAAACCTGATTTTTACAAAAACCTAAGAAGGTTATTTATCAAAGTATACATGAAAGACCTAAAATGACTCGTAGATACAATCGTATACGACTAGAGGTTAAACTTTTAACCTAAACTATGTGTTATGTGATTAATAAAGATTAAATTGTGTGTCAATCTATGTGTTATGTGATTTCTTTTATGTGTCATTGATTAATATAGAAAAATAAAAATTTAGAAAAAAATAACTCTGAAAAATACTATTCACGAGAAAAATATTTTTCGTCGTTTTAACTTTTTGCAGTTCACGATATAGTGTTTATACGGGGTATAAATACCTAGGAGCTAATAAAAAAAATTTGAAAAAATATGAAAAATACTATTCATGCAAAAAACACTTTTCGTTTTTTTTTTTTTTACTTTTTGGTCATTTCTCCATTTTTTGATAAATCGTCGTGAAAAACATTATTGATGGGAAAGTGCATTTCGTCTTTTTGACTTTTCTCTTTAGGGAATAGCGTTTATATGGAATATAAATAAGTAGTATCTATTCATAAATGTGAAAATTCAAAATAGATTAAAACTTACTTAATTGGTGAAAATAAAACTAAAGAAAGAAAATCTAAGTAGTATACGAATTATAATACGAAAATTATACAGAACAAGAATTATACGAAAGTTATAAAAAGAATTATGCGAGTATAATACAAATTATTATACGAGTATAATGCGAGAATAATACGAAGTATAATATAATGGATACTTTTGTATTTAAATGAAGAATACTTAAAACTAAGTGTAGAGAATGTGAGGATAGAGAACGTCTTTTGCCAAGGAAGATGAAGGGCATTAGGGTCTTAGAAGTTTAAGACTTGGAGCCAAAGTAGAAGCCAAGCTTGGAGTCAATCCAAACTTGGAGCCAAAGTTAGAGTCAAGCCAAACTTGGAACCAAAGTTTGGGCTAAACTTGTAACGACCCCGAAATTCGACAAACCTTATTACCTTAAATTTCATATTTATAATACATTATCTTTCTAACGTCCAAATTTCAATCCGTTATAAAATCTTTAATTACCTTAACTAATCCATTCATTGACTTCACATCATCAATTACTGAATTTTTCGGTATAATTTTTTTTTTCATTGTATTAAAATATTTTGGCATTTAAAAATTTAGCATCTCGATCCTAGTCCCTAGATCGCAACCTTAAATTTTTTTTTTCTTTCATGATAAGTACTCTTGAATAATCAAAATACATCACTAAACCTTATTTATCCGATCAGAATTCGACATATATATAACTCATGAATTATGACCACTCATTCCACTAATTTAACCATATCCAGTTTCTATATACAAATAAAATATATACAGCAATTACATTTGTAACTTTCCTTGATGTCGCACATAATCTCTAGTCATGATTTAATACATCTGAAGTTTCATTTTTACCTGCAAAATTTATGTTATGCAAGAATGAGCACCAGGGCTCAGCAAGTTCAACAGTGTGCACATAACACATAACATAACATTCTTTGCGTGTGTCATACATTATGTGTTGTGCTTCTACTAAAGCAATATAACTCACGTGCATCATATCTATTTCCAATTAACAATTACCTAAATAAAACATTGAACAACTTCATATATAGTCACATATTTGCACCGAAGGCACATAGCAGTCATATCAACAATGAATCACATAACACATAATTTTATATGCATTTGAACAAAAGTTAATACATACTAACAGATAAACAATTAACATCAAGTACTGAAGAACTTGCCTCGAGTGTCACAATGTCCCGACTTAACTTGTAATTACTGAGTTAAGTCACTCCAGCTTGTTCGTATCTAAAACATTTATTCAAAATTCATAATTCACATTTCAGTGATATCTAAACACTAATTACCAATATCATACTATAAAAGTATAAACAAATTTTCTCGATCAATTTTTGATCATCGCGTAAAAACTGTTATGCTTATTTATTAGCTAGTCAACATGCGACCTATAATATTCCGACATCTCATGAGTCTACTATACCTTCTAAAGTCTCTAGAATATTATTCTAGATTTTCAACCAATTTTTTCATAATTTCTGGATTATCTGACAAATTTCTGTACTTATTTATATATATAAAAAAAACTATTATTTAATAGCCTTTAAAATATAAATAATCACTCAACATACTTTTGTATCCCCCAAACACCATCAATATTTATCTTATATTATTATAAAAAAAATTACCAAGTTTTGTAATTTTTCAACATTCATAGAATTTTCTATGAATTTTCACTTATTTTTACATTAACTTTAAATAGCCATAAAATACAATAAATACCCATGCTCCACAATAATTCACCAAAATTTTTAGAAAAATCAGACATAATATTAAAATATTTCTGCCCATAAATGATTTCAGCACAAAATAATTTTAATCATTAAATTTTAATTTTTAATGCAATGAAACTTTCGAAATTTACAGTAATTAGCACGTTCATCCGAAAATTACAAATCTTAAGTACATTCCACACGAAATTCAATTATCTACAACATTGTAGAAGGAAAAGTTTTTAAATTCTGCACCGAAATGGACAGGATTTGGACAGATCATGTTTCACTGCGTTAAATCTTTCGAAATTCATAGAAATTAGCTCGTTTATCAGAAAATTATAAATTTTAAGTCCATTCCACACGAAATTTAATTCTCTACAACTTTGTAGAATAAAATTCTTCCAGATTCGGCACCTAAATGGACAGAATCTCCCATGTTCAAACTATTCACTCTAAATTTTACAATTTAATATTTTTGATCCATTTTTTCCACAATAATTACTCTAAACATCATATAATCCACATATATACCTCTAAGAGTCATTAACATTAATTATTCTAATTATTAACTAATTTTTCACAAAATTAGTTTATCGCCAAAAATACTAAATAAATCCAAATAAAATAATTTATACCTTCCTTTGAAGCTTGAACTATACCTTGACGGCACCAAAACTTCCTCCCTTAGTGGTGGTGATGGAGTTTCGGGTGGTGGTGGTGATGGTGGAAGTAATGGTGATGGAGGAAGAAAGAGAAATGAAATGGTGGTGTTTTGTGTTTTTTTTTTCTTCTTCCATATATCACCTTGAGTGTATAAATTGGTTTCCAATTTTCCTCAAGTCCACCGACTTACCAATTCCTGATTTGCACAAATCAAACATAAATGAAATATTCTAATACATTACGTAATTATTTCGTGTAATAAATATTTTACATAATGTATGTAAAATATTTATTTTAATTCACTAAAATTCATAACATGATTTATAAATAATATTTATACCTTTTTAAGGTACTTTACTTGAAACTTTTTGTACACGCATAATGACATGCATGTAATTATATGAGGTATTTTATACCTCCAAAATTAATAAAATAACACATACAACTTATAAAAATTATTTTTCATACTTTTTCACTTCGTTACATAGACAACATGTTTAATTAACATATTTATGTTTCTAAAATATTATTTCCCATAAAAATTAAAAATAATTTCATCATACAATAAACATAATTTAATAAATTAAAGCATTCATTCTCCTCATTTATTTTCCATTTCTTTACTATTTGACAAACTTTATATATAAACCATATAATTAAATATTGCACCATTTGTACAATTATATTTTCTTTCCTAACTAATGCACTCTTCTTATACAAATTATATAATCATTCTTATATAATTTATATAATTATTATTTCCTTACTATTTACTTTAAATTTCCTTATATAAATTACATAATTTATTACTATATATTTTATATAATTACTTCCTCCTCTTAAAAATTTTAAACTTTCATCATAATTATTGATTAATTATATAATCAATAATTTCAATTTTACTAATTCCCTCTTTAGCTTTTCTTTGGATTAATTTAATTATTAATCCCTTTATCTCCATAATCAATAAAAATTTATCAATATAACAATTGAACATGCACGCACACACACACACACGCACACACACACACACACATATATATATATACCTCACATTATCACGTAACACCATTTAAATAACAATTTATGCACTTCCGCAACTATTTTAAATATTAACAATTTAATTGTACAATTATATGAAATTTCTCTTATTCTTCATAAATTATTTTTAAACAATTTTTTTACTTTTCAATTATGTTAATTCAACACAATTTATTACCATCTCTGTACAGATTTAATTTATCAATTAAATCCCATCACATACTTTAAATTACATAACATATATCAATCATAATTAATTTAAACAACCTGGACAATTTTGTTAATTAAATTCTTATTAATTATTATTAAAGTAATCTCAAAAATTCATGTCCTCACAAAACTTGGAGGCAAAGTTTGGTTATTATTCTTACCCTTATACCCTAAATCTTGAAAGACCTATAAATAGATAGCTTAAGTTCAGTAGTTCCTCACCAATTCACTAAGTAAATTAGAGCAACAAAGCTAGAGAGATATTGTTAGATTAATCTTGTTGAAGAGTAAAAAAGTCTTGCACAAATTGTTGTCAAAGCTCACACTCTAAGAGGTAATCTTTAGTTATAATTATGTTCACTTTTAATTTATAGTTATAGCTAAGTCAAGCAAATACAAGTAGTTATAATGCTCAAATTTTGTTATGTCTAGTGTAGTGAAAACACAATCGCAAGTAGTTATAATGTCCATTTTATTTCAAGAATAAAGTTGAAAATATGATAAACACTAGTTGTTACTATGTTCGATTCGTTCTTCGTATTCTTGATTAAAAATCATAAATCTCTATATAAGCAGGTTTATGATTTTGTTATTTTTATGTTATTAAGTGTTATTGAGAGATAGAACATGTTTTCTTGGTAAATTAATGTTTAAGATATCATGTTTTACTAATCGGATCAAAGAAGATGAATCTATTTTTCATTTTGACTTTGATTGCCATTTTACGATCCCTTGTGGTTGGAATCTTAAGTTAAAATCTAAGAGGAAGTTGCATAAGGAAAAATTCTGATAAGAATAGGCTCAAAAATCACCTAACAATGTTAAGAAACAAATAAGTTATTCTTTGATAAGTAAAAGAGGTTCGGGCAGCCAAATTTAGGGTTTTGTATTTTGCTCACCGACACTGCAATGCCCCAGATAAGCCTATTTTGGGCGTCGCAACACCAGAGCCTGACCAAACCTATTGAATTTAGGGTTTGTCGTAGGCACCTAAAAATAAAATCTTACTTTGAAAAAATATTAATGTAGTAGTGCAAGTAAGAGTCGATCCCAAAGAGAATTATTAATTTAATTTTATGTTTTGTAAACCAAAATTGAAGGTTTTTTAATTAAAAAATAAATTAAATAAAACTAACGAAAATAATTATGCAAGTAATTTAATTAAATAAATAAGAAGAAAAAAACCTTCGTTTAAGTTAACATCCACCATCAAGAATTTACAACTAATCATTGATGCAAGAATAACTCAATTCATATTTTGAACATTTACCATAGGAATAACTACTCGCAAGTGGAATAATTTTCCTCCTCTCTCCTTAATTATAGTTAAGTAGAACCACTTAGTCTAAATACCCCTACTACTAAACAACCTCCGACACTTGCTAAAGATTTAATTTAATAACAACTTTAAGAATTAGAAAAATCGTTGAACTAAACAACACAAGTCACACGTTTGTATTTAATTTAGATGAACATTCTTCCTAAGATATAATAATCTTTTAATCTGCAAAATAATTATTAAACTTAGTTGCTTCACCAATAGCAGTAGATTAATGTGAATAATAAACTAGTATGCATCCTAGCAATTAAACGAATCAATCATAAAATTAAATACAGAAGAATATATAATATACTCATAATATAAATTGAACAATTAAAATAAATTAGGTCTCACAGTGTATTAATCTTGATGGCTTCAGTCACTTAAACCAAGAAAAATAATTTAGCTATTCATAATAGAAGAAGAATAATAATTATATACAAGAGTATTTTATAGCAAAAAGTTGTGTATCCCATTATATCTCAAGCCCTCTATTTATAAACTACATAATCCTCCTAACCCTAATAAGAATTATAATTTTCAAACCCTAATAGAATTCAAAATATAAAAATATGAAAATATAAAAATTCTTATTTATTTTTCCTTTTCCAAATCTAAATTAGACTCTTTAATTTATTTTTCTTCCAATTAATTGACTTAACTGGAGCCCACATGGAAATTGAATACATGCCAGCTGCTTTGGTTAAAGGACAGTAACCCACGCATGAAAGAGAGAAAAAGAAACAAGAAGCTGTAGCCACACGCGCCTATCATCAAGTCCAGCCTCGCGCATTGCGCGCATTTTTTCTCTTTAATGCCCGACCGCGCATTGCGCAGTCCACTACTTCTGCTGCTCCTCCAAACAGCATCGTGCCTTGCCCAGCTACTTCTAATCCCTTGTGCGCATGGCGCCATCCCTATTTTGCTGTTTTATTTACGACAATGCCACCAACCTTATTTTAATTTTATTTTTCCTACAAAAAGTAATAAAAATAATATAAAATTATTAAAAATAATAAAAATGCATAAAATTTAAATAAATTTTCTAAAACACTAAAAATAATTAAAAGCTCACAAATAATAAAGTATAAAAATACCTAATAAATAGACACAAAATCTACTTATCAGTTTGGTTAGGCGGCTAGGGTTTTTATCCGGATTTGTTCGAAACTTAAAGTTTCGCTTGTCATGCATTGTAAAACCTAACGAAACGTAATTAGATACTTAAATTAAAGATAAATTATTGTAAGAGAGTCTTGATTATGATTAATGGTTGCATCAAACTCACATACCTTGTAGACCGTACCAATGAAAGTGAGAACTAATGTAAACTGTATTATCAAATCAAGTAAGTTCTAACTTTTGTTTGAAATTGTTACGTGGAAGTATTTATATGAAATTTGTGTTTTATATACAAATTGGTAGTACGTGTTCCGTGTAAGAATATGTTTGGTTAACTATTAAGATGAATTGTGAAATATGAAATTACATTTGATTATGTATAAAATGAGTATTGTTACTTTGATTAAAATGATTATTGAGATGTTATCTGTTAAGTCAAAAGCATGATGAAGTATATGTTGAATCATAATTGTGTATGTGTTATTTGTTAGACTTGTTAGACCGTAGTGTTCATTCTTACAAATAAACCTTTATTTGCAGTTAAGAAGAATGATAAGAAGATTATGGACGTAAAGAAGAATGCGTAGACTAGATTATTTACTTGTCTTTTATTTGTAGTCATAAAGAATTTTGTAATACGAACAAGTAAATTATGTAACCGAATATTATTCAATGATATTATCATATTATCATCAAAGAGTGTTATATCTTCAAATTTGATATAATTTAGAATTATTAAACATTAAAACACTGTTGATAAAAAAACTATATGTCTGAATGAGGATATTGAATAACATTATGAGTGTTGTAAGAACAAAGATCTAGCACCGATGAAGAAACCAAATTTATCTCAGGGTTCTTCTGTTCCAAGTACAAGTGTGTAATAAATATTGCGAATTTCAGATAAATAGAAAATATTGATATGAAGAGATATCTCTATAAAAATAAGTATCTAAGTTAGGGTATTGAATAATATGGGAAATTCTGTAAGAAAATGAATCTTGTCATGGATAAAGATACAAACATTTATCGTAAGATTCTTCTGTTCCAAGAACAATCTTATTGTTAACATTGTGAACCTTGGATATATTGAAGTATAAAATGTTTAAATCTTAAGGTTACAAAAATTGACTGGTATGTATGGTATTATCCGTGTATACGGATAAACTACAAGTTGATACTTGTAGAAAGGGATGAGATAGAGACCAAGTTAAGATCTAGGGATTAAGTAAAAGAATATTTAAAAAAAATATTTGTAATAAACTTGTACAACCAATATAATTATTGGATCATTGGATAAGTTACGAGTAAAGAGAAGTATGAGTCGGCAACAAGTACGGGCGACAAGCGCTCGAATTTGGGGGTGTGACAGCATATATATACATACACACACACACACACACACACACACCAATACATCTATACTTGGGCTAGGGTTTGGGCTCCAATTAAATAATTCATTGGGCTTCTTTACATTTTACCTTGGGCCTTATTTCATTAATTGCTTGGGCCTTAAATTCTCTACCAACATTAATTATGTTGGGCTTGTTACTTAATTGTCACCAATTTAACCCTAATAATAATCATACCATTGATTAGGCCTAATTACTCTCTATAACCCATTTCCCCACTTAGTTTGGGTTTGGATCATAGTTAAAGTTTTGGTAACTAGGTTAGGTTAGCCTAACTAGTTTCTTAACCTAATCAGTTCGATTAGGGTTTTCATTTTCTAGTTATAACCTACCCAACTTAGTTAAGGATTTAATTAAGTTTCGATTCTCACATTTTTAAATAGTAAATACATTCCTGAATACCAAATAAAAACTATTTGTGAATGTGAGATTTTGAAAAAATGAAAAACGCTTTATGCATAAAAAGTGTTTTTCGTGTTAATTTTTAGAAAAAAATATTTTTCTTTCACAATTCATTAACACATATAAATCATCATATAACACATCGATTTAATCACAGAAATCTTATTTATTAATATTTAACAACCATATTACAAAAGCTACAGAATTTTGGATCATTATATTCTCCCCCCTTATAAGGATTTCGTCCCCGAAATCACTACTACGAGGTTAATTAAAGAAACAAGGGTAATTTTTCTTTATCTTTTCTTCGAGTTCCTACATTATTTTTTCTGCATTGTGGTTCCTCCATATTACCTTCACAGAAGGTATAACTTTGTTTCTCAATACTTGTTTTTTCCTGTCAACTATTTGAACAAGGACCTATTCATACGTTAAGTCTTTTTCAACCTGAATAGGTTCATGTTCTATTACATGTTTATAATCCTGTTTATAGGGTCGCAAAACTGATACGTGAAACATGTTATGAATGTGCTCTAATTCTGTCGGTAAGGCTACTTCATAAGATACCTCTCATATCCTTTTTAACACTTCAAATGGCCAAATGAATCTCGTACTTAACTTTTCTTTCTTTTCAAATCTGATCTTTTCTTTTCAAGGAGATACCTTTAAAAACACATAAATTTCGATGTCAAAGTCTCGCTTCTCTCAATGGAAGTCTGCATACTTCTTCAGTCTATCTTGAGCTGCTACGAGCCTTGATCTTATAATACTTAAAATCTCTACAATTTGCTGAACCAGTTTAGGGCCTAATAGCTGACGTTCTCCTACTTCATTCCAACACAATGGTGTCCTGTACTTCCTCCCATATAGTGCCTCAAAAGGCGACATACCTATACTCGCATTATAACTATTGTTATAAGCGAACTCGACCAGTGGTAGATGATCGTCCCAACTCCCCTTGAAACCCATGACACAAGAACATAACATGTCTTCTAAGGTCTTGATTGTTCTCTCGCTATGTTCGTCTATTTGAGGATAGTACATTGTACTCAACCTTAGCTAAGTTCTCATATGCTCTTAAAAACTTCTCCAAAAATTATATGTGAAATGCAGATCCCGATCTGACACAATCAATACTAGTACACCATGTATTAACACTCTTCTTAAATGTATAGTTTGGCTAATTGATCTAAGTTGAACCTGATTTTGATCGACAAGAAATACATTGATTTCATGAGTCGATGCACTATCACCCATATTGCGTCGTATCCTTTCTGCACAGTTGGAAGCCCTACCATAAAATTTATTGTGATATGCTCCCAAATTCCATTCCATTCTGGAATTTCCAATGCTGTAACAACCTGCTCAGTCTCTGATGTTCTACCTTAATCCTTTGACAAGTTTAGCACTTGTTGCATTCTTCATCCGCGCCTTGCATTCTATAAATGCGGCTGGCACATTTATCAACCCAAACGACATCACTAGAAATTCATAATGACTGTAACGAGTCCTGAATATTGTCTTAGGCACATCTTCGGGTCTTACCTTTAACTGATGGTAACCCGTTCTCAAATTTATCTTTGAAAAGTACTTCGTTCCCTTAAGTTGATCAAAAAGATTGTCGATCATGAGCAACAGGTACTTATTCTTAATCGTTACTTTGTTTAACTCCCTATAGTCAATACAAAGCCTTAGCGATCTATCATTCTTCTTCACAAATAAAACTGGTGCTCTCCACAGAGACACACTCTGCTAAATGTACTTCTTATCAAGTAACTTTTACGATTGTATCATCAATTTCTTCATCTCTACTGGAGTCATTCTGTATGGGGCCTTAGAAACTGGCATTGTGCCTGGCACTAAATCTATCATAAGCTCGATATCCCTATCTGGTGAGAGACATGGCAGCTCTTCTGAAAACACATATGTGTATTCCCTTACTACTAGTACTTGGCCCATCTCTTTCCCGATTCTTTAGGTGTCTATGATGTGAGTCAAATAACCTACACATCCCTTTCTTAATAACTTCTTGGTCTGCATCATTGTCAGACAACAAGAATTTCTCAGCAATTTACTACGATAAAATACTACCTTGGACTTTTTCGGAGTCTTCAAGTTTACACATTTCTTTTGACAATCTATCTTTTTTCCATGGTTATACAACCAATCCATTCCTAGTATCATGTTAAACTCTCCCAATCTAATAGGTATCAAGTCGACTGATAACTTATGTCCCTTTATTTTCTTACCACAATTCCTATTAACGTGATTTACTGTTATTATTTTCTTATCCGCAACTTCTATGTTTAGTGAATTCTTTAATTCTTCTCGGGGTAAATCTAGTTTTCTAGCAAACTCATCTAACACAAATGAACAAGTAGCACCCAAATCAAATAATACGTAAGCATTTATATTATTGATGAAAATGATACCTGACATCACGTCTTTTGATGCAATCACATCCTGCACCGTTATATTAAAAGTTCTGGCTATAGGTCGACCTGGATGTGTCGGTCCCCCTATACTCAGCTTGCTGTTGTTGGTGTTCCCTTTACTTTCACTTCCTCCTTCCTCAACCTACTGCTTTACAATTCTTCAATTTGCTAAGTGGGTTGTTGGAGGTTGCACACCCACCATATTTGGTGCTCTATTCTGTAGTGTTCCTATTAGCAAGTCGACAAACCCCTATATAGGGTTTGTTGGCTCTGCTCTGACATTAACAAATTCCTCAGGTGTTGGTGCAACTGGTTGTTTGCATCTAGGCAGCATTTTTTGTTTAATAAAACTTATGTTATTAACTTATCATTTATTTCTTATCATATTGTCTTTAAAAAACACTTAACAATTATTGAGACAATTTAATCATTGCAAGACACATAAACATAAAATATATTTATATTCATATGTGATGAATTAGTGCCTAACACTCTACATCAGATAGCATACTGCGATAAATAACATATATCCTATTGATACTTCAAAAGTTGGGATTTACATATGTTAACCCTCTATAAAAAAATAAAAAAAAATACGGGTTTTAAATAAAAGACTTCCCACTAGTTATACAATAGTTAAGATTACCTGTAATATCCCAGATATTTATGAGGTTCAAAAATAAAATCACACACGATTAAATGTTAAGATTTAAAACCTAGATTGAAGGAAAGGAGAATGTAGATGATTAATTAAACATTTAACCTAATTTATGTGTTAGGAATTAAATGTGAATAATCATGAGCTATGAGAATTAAAACCTAGAGTCGGTTAATATAAATATTTTGTGGTATATTAAGAGCTAAGTATTTATACGACGTTTAAATACAAAATCACTAATCCCGAATACGGAATGAACTGCAAGGAAGAAACTTTCCATAAATGAAAAGTTTCTATAAAAAGAAAGTCTAGAGAAAATGAGAGATGACCATTTTTTCCTAGAATATTTTGTAATGGCTATGATGTCCTAATAATCACCTAGTGACCATTTTACCCTTGGTTAGTAAGGAGTAATTACAATTTTGCCCTTAGGGTAAAATTTGATTGATTGGCCCAAACCCTAACTCATGAAATGTTTAGGGCCAAATTAGTGTAGTTTGTATTGGTTTACCCAATCTAAATTACCTAGAGGCCTAATAGAAAACGAAGAGAAATACAATAATGGAAATTATTATTAAGCTCAATGGTGTGGAATTAATTAAATGTCAAGCCCAATATTTATTTAATTGACGGTAGTCCAAATTACTTGTAAAATAACAAGTCTAATTGGATTATGAAATTAATACAAAATGGGGTTATTAAATGAGTCCAAGAGAATTGAACTAGTAATCAACATATTCAATCATAAGTCCAAGTAAGATAATTAATTAACTAATGGACTAGCCTAGGGTTTGTGTTAGAATAAGCTTAAGCAATGGCATGTGTTAGTGTATTAATTGGTAGCCCAACCAATTTAAATGCCAAATTTAATTAATTAATAGCCCAATGGAATTAATTGTTGAGCCCAGGTAATTTGATGTTGGGAGCCCAAATGAAATAAACTAGTAGCCCAATATTAATTTAATTGACTAACCCAATTAAATTAATTGGTGTAGCCAAATCTTGAGTCCAATTAGAATTGAATGTGTAACCCAAATGGGGATTAAATTGTTTAGCCCGAACAATGGAAGTAATGAGCCCAAATGAATTAAAATGAGAGTCCAATATGTAGCCCAATTGGTACATAAGTTGGTGTTTATATATATAAGTGTATATATGACCAATTGAGTAATAAAAGAAAATCAAAAATTTGGGTAAAAGGGGAGGGAAGTGTCGGCCAAGAGGGGGCCCTTTTTGGGTTTAAAGCTCCAAGTTTTTCTAGAAAACATAAAGCCACAAAATTCTCCCCAATGCAAGGCAAATTTCCTTAAAAAAAAGTGGATCTTTTTTGCGCTATTAGAGCTCCTAATTAACTAGTATTAGTTGATTAAGAAAACTAATGAAGTGATCCTAGAGTTCTGTAAATAGAACATTGCACCAAGCTTGCAAAAGGTTGGTTCATTTGTAAGTATTCACCAAGTTAGAAGTTGAAAGCATTTGAGAGCAAAGTGAGAAATACTCTAAGTGTAGAGAGAGTTCTTAAGAAGCTAGAGAACCTTGTGTATCGAGAGCTAAGCCACCAAAGAAGATAGCCATTTTCGGGTGGAGTAGAGAAAGAATGAAGAAACCCTAACCTTTTGTCTAGAAGAAGTTCAAGAATTCAAAGGTTTAAAAGTTCCCTCAACCTAAAACTCTTAATTTGTTTTATGATTTTAGTTACTTTCATTGGTTATTATTGGAGATCTATGTATGTTAATGGTGGTTCTGATGGTATAAGGAGGTATGGATTGTGGATTTATTGGTGAATGTGTGTTAGATCACATTTGTGCCAATAAATCCAAGATCAATTTGTGTTTAACGAAAACCCTAGCTTTGTTTTTGGTTTTCTTAGTAAAAAATGTATTTTTGTTGGTGTGTTTTGTAGATCTATGGGTGTATACCCTAGATCTACAAGTTTGATAGATAAACTATTTTTGTATAAAGAAAAGAGGATCCTATATTGAGCTAAAAGAGATTTTGTAAGAAAACTTTGTATTTTGTTGAAAACACTAGTGTTAATCTTGTGTTTTCAAAGAAAACACCTTATATAGTGGAATGTGTCAAGATCTATGAGTGTTTGTCATAAATCTAAAGTTTTGATAAATTGTGTTTTGAAATAAATGAGTTGAAATGGGTTTGTAGTGATTTTTTGGGGGAAAAAAAAAACCTTACTGTCAGTTTTAAATCGATCATCGTTTAATCTTTTAAATGACTTTAAAAAGTATTTGGAGCTCAAGGTTTTGAAATATTTTAACCAAACAAGTTATAATATGATTTTTAAACTCAATATGAGTGTTAATGATCAATTTATGATCAATGGAAGCAAGAATGCATAAAACTAGTTTGTAGCTAGTATTTTGTGCTTATTATGAACAATTTTCAATAAAGTTTCGTTTGGAATTTGGTTGTGTGATCTAAAGAGAAGTTGTATAGGAAGAAGTTACGGACGCGTGACCACTTAAATCATTCAAAAAGGTTAAACAATGAGGAAGTTATGACTGTTGGAGTGAGCAAGGGATGAGCAGTCCAGAAATTAAGATTTTGTTTTGTTGGCCTACCGTCGCAGCGGTGGAAACCACTGCTGCAGCAGGAAAACGTTCTGCTTGGCACCACCGCAGCAGTGGTTTCCACCGCCCCATCGGTTGTCTGAAATTTTTGAAAAATTAAGTTTTATTAACCAGGTATGGTCCTATCCAACGAGTTGGGTCAGATCTTTAAGTGAAAAATAGGTCAAAAAAATATAGATTAAATAATTTAATATTTGATTGAATAAAATATTATTAAATGCACAATAATATCAGAAAATGGATAAAATATTATTAAATAATTAATAATATTAGAAAATAAATAAAATATTATTAAATGGTTAATAATATTAAAAAATAATAAATTATTAATAAATAATTAATAATATTAGTAAATGATTAAAATGTTATTAAATGATTAATAATATTAGTAAATGATTAAAATGTTATTAAATGGTTAATAATATTAGTAAAGGAATAAAATATTATTAAATGATTAATAATATTAGTAAAGGATTAAAATATTATTAAATAGTTAATAATATTAGTAAGCGATTAAAATATTATCAAACGATTAATAACGTTAGTAAGCTATTAAAATATTATTAAATGGTTAATAATATTATAAAGGATTAAACTATTATTAAATAATTAATAATATTAGTAAATGATTAAAATATTATTAAATAATTAATAATATTGAAATATGTATGTCTATTATCAAAGGTAATATTTTGATGTATTTGGTACATTATTAAATGTCTGAAACATTAAGTTATGTAAAAGAAGAAAGTTTAATTGAATTAAACCATGGTAAAGAGTCCATTAGTGACTAATTATTAGACCAACTTATTAAATATAGGTCGCATGAAGAATGCAAGGTATTGGTTAAAGTTGGAGAAGCAAACTCGGCATGTCCAAACTATGGTTTGGCTAGAGTTTTGTCCGGAAGTCAAAAGTTCGTTTGTCGAACAATTTAAAAGTTAATAAATTAAAATTAAGGTCTTAAATTGAGACTAATTAATAGTCATTGTAACTAATGATTATGTCAATCTCATACATAATTGTAGGTTGAACGAAAGACGCAAAACAAGCGTAAAACGGATAAGCTTATCAGATAAGTTTTTTAGGACTTGTTGTTGTGTGTAAAAACTATTATGTGTGCACTTGTTATACGTGTACATTGATGTAAAATTTAAATTGTTGTTATGTGTTAATATGTGTTGATGTGCTTTTGTGAATTCATGGGATATAAATTATTAATATGAAATTGTTGACTTTAGTTTAACTGATAAAGTTGAACTGCATGACATGTGTTTATTATAATGCATGATTTGTATGAAGTATATATAAAATGCGAAATATGAGAAGCTTGATGCATATATAAAATGCAATGCATGAGACATAAGAAGCATGTATGAACATGAACTATGTGTTATGTGATAACTGTTAAATTTGTTGAGCCGTCGTACTTACTCTTGCTATAAAACCAACACTTTTAGATAAGTGCAAGATATTCAAAATTTTTGATAAAGACCAAGGAATAGGAATGCGTATTACTTTCACCAAAAGTCTAAACGATTGTATAGTTATGAGTCCAGTTGGACAGGTAAAGATGATCATGTATTAACGTAATAGTTAGTGGGTATCTTGAGTGTTTTGATACTCATAATGTTTGTAATAGAAGGAATTCATATCGTGTATGATATGGAGATATAATAAGAAATTGTAAAGATTGCGATTCTGAGGCAAAGGATCAAAGGGAATAAAGATGTTATAAATTTTTTAAATATATTAAGTTTTTAGCAACATATTACTATATAATATTATGGATATATATTAAGGAGAAGGTTGTACATTAACGCACGAGGTCGCTTGTAACAAGTACGAAGATTCTCAAGACGTTTACATTACCTACTACATACATACATAATTAAACATGTTAAATACATTTCTATTACATAGATAACTATTGGAGCATGCCACGCCTCTTTGCATCGCGGTACTCCTCATCCCCTATCCTGATCATCCACTTACGGCTCAAAGTCCTGCGAGTATAACACTCCTTAGCGGGGTAGTTATACACCCGATCCTACCACCTCCTAAAGGCAGTTTGGAATGCATAGCTCATCCTGTCTATTTTAGTTTTTCTATCCCTCATCTCCTGCTCCTGATCATTGATCCTATCACATGCTTTGTTCCGCTAGATCTCGAGCAGAACTCTATCTCTGACCTCCTCCTCTTAGTAAGTCTTAAAGGTCTCTTTCTCCTCCTTCACTTTCTTCAGCTTTTGCTTAACTTCGCGAAGCTTGTCCCCAAACTCCACGTTCCTCTTCATTACATGAGTCATTAGTGCCTCGTAAAGAACCACCGACAACTCCTGCTCCTACTTATCTTCTTCTAACTCATAAATACATTCTATGAACTCCGAGTTCTATATAATAGACTGGCCACCTAATCTTCCTTGTCATATCCTTCCAGCTCCTCACTCCCTATCAGTCCGTCTGAGAACCCTCCTAGCTCGTGTCCCTCGTCTTCCATCTCAAGATCCTCCTTGGGATCCGTCTCGAGCTCAAACTCCCTATCCTCAACTGTAATTGCCGGTATCGGTTTCGCTACTACTAGTTTCTTGTATACTACATGTATATCGCAATGTTATTCCTTTCTTGCCTGACTGATTTTTATTTATGATGAATTTCCATAATTCACCATTTATAACTCTAAATGAGTTTTTCTATCTTTCTTACCTTAGGTTCGGTGCTCACGGTACTACATATAAATACATATACATCATCATTCATTAACTTAAGATATAACTTAAATAAATTATCCTTACTACAAAAGGCTTACTCTACTCCCAGGTTACTATAACCTTTAAAAATTATAACTTCAAAAGACATAATATTAATAAGTCTTATTTTCAATTGCTTTTCATTTTTCTTTATCTTTACCAGAGACACTGACCTTCTGGGGCTTACCTAAAATATTATGCTTAAGCAAGGGTGAGCAATTAAGTCGCTCAGCAAGTATAATATAGTTTAAGAACATAATATCTCATGAATAAAATATTTTCGAATAACATTCAGCAATTTTTAAATAATTGTGAAGAGATTTGAATAATAGAAACAACATTATTTAGATTTAAAATCACTAACTTTCATATTGAATGGTCATAGGACCAAGAACTCTTGATGGACATTAACAATCACATAGACTGCTAACTCCGGGTAGGTCAAAAGACCACATTATTCTAGATGTGTACTTTAGGAGATTAGCCTATATTGTGCACAACATAACCATTTAATATAATCGTCAACTGAAATCATAATCTTCAATTATCTAGCTTTTAGTTATCCCTACTATGAGGGTTGTTCGATCTTAGCTTTTTAACACAAGATTCCGCACCAAATAATTTAGATTAGATTAGCTTTAAAGAATTATTTTGAATTCAATAATCATATCTCAAAGGTCTAGCCGAAACAAATGACATAGACTTACATGGCAAAATAATTCATGCATTACAAATTTTAGTCTTTCAAATAATTTAATAGTTGAACAAAATTTTCAAAGCATTTAAGTGCAAACATGCCATTCATATGAAATTTATGAATTTAATAACAAGTTTGGTTAAAATACTTGCATCTTTCGTCGATTAATGCTAATAAATTATTATTGTCCTCCGCCCATCCTACATTTAATAAGTCGTCTACCAATTAGTCTCGTACAGACCCACATATTGGTTTACTAATCACAAAAGTACTTTTGTACATCACTTACCAATTTGGATACTTTAGCTAATCACATAATCACATCTGTATGTCCTTTAATAGCTCGGTCACTTTATAATTTTTACACATTTTATCTAGGATTTAAAAGTATTAAATTTTTATCTCGATAACCCGACGCGGTTAGAATCAACCCGGTTAAACCGATCCGACCAACCCGACTAGACTGACCCAATATATCTGATCAAAATTGGATCTGATTAGATATGGATCTGACTTGACCTAACATAACCTGACCTGCACCCCACCTGACATGGGCTTACCCGACCTTGTAACGACGCGCCCCGAGCCAGGTATGCAAAATCCGACAAATGTACCTGGCGTGCCCCGTGCCAGATTTGCATTACAATGGCGCACCTCGCACCACCTGACCAGAACTCTTTTGTTCATCTTAATTTGTAAATTTTTCAACACTTAGCTTCATTTGATCATATTTTACCATTTTCAACATATTACACTTGTCAAACATTATCAAAACATCTAAGGTTTTGATTACGTTCGATTTTTTGAAAACATTGTTTACGTTTAACTGATCTTTATGATCCGTTTAAAATACCTTTCTTTTACCGATTAACATACGTTAACCTCATGACTCATAAAATCCCATAACACACTTTCACCAAGATTGACCACTAGATCAACATCTTGGTGATCAAAGCTTTAAAACACCCCTTTCATTATTTAGGGCTTTTACCAAAAATCATTTCATGGTTCATACACAACTTTATGAACTTAATACCCCCAAACTTAACTCTTTGCTTGCTCTCAAGCAAAATAAAAATAAAAACTAAGACTCTACTAACTCAACAACTCAAACAATGAATCAATGTGAATTTTGACTTTAGTCTCAAATATTTTTAAATGATAACTAAAAGAAAATTTTAAAATTATGCAAAACTCAAAAATTTTAACATATATACTAATCTTACTTTACTTAAGACCCTCCGTATGTGTGTGATAATCCAAATGTATCGAACTAATTTAAACTCAAATAAATTTATGTAATTAAATGCTTCATAAAAGATATTACACAATAAAAGAATTACAAAACAAAACTCTATAACTCACTTTTCACACCACTCTTAGTTAATAAAGGCAAATATAAATTAAATGATCAAAAAAAAAAAATCACGTTACGTACACTATAATCATTTTTTTTAAGTTCACCACATTCTTTTCCAAATATATTATTATATTTTTTTCTCATTCATCATAGATGAGTGCATTTTATACTCCATCTCGTTTTCTTCACATGTTTATAAGTGAGTGTGTTTTACGCTCTATCTCAACTCACCATATGATTATTCATTCAACTCAAAAAGGATCAATTCTTCAAACAATCCTAGAACAATTTACATAAATCATCTCCCCCAATTTATGTTATACCTCATATTTCACTTCAAGTTATGATAAAATAAGTTATAGAATTCATAAATATCTATCATAAGCAATTAATCATATAAACCTTCTCTAAGTTAAAACAAACACTACACAAATGGATATGAGTGCATAAAAATAATTAAAGAATCTCAAATAAAATAATAACTAACAAATAGCCAAAAATTAGACTAACAAAAAATTTATCAATTTTTCAAAAGTTATTAAATTAAAATTAAAATTTTTATCATCGACTAAAAAATTAATTTACATAATTCATTACCTAAGTGACTCAACCTAAAAACTAAATTATCCCATTTTTGTAAGAAACACGATTGCACTTAGCATGTACAACAAGCATTTAAATCCCAAGGTTACCCCAAGTGGATGAGTTGTGTCTCGTGAGGGTTTGTAGTGAATTTACCCACAAAATTCTAAAATTTAAACTAAAAAAACCTTTTTTTTAAAAAAAAATCTTTCAAAATTTACCCATACCCCCAAACTTAAAACAGACATTGTCCTCAATGTATAAAATAAAAAAATTTAAAAATAAATGACTCCCCTGAATAAGTAGCATTTTTCTCCTCATTTGCTAAGTTTGGATTGCATAGAATGAACCTGAAACAAAACAAAAACAAAAATATTAAAACAAATAACTAAAAAAAACTTAAATTTACTACTAAAAAATAAAAATACAAAATAAAACTAAAACTTGGGTTGTCTCCCAATAAACGCTTGTTTTAAAGTTTCAATCTGACTACTCCCTTTTTTTTAACCCGAATCGAATTTATGCTTGATGAATCACCTTGGAAGTCATGCCTTGATCATTCGCTTAATTTTCCCTTGAGACTTAAGACCCCCAAACTTGCGTTCATCCTTTTTCCTTCGATAAAATTGACCTTTCAATCCTACAACATCAACTTGAAAGCATTCTTCTTGACCATTTAAAAATTCTATTGCATTAAACACCTTGAAGGTCACCTCTTTATCTTAAACTCTCATAGTTAGCTCGCATTTTTGTACATCAATCGACCCTCCCCCCGTAGCTAAAAATGGACACCCAAGAATAATCGGTATATTTTTATCCTCCTCAAAATCTAGCACAATGAAATTCACGGGAAAGATAAACTTATCCACTTTCACAAAAACATCTTCAACAATCCCCTTTGGATAAGTAAATGACTGATCCGCCAACTGTAATGTAACATGGATGGCATCGCTTCCTTCAAACCAAGCTTCTTATAAACTGATAAATGCATTAAGTTTATGCTCGCTCCCAAATCACATAAGCATCAATTAAAGAACTGGCTCCCAATGATACACGGAATGGTGAAACTACCCGGATCTTTCAGCTTCGGTGGTAGCTTCTTTTGCAATATGGCGCTTCATTCCTCCATAAACTACTGTTTCGTAGTCACCTAGCTTCCTTTTCTTAAACAAAATCTCCTTCATGAACTTTAAGTAGCTAGGCATCTATTCTGATGTGTCTGCGAATAGGATGTTAATATGTAATTTCTTGAACACCTCCAAAAAATTTAAAAATTATTTATCGAACTTGTTCTTTTGAAGCCTTTGCGGGAATGGCACGGGTGGCACAAACTGATTCTGATTAAGATTCTCCACTGCCTTCTTTTCCTCTACCTTATGCATCCCAATTTCCTTTTTAGCCTCAGTATCATCTTGCATATCCGGATGTGTCTTCTTCGAATTTCCTCCATCAACCTCATGTAACTCCTTACCACTTCATAGGATCACAACAATACATTGCTCATTGCCTTCTCTTCTAGGATTTATTACTGTATCACTTAGTAAAGCACCTTGGGATCGACTATTTATGGCACTCGCAAGCTACCCCATATGGTTAATGAGTTGTCCCATTTGATTCTCGAGATTACGAATTGCAACTTCATGACTTTTCTTTAATAACGCATTTTCTTCTAAGACCTTATAAATAAGTTTCTCCAAATTTGAATCCCTTGCTTGTTGTGGTGGAGGTTGATTTAGAAGTCCGAGTTGATATGACTTGGAGCATAGGATTGAGCTTGATTATTTCGCCATGACTGATTGGAATGATTGCTCACCCCCGGGTGATAGTAATTTAAATTATTGGGCTGTTGTTGCTAATTGCAATTCCCATTATTCTAAACCGATTCTAAGTTAATATGGCATTGATTAATTGAATGGTTCCCTGCACATAAATCACAAATTACTATCATAGCCTGAATATTTGAAACTTCAAGAGCGTTAAGTCTCCTAGTAATTAACGACATTTGCATAGTCATTGCAGAAATTGTATCATTCTCAATTCTCCCAAATGCCCATAGCTTATTCACCCTTACAGAAGGTCATTGGTAATCATTCGCTGACATAGTTTCCAACAGGTCATAGGTCCCATCCAAATTCTTCGCCATTAAAGCACCACCTGCAGCTGCATCAACAATAGTCCTTGTTGAACTGAATAACCCATTGTAGAATGTTTGAACTTGAAGTCACTTGGGTATTCCATGGTGTGGACATTTCCGCAATAAATCTTTGAAGCGCTTCTATGCCTCGTACAACAATTCTGAATCATGTTGCATGAATGAAATGATGGCGTTCCTCATTTTTGCAATCTTTGTTAGCGGAAAGAACTTCAATAAGAACTTTTGAGCCAAGTCATTCCAAGCAGTGATATACCCCGGTGAAAATGAATGCAACCAACTATTCACCTTGTCCCTAAGTGTGAATGGAAACAAGCAAAGTTTTACAGTGTCATCCGAAACTCCATCATACTTGAAAGTATCACATACTTGAAAGTAAACCCACAAATTGCACTGAATTTTAGATCATCTGTATCGTGTCTGGCTTGATCTAAAAACTTGTGGTATTAATTGCAGGCCTAAGGATGCTAGATTGGATTTCAGTGACTTGTGGCATCGCATAGTCTCACAATAATTTTTGATTATCGTCCTTTATTTAACCTGAAAAGGAAGTAAAAATTAAAATTAAAATTAAAATAAAAATAAAAACGTTTAAATTAAAACTAGTTTGATTAAAATTAATGTTAGCGACGATTATTAAATTAATTCCCTAGCGACGGCACCAAAAAAGCTTGTTTGCCAAATTTTAAATAGAAATTTACACGCAAGTATATGCGGCTCACAAGTAATAAATTGATAAAGTCGAGTATCGAACTCACAGGGGAATTAAAAATAACTATTATCAAATACTAATTTTATATCAAATTAATTCTATTTAAACAATAGCAATAAATTTATGAAATAAAATCTAATTAAAATTACTAACTAAATTAAACTAATGAAAATGATTAAAACAAATTAAAAATAGTTAAGATTATAATTTTTCTCAATGTTTCATTTAAATCTCTTCACTATATTTTCAATTAATTAACTATAGAGAATTGTTAACTGAGAATGCCTAACTATTTATTAACATTTATCAAAAATTAATAAAAAGACATATTTCAGTTAGTTTTTTTATGTTCATGCAAACCACTTAAAATAAATTCATTAAGAATAAACTCTCAATATGTTACATGCGGCATATAGATATATCCATCTTATACACTATCATGCAATTCTTCCTAAAAAGAATAAACAAATTCATATGTTATCATATCCAAATCTAAACCTATAATCCACTTTTGATTTCATATAGATTATCTCAATAATTAATCACAATTAATTAATACATTAACACACAAAATAATTAATTAGGCCTAAACACTATAATTCATTCGTCAACTTCATATAGATTACCATATTAGTTAATGTAAATAATTAAATACTTGAACACACAAAATATGATAAATAATTTAATTATAATTAATTTAATTAAAAAGAAAATAAATTAATTTAAACTACACATTGGGTTCAATTACAATCTCAAATAAAAATTAGTTCATAATTAAATAATAAATTATCCACAAATAATTTAACATCTCAAAATTATAAAAATAAAAGGAAAAGAAAAGAAATCAAATCTGTATTGATATCTGTCTGTCACTCGGATCATAGTCTTCAACTCCCAAGCTCCGTTTTTAATCCTCGAATCATTCGCGTTGAATATTTACTCCTAATTCTACTCCTAACCTACTATAATACAATATTCTGCTATAAAACTATATTAATGTATGTTAATATCTTGAATATAAGAGTCTCATAGTGTATTTATAGAAGTACAATATTAATCCTAAGCAATAATGGAAAAGAAATCCAATTTGGAATCAAATTAATACTTAAAATCGTAAATAATCTAGTTTTCCAGAATTAGTGAGCTACTAAACACTCTCTTCGTGTCCTTTGATCGGGTCAACGTTCGCTGAAATGCGCGCATGGCACGCATGACTGCATCAGCCGCACACTGGAACGACGCCATATTGTTTCAATTTAATGCCCTTCGCGCATTGCGTGGTCGACCCTTGTTTCCTGCTACACACGTTCCTTCAACGACGCCGTTTTATGCCAACCTCTACCAAGAATTGCGCCAAGAGCGCGCATGTAGTTGCTCCTACATAATTACGGAATTGCCATCGAGCTGATTAATTACCATATTGCCATTAACAGCTGCATAATTACGAATTTGTCATTCCTTCTTTAATTCCTGCAAAATAAAATATAAAATAATTAAAAATAAATAAATATACTAAAAATAATAATAATGCAATAAATTAAATAAATTACCTAAAATCAATATAAATACTTAAAAAATAACAAATAATTAAGCCTAAAAATAGTCAATAAATACGAATATAAATCCATTATCACTTAGTATGCTTCTTTTTCTCACATAACAAAGTGGATGATCAACATATCTTTTAGATCTATAAAATACTTTCATACATCTTCAATATATGCCATCAAACTAGGTTTTTCCTTTAGAAAATAACATTATCGAAACTAGGGTTTCAAAATACCCAAATCTTGTGATTTTTTTTATTTTGAAAACCATACATGAAATCTATCCAAATAAACACATATTTATCATTACAAATCACCATTCTTATACCTTGAATCTACCATGATCCACCATAACACATAAAACTCTCCCACAACAAACATTTACCAACAAGAACAAACATGAAATATAGTTAGTCAAAACTAGGATTTAGGGATTAGAATATTTTTAAACCTTCTCATGGCTTTTTTCCTTCTTGCTAAGTAGCTCACCAAGATTGGATGATCCACTTTCTAAGCTTTGTTAATCTTTCTCTTTTTGATCTTAGGGTTTCTCCTTTTCTTTTCTCTTTATCTTTCTCTCTTTTCTCTCTATCTTTTTCTCTCTTTTGCTCTCAACACTTAAGAAATAAAAGTCCAATGTAATGAATGAGGGTGTGAGTACGTGAGAGTTTAATTAGTAAAAATGTATACTTAAACAAAATGTAAGTATAAACTCCACCTAATACATCAATGACCTTTCCTAGCTAGCTCTTTCACTTCACCAACTATGTCATTTTTCACCTATGCTTATACCAAAGTTATAAAGCTTCTAAGGTAAGCTAACCAAGTTCCCAATTGCTCCATGTTGCTACCCATTTTGGGGTCCCACAAAGCACCAAAATCTTTTTTTTTCCCTTTTCTTGCTATAAATATGTGTATATACATCAATACATCTATACTTGGGCCTTATTTCATTAATTGCTTAGGCCTTAAATTCTCTACCAACATTAATTATGTTGGGCTTGTTACTTAATTGTCACCAATTTGGCCCTAATAATAATCATACCATTGATTGGGCTTCATTACTCTTTATAACCCAATTCCCCACTTAGTTAGGGTTTGGATCATAGTTAGGATTTTGGTAACTAGGTTAAGTTAACCTAACTAGCTTCTTAACCTAACATGTTCGATTAGGGTTTTCATTTTCTAGTGCATTTTCTAGTTATATCTTGACCAACTTAGTTAGGATTTAATCAATTTTCGATTATCATGTTGTTGAATAGTAAATACGTTCTTGAATACCAAATAAACGCTATTCGTGAATGTGAAATTTTGAAAAAAAAAAGAAAAACGCTTTATGCTTGAATAGTATTTTTCTCGTTAATTTTGCAGGAAAATATTTTTCTTTCACAATTCATTAACACATATAAGTCATCACATAACACATCAATTAGATCACAGAAATCTTCTTTATTAATCATTAACGATCATATTACAAAAGCTACATAATTCTGTATCATTACATCCACTACTCTAAAGCGAAACGTTTAATGTCAAAAAATTAGCAGGTATAGTTCTAGTCCCGGTGGCTTGGATAATTGTCGGCTCTGCCTGCTGTAACAACCACTCAATTGTCTCCCAATCGAATCATCAATTGAAAAACCACCCTTAACTTGTAGCAATACACCTAGAAGTTGTAATTACCCCAGTCCCCAAATTAGGGAAGTTTTCAAATCAAAAAAGGAAAATCAATAGTTATCTGCCCCTCTCTAATTCCAAGCCATATCCCACCCAAAATCTCAACCTCAATTACCCAAATCCTTGAAAACACTACCAAATGCACCTTTCGCTTCAAAAAAAAAGCCCAAAATTTCATACCCACTTCACAAAACCTTTAATTTTACAGTAAAACATCCCTCAATTCAGCAAAATGTTCTACAAAAACTGAAAAGTTCTATTCTTTTTCAAATCTCATTCCTTGAAAGAGATGAATTAGATGAAGAAATTACAAGGTGGGTTTTTGAATCCCAAACTTTGATCGCATCAATCACCTCTATTTTCTTGTCTATCTGCATTCTAGTTATTTCTTTTCGTCTCTTCATCCCAAAATGAGATCAAAGAGGACTTTCAAAATTTAGCACAAAAACAAAATCTCAAACTTTCAACCTAGTGAACAAATTGAGGTGATTGAGGCACAAAATCAAGTTGTAGAAGATCAAAATGAAGTGATAGAAAAACAAAACCAACCACAAGAAGAAAAAGAAAATTCATTTAAAGAACAGAGTCAACTGAAAAGAGTAAAACTTAAGGAGTTGGGTGATGTTGTTGAGAAATGTACAGGGTGTGGTATTGTTGTTAATTTGGAAAAATTGGATATGCTTGTTAATGGAGGAGAGAGAAAGTAATGGTGAAGAAGATGAATTAGATGAAAAAAATGAAAAGATGAAGTTATGGATAAAGGAGAGAATTGAATTGACTCAATTGTCCTTAAAAAGTCATATGTGCTCCACTCCTAGTCAAAAGTGACCCATAAAATGTCCGAAGATTACAACTTAAGACGAAAAATAAAATTTAGGGTGCAAGTATATGTTTTTTAAAGATTAAGATGTGACAGGTGTCTAACTTATAAAATTTGAGGTACAAATTATACTTTACTCTAAATAAAAATAATATGCCTCATGAATCACTATTACAGTTACTCTTAAACCAAATATTTAAGTTAAAATATGATTATTACAGTCATAACATCTGGTTTCATTACTGTTTAAGATTAGACATACTCCAAAAAAAGATTAGAACATACCTAATAATGAGTAGAATCTGCATACAAAAAGATTATATCAGATGTACTCCAAAAAGATTTAGGACCTCAAAGGAATTCAAAATCAAAGTAGGTGTCAATGATATCTTTAAACACTAAAAAAAAAAAAAAACACTCTCGTCTCGAAATATAACATTAATATTGATATTTTCATGTCAATTTAAAATATATTTAAAATTAAAATTAATTTGATTCTAACAATAAATCTTTTAATTAGTAATACTTTTAAATAATTTAATACTTTTATAATTGTTTTTAGCTAAATTAAATAAATTTATATTAGTTTTGACTTTAAATTTATCAAGAATTGACCTTGAAAAAAATAATATTTGATCATGTATTTTGGGTTGTAGAAAATATAACTCGAATTAGCAACTATAAAAGTCCATAGTGATTATTGAATTACAGGTTCAAACATAACAAATGTACATTGAGCAAGTAAAACAGATTGACACATAAATTATTTATTTAACATGCGTTTACATCTAACTTGTAATAGATGAACAATTCAAGCCATTAATGCATATATAATCTTATAACAGGTGAATAAATGAAATAGAGAAATGAGTTGAATGGATGATGTAATGAGTTGGAATGAGTCATATTCCATATCCTCCCTCAAAAAATAAAAAATTTAAATTTGTGAAGAATGAGAATGATTCATTTCATTCCAATAAAAAAATCAAACATATTTTTTTTCATTGCATAGAAATGAGTCATTCCATTTTCAACTTTATTCTTTCAATTCAAACGTAGCCTTCAATTCACCAAGTTACTAGATGTTGGAAGAAATAAAGACTAAAACCAGTATAAATTTAAATCATTAGGCTTTAAATAAGTTGAAAGAAACGTTGCAAGAGAAAAGTTGTATATATACTGTACACATGCATGCAGCTAGTTAACAAATTTTAAGTAGAAAATTTTAGTTTTTGATGATATTTTGTGCAGTGGCCATACCTTCAAATCAAGCTCTCTATTAACTAAGATTTGATTGGCATTTGGCATGTATCACCTATAAAGAAAAAGTAACCACAGAGAAAAGAGCCAAAATTAGAATGATGGATACAAACTATCGATAAATACAACAAATAAATAGAATTTGGTAAAATAAAAATCATGAAACTTCTAGACATTAACATTAGATACTACTAAAGAATATGGACAAATAAAAGTTGCACAACTTCGAGCTATACTTTTTCTAAATAAATTAAAAAAAACTTTCCTTTTCGTTTTAAAATTTCAGATAAACTAAATACGTAATCGAACTATCAAAGAGAGAGCATAACCCCAAAAAAAATATAAAGAAGAAGAAAACATACTTAAACACTTCTACGGTCCACGGCACCGGTTTGTCTATTTTAAAAGAAGAAAGTAGACTTAACTTTCGTAAGTGTCACTTTAGTTTGAATTCATGTTGGCCTATACACGAGACACTAGATGACAAAATAAAATAATTATTATGAATTTATATTGAGATTGATTTATATTTATGTGAACTTGAATAATGACCAATGACAAGGTAATTAGACTTGGAGATATTTAATGAATACAAATAGAATTGACCAAATTAATAAATTTAAGTATATCACTTTTTTTTATTTTTTTTATTTTTTTTTACTTTTTATATAAAATTATTGTGTGATTAATATTAAATTTTAACAATTTACATATAGTCAAATGTGTGACACTCATGAAATTTGAATCCAAAACCTGCCGAGTTTCGCGCATCTTTTTTTTGAAAATATAGTGTACTATTCCATTTTATTCAAGTTGTAGTATATCTAAAACTTTTAATTTTCTATAATTAAAGCAACTAGATTTTTAATTTTTTTCTTAAATAAAAAATATATATTTTTATTTTAAAATAAAAAATATATATCTATTTTAAAACATAAAATATCATAATATATTCAATTTACTTTCTCATATAAAAAATAAGTGAAACAATGGTTACGATATGAACTTAATAGGAAAGTAGGTGCAGTCCTCGAGGTCTAGAATAGGCCGGTCAAAAAGATTAGAGTATCAAAAGGGGCCAATGGACGAAATAGAATTTAATGAAGACTGAAGACCAACCCTCGAGTGATCGGTGTTAGTGATCGATTTAAAATTTATTTATTTATTTTATTTTGTATTTTTAAATATTTATAATATATAATATTTATTTTAATAATTTAAATATATATAAATAACAATATTATACGATCTATTTAAGACCGGTCCCTGAAATACTCTTTAATGAATGTCAGTATTATTTGACGCGACGTGACACCTTTATGTAGTCAAATGTGTGACACTAAAGTTCAATTCATGTTAGCCCATAAAAGCGACGGCAGAATAGTTGATAACAGAAAAGGATTTAATTATAATTTCCCAACCAATAATTAGATTTCCACAAGTTATAAAATATTTTACACCCCGCCCCCAATTTTATAAAAAGATACTTTTTATGATTAAAATATTATAATGTAGACATATATAGTTATTTTAGCAATGTAATATTGTAAAATATAAAACAAACTATCAATATTATTATCAAGTAATATAATTATCGTATGTGCGATATATAAGTTTAAGTGTGTCATAATTAAATTATAATAAATTAAAAATACAAGAGATGGGAAAAAATAAAAGCAAAGTTAATTTACATCATTAGCATATATTACTATGCAAAAAGATAAATAAATAAATTACCAAGTCAAAATCTAATTCTTATTTCTAGATGAAAAAAGTATGGTGTGGGAGATAACGATTGAAAGCACATGTGACATCATTTATAGTAAAGTGTAAGGGCGAGTATTTGGTTGTAACTAAATTGAATTGAGTATTCAGTTAGAGGAGTGACAATTTTTTATACGATACAGTAATGAACATGACATAATATAAAAAGGTTAATATTGAATATAAATAATTTTTGTGTCATAAATAAATTGACACCTTCAACACGGAATTTAAATAAGTCAAACACGTATAATCAACGGGTTAACACAATTAGACATATTTATTTAAAATAATTTAAAAATAAATATGATATAACGTTATAATTTATCTTAAATATCGAGTTTTAACCTTTTAAATTACTTTTTAAGTATGGTATCTTGTATTTTATTAAATAAATATTATTATGATGAATAAATTATATTATTATTCAATAAATAAGTGAATGATGTTTACTTTTTTATTTAAAATTTTTAATTTATATAGTAAACGAGTTGATACGTTAACACGATTAATAAATAGGTTAGTATTAGTGTTAAGCATCTTGACATAGTGTTAGTGTTGACTTATTTAGTGTTATATCTTTAACTTAACATGACACAGATTCTCCTAAAGCGATATGATTTTCACCCCTATTCGGTTATAATCGAATATCGAATTTAAGATAATTTTATTATCCGAACAAATATCTAAAATATGTACTAGTCGAATAACCGAAACTTAAATAATTGAATTATTCTATTTAGTTATTTGGTGTATAACCGAAATATGAACCTATTTTTTCCAAACAAAATTTTTTATTTCAAATTAGAGTTTCTAAATAATATTTAACTACAATCTACGACTATAATAATTCATAAACTAGTTTAATGATTTCAAATTAACAATACATGAGTGCATAACCAATAGGAAAAAGTCTAATTAATTTTTTTTAAAATATTTAATTCGGTTATTTGGGTATCTGAATAACAAAATTTCAAGAATCGAAATTGAACCCGAATACCGAATACGTAAACGATTTTAACCGAATTAAACAAAATAACCGAATAACCGAAATAATTCGATTAAAAAACTTCAATTCGATAATTAAGTTTTACTCATTTTTTTCTCAATCCTATCAAAGTGAAGTACTCTCTGGTACCACTATAATTAATTAATATGAAATTTACTTTTAGTGATAATATTATAGAAGGATTATCCTACTACTAATGTGTTTAAACTAATCAATATAATTGGCGTGTTAAGTAATTGGAGTTTTTGTGTTGGTAGGTATTTTGTTAATTAATACGAGTAATAGTTTTTGGTTTTTATTTCTGAGTGATTTTAGGTTTTATTTAGTTAATAGAGATTTATTTATTTTTGTTTAATTTTTATTTTAATTTAAAACAAAAGGAGATTTAGTTTCAGAAGAAGTTTTAAAAAAGATATATATATTTATTAGATAATTTCAATTGATAGAAAATTTTTAAAATATTAGAGTCTCTAAAAATATTTTATTTTGTGAGAAAAAAATTTCTCTTTCGACCATTATATATACTAGTTGATAGCTCGTGGGGCTAATTTAAATAACGTATAGTATAATTTTTTAAAATTGCGATGACAGAGATATTTTTTTTATAATAAATTATTTTCATAAAAAAAATTTAATACATTTTTTGCATGACATATCACTTGCATTAATAAATATATTGATTATTCGTATATTATTATTTATACTGTATCTAATTATCTATTGTTTTCAAAATAATCTTTTGGGATAATTATTTGTGAGTGCTTTTTTTGTTGGACAACTTAGCTTTGCATGTTACTTTTTGCTGATGCATGATTTTTTTCCACGATAAAGATACGTTTTTTTCTTGTGTTTTTATTTAAATGTTTATTTTTGTTCTCATGGGATATGAAAATTTTATTATTTATTTTTGAAAATGAGTTTATATTTTATTAATGTATCAGTTTGAACTTGATTTTTTATTTTATCAAATAATAATTCACATAAATGAATTAATTTTATAGCTTGAAATTATAATCATAAAATAAATCGCGATATTAATATCACATTTATCAATGTAAATATAAGATAAATAATAATATTGATATATAATTTATTAATAAAGACATAAGATATGGGAAGAACTACTAATTAACCGCATAATAGCTAGTAATTATTCTCACGTCTTATGCTATACATAAAGTAGTATATATGTATATAATATTAGTTATGTATTGTAAGACTTAATTTATATATATCAATATATATATAGAACTACTAACATCAAGCAGAGATAACAACAGAATTAATTTAATAGCAAAGCATATATAAAATTTTCCTCTAAGACAGATGTGCCCTTCTTTTGTTATTTAATTATAAGTACAAATTTGTTTGTCCTTTCTTATACTCTGATTTAGTGAATAGTAAGTATCAATCAGCTAGTTAACATTACAGCTTAAACAACTGCACGACGAAAAGAGACAGATAAACATACATGAACAAAAAACATACTGAAGCAGTCTCTATAACTAATTCCAAAAATATTTATATGACTGAACCATTATAATCAAATTATAATCACATTGAATAGCTTAATATTAATCAGAAAGTCAGCAAGTATCTATCAACGTTAAGTATTCGCAACCACAATCAGCAAAATTTGAAAATCCAATTACTGCTTTTTCCATAAACTTTCTCATAATTATAATCTACAATTGTTGTCCTCCTTTTGACCATGTAAGAACATGCTAATCCTTGAATTTACAGAAATAGACATACACCCAGATTTGAGATTTGTGATTTGAAGAAAAGGATATTGAAAAGACAACGCTCCCACCAGTCCAACATGTAGAGTCTGAATGTGACATTGTAAAGATAAATTTTGCGCTGAACCCAATTCATTTCTCTGAATCTTTAGTTTGACCTGGAATCGCCAATTGATTCGTGCAGATTTACATCAAATAATTACTTTAAATTTATTCGCAAGCAAATAACAGTGATGGTGGGATGTTCTTACCTTGGAAATTTTGACCAAGGAGCTCCAAACAACAAAAATAAAACTCAACCCCAATTTTTTTTAATAGAAAATATGACGCCCCCAAATCCGGGTTTCTCAAATAACAGATTTGATACTCACGATACTATTCTACCTTGCCATCAAATCTATTCATTTATGAATAAAATAACTTAATTTACAATATTACATAATTATCCCAGGTTTACAGACCTTTAAATATTACAAAACATATATAATCTGTTTTATTACAACATATTATATTTACAATGACTCTATAACTATACAATCACTGCTTGCTAGCCTTTCCCTTTCCTTTATCCGCTCCTGACCTCTCGACTTGTTTGGGCTTAGCTGATATATCATGTTAAAACAAGAATGAGCATAAAATAACTCAGCAAGTATATAAACAAATAATAACATGATATCTCAGAATAATGAATGAAAAATCTGATACAATAGGGTTGAACCAATAAAGGGTTTCATGAATAACTTGAGAATCTAACATGAATCTTTGCATGAATAACTTGAAACATAGATTATGCTAATTGTATGGTCACAAGACCACGAACTCATTAAGAAACAATATCAATCATAAAAAGAACTGATATTGTTCGGTTTAGTCGTAAAACTGCATTTCATTACAGATGTGTACTCTAGGTGATCAGTCTATCTACCTTTTATACTGTACACAACATAAACATATAACGACGCAACCACGCCATAAAATTTATATTTCCTTTTACATTTATTCCCTTTTTTATTAGGGTTGTTCGGTTACAGCATTTCATAGAATTCTCACTATAACAACAATGATTGGAGGATATAACAATAAATATTTGAATCACATGAATCATCACATATGTCTAGCCGGATCAAGATTGGCATCGTCTTTTCTCAAAAACATAGTTCAATAACAAATGAACTTCAAAGTGATTTATATGAATGCATAACATATATCATTGTTCAAAAAACTACAAAAGAGAGTTCGAAAAGAACACTTACCTTCGTCCTCGTTTACGTTTACTGTTAATATGTTATCTCGTTTATGACCTACACAATTATAATGTTAGTCCATACATTAGTTATAAGTATTTACATTCTTTACGTTAACATACAAGTTATCATTTTCTTTATATGCTATTTTTGACCCTTTTATACAAAACTTGATTCTAACACTTAATTTAGCACATACAACCTATATATGACTTGCATGGGCTCTTAAAAACGTTAAAAGTCTTTAAATGACCCTACTTTTCTGAAAACTCAGTTTTTAGCTATTGACGAATGTTCTTAAACGTTTAAGATGCACAATAATCGTCATAGACACCAAATGACTTCCAAATCGTCACGGACACGTGTATTTACATAAAACTTAGTTATTTGACTCCTTGTTACCTTTAATTACGCAAAATGGCAAAAAATACACTTATGTGGAATTTTGTCAACTTAACAAAATTCACACTAAAGCTCATGCTTGAGTTCTTAAACTCCATACACCACATACACTAACACATGTTTATTTAACAACTTTGTATGTCTACATAACATCTATACGCACCATCTAAAGTACTTTACAGATTATGATTTGGTTTACACGCAAAATATAGCCTAATATTCTACTTTTCCTTCACAAGTCATATTTTTCAACTATTAAGGCATCTAGTATGCTATCTAGTAAGGAATTTTACATTTATTAAACATGTTCAACACTTTTAACTAGGTTTTCACCAAAACATCTAACAAATAACACATGATCTTTCACAAATCATGCTTCCTAGCCATAAATTCAAGCATGAATAGTTCACCACCTTTGTAGTACAACTTTTAAGCTTAGTGTTTCTTCATATTTCAACCATATAGGACATAACTCATATAATCAACACTTATATCCATAGATACATGCATGGCTATGCATATGGCTATGCATGTTCTTGGATTTAAACACATAAAGAGATAAGTTTTTAAACAAAAATACTTTACTACCTTCTTTGTGCTCTTCTTCTTCTAGTTAGGAAGTCTCTTAAAGATGGATGCTCCACTTTGATGGTAGTTTCAAGTCTCTAGCTCAACTTTCTTGGAATTTCTCAAGCTTTCTCTCTAGGGTTTCTAGCTTTTCTCTTCTTTTTGCTCTCTCACTTCTGCTCACAATTGGATATGAAGAATGAAGAGGACTAAGCTTGCTTATACTTAATAAATACATACATATATAAGTTATATGTAATCTATTAACACCTAACCATGTATAGTTAGGCTAAACCATGCTTGGTTAGGGTTATGCAAGACTTTTCACATGACTAATTAAGGATATAATGGTCATTAAACCAAGTTAGGACACTTAGGCCATTCCTTAAGTAGTTAAGGGTATTTTGCTCATTAAACCATCCTAGTATATCTTGGTCAATTCTCAAGTTAACAATGGTAACATGGTCCTTTGCCAAAAATCCTAGAGAATTTTATTTAATTAAATTCATATATTGCTTATTTCTTATCCAATTCAAGCCTTTTTTGATCTAAATTTGTTTCCTTAAGCTTGAATTTTATTCTACAATCTAATAATATATGAATAACTTGTCCTAAAACACTTGTTGCACTTCAAAATTTTAATTTCATTAATTACTTATAATATTTAAAATTTTCATGTCATTACATTCTTCTCTCCTTATAAGGATTCCGTCCACGGAATCACTATTATAAGGTTACACAAATAGATTCGAATAATCCTTTTTCATTATTTCCTCTAGCTCCTACGTTGTTTCCTCAGCATTTTGGTTCTTCCACACTACCTTTATAGAAGGTATTACCTTGTTCCTCAAAATTTGCTCCTTCCGGTCAATAACTTGAACAGGAGTCTCCTCATACGTTAAGTCTTTCTTGATCTGGATAGGTTCGTGTTCAATCACATGCTTGTAGTTTGGCTTATACGGCCTCATCACTGATACGTGAAACACGTTGTGTATATGCTCTAACTCTGGGGGTAATGCCACAGCGTAGGCTACCTCTCATTTCCTTTTCAGCACTTCAAAAGGTCCAATAAATCTTGGACTCAACTTTTCCTTCTTTTAAAATCTGATTTTTTCTTTCCAAGAAGATACTTTTAGAAATATATAGGAACCTACTTCAAAATCTCTCTTCTGTCGATGCAAATCTGCATACTTTTTATGTCTGTATTGCGTTGCTATGAGTCTTAATTTTATCAATTTGACTATCTTTACAGTCTATTGCACTATTTTCGGTCCCAAAAGCTTACATTCTCCTACCTCGTCCCAACAAAGAGGTGTTCTGCACTTCCTTCCATAAAATGCCTCTTAAAGCGGCATACTGATACTTGTATGGTAACTATTGTTATACGCGAATTCAACTAGCGGTAAATGGTCGTCCCAATTATCCTTAAAATCCATGACGCATGCCCTCAACATATCTTCTAGCGTTTGAATTGTTCGTTCACTTTGCCCATCAGTTTGAGGATGATAAGTTGTGCTTAATCTCAACTGCGTGCCCATATGCTCCTGAAAACTCTTCCAAAAATTGGATATGAATCGCGGATCTCAATCTGAAACAATTGATACCGGAACTCAATATTTGAACACTATCTCCTTCACATAAAGCTTTGCTAGTTGATCCAGGTTGAATTTGATCTTGATCGACAAAAAGTGTGTACACTTTATCAGTCGATTCACTATCACCCATATTGCGTCATAACCCTTCTGCATAGTTGGAAGTCCCACTATAAAATTCATTGTAACGTGCTCCCATTTCCATTTTGGAATCTCTAACGATTGTAGCAGTCCACTAGGCCTCTGACGTTCTGCCTTAACTCTCTGACAAGTCAGGCATTTACTGATGCATTCTGCCACATCCTTCTTCATGTTAGGCCACTAGAAATGTTGTCGAATATCTTAATACATTTTCGTGCTACCTAGATGAATCGAATATCTAGAACTGTGCACTTCTTGCAAAATCTCTTCTTTCAATTCGGATACCATCAGCACCCATATTCTTCCTTCGAATCTCAGCAATCCATTGCCATCTATTTTAAATCTTGTCTCCTACCCATCGGATATGCGTTTTCTAATTTGACTGCATTCTTAATCCTGAATTTGAGCTTCTTTCACCTTATCCAATAACATTGGATGAGTTTCAACAACATATAACTTTTCTTCCGACTCCATCAGATATGTCACTTCTATTTCCATCATTTACATCTCTTTGATCAACTCTTCTTGAGCGGTTATCATTTTCAATCTTTCTTGGCCCTTTCTATTTAAGGCATCGGCCACAACATTAGTTTTCCCTAGATGGTATAGAATTTCACAGTCATAGTCTTTGATTAATTCTAACCACCTCATATCCGAATCCTTTTGAGTGAAAATATACTTCAGACTTTTGTGGTCTGTATATATTTCACACTTCTCTTCATATAAATAATGTCTCTATATCTTCAAGGCAAAAACCACTGCTGTCAATTCCAAGTCATGGGTAGGATACCCTTTTTCATAGTCCTTCAGCTGCCTTGACGCGTACGCTATGACCTTGTCGTGCTATATTAACACACAACCAAGTCCTTTATGCCATGCGTCACTATACACTACAAATCCTCATGTATTATCAAGCACTGATAACACAGGTGCTTCATTTAACCTCTTCTTGAGTTCCAGAAAACTCTCTTCACATTTCTCCATCCATATAAACTTCACCGCTTTCCTCGTCAAATTAGTCAGAGGTCCTAATAGCTTTGAAAAGTCCTTGATGAATCTTCTATAATACCTTGCTAAACCAAGAAAACTCCGCACCTCCGTAGGAGTCTTCGGTTGTTCCCAGGTGATTACTGCCTTTACCTTGTTGGATCCACTGATATCCCTTCCTGATCAATCACGTGCCCCAGAAATTGCACCATTTTCAGCCAAAATTCACATTTCAAAAACTTTGCATACAACTTTGCTTCTCTTAACTTTTCCAATACTATTCTCAAATGTTCCGCATGATCCTCCTAGGTCTTTGAATAAATCAAAATATCGTCAATGAACACCACCACGAATTTATCTAAATATGGCTTGAATACTCTATTCATCAAATCCATAAATGCAGTAAATGAAACTGGTGCATTCGTCAAGCCAAAAGATATCACCAAAAACTCGTAATAATCATAACAATTTATAAATGTTGTCTTAGGTACATCTTCAGGTCTCACATTCAACTGGTGATAACCACTTCTCAGGTCTATCTTCGAGAAATACTTTGTTCCCCGTAATTGGTCAAACAAATCGTCAATTCTTGGTAACGGATACTTATTTTTAATTGTTACTTTGTTCAACTCTCTGTAGTCGATACAAAGCCTTAGCAATCCATCTTTCTTCTTTACAAATAATATTGGTGCTCCCCACGGAGACACACTTGGCTGGATATACTTCTTGTCCAACAATTCCTGCAGTTGAACCATCAACTCTTTCAACTCGACTGGAGCCATTCTGTATAGTGCCTTCGAAATTGGTGCCTTTCCCGATATAAGATCTATTACAAATTTGATCTCCCTATCTAGTGGAAGTCCGACAATTCATCTGGAAATACATCCACATACTCCTTTACTACTGGTATCTGACTCATTTCTAATCTCACTCTCTGTGTATCAACTACATGAGCCAAATATCCCATACACCCTTTCCTTAACAACTTTTTGGCCTGCATTATCGTCAAACAACAAGATTGCCGTGGCAATTTGCTACCATAAAATACTGCCTTAGATTTGGCAAGAGTCTGAAGGTTCACACATTTCTTTTGGCAATCAATCACTGCCCCATGGTTATGCAACCAATCCATTCCCAGTATCACATCAAACTCTCCTAATCGAATAAGAATTAAATCCACTGTTAGCTTATGCCTTCTTATTGATAAACAACAATCCCGAAGAATATTTTTCACCCAAATTACTTTCTTGTTTGCTACTTCTATATTTAACACATTTTCTAACTTTACTTGGGGTAACTTCAATCTCTTAGCAAATTCATTAGACACAAAAGAGCAAGTAGCACCCGAATCAAATAATACATAAGCATTTATATTATTGATATGAATGATACCTAAAACCATATCTTTTGATGCCACTACATCTTGCACGGTCATATTGAAGGTACGTGTTGTCGGTCTCCCAAGCTGAGTAGGTCTGCCAATTGTCAGCTTCCCACTGGTATTCCCTTTACTTTCACTTCCCCCTTCAACTTTATTCTTTGGACAATTTGATGCCCCATTTCTCCACAATTAAAACATCATTTGCTCGACTTTGGGATTGGACACGTAGGTGCAATGTGTCCTTCTTGACCGCATCTGAAACATACATTCTTTCCTTTCAAGCATACTCCTGAGTGTCCCTTCCCACAAGTGGCACAAGGTTCCATTTTCTTCTTTGGTTCTCCTTGTTTACTTCCAGAAGTGTTGGTGTTGTTACTGTTTCATTTCCGTTTATTGAAATTACTTCCCCCACTACTTCCCTCTCTATTTACTCCATTTCATTTCTTATCTCGTTGCTCTTGTTTATACTTGGTTAAGGCGTCACTGCCTCCTTCAGCTAGAATGGTTTTCTCCATTACCCCAGCTAAGGTCCCAATCTGAAACATTGAAACCTTGTCGTAAATCCAAGGCTTCAATCCGCGTTCAAAATGTTTTGCTTTTCTCTGTTCCGTGTCCACTTGATGTGGAGCAAATCTTGCTAACTCGTTGAACCGCATACTCGGCCACAGTCATATTCCCTTGCTTTATTTCCAAAAATTGTACTTCCATCATATCTTAAGTTACCGAAGGAAAGTAAGCCTCAAAGAATATTTCTTTAAATCTCTCCCATGGTGCCATTCTTGTTCCCAATCTTCCTTTGTTATTTCCCCACTAATAATTAGCTTTTCCTTTTAACATAAAGATAACAATAGCAATTTTATGTTCCTCTGCTACGTTAGCTACATCGAACACTTTTTCCATTTTGATTATCCAATTCTGGGCCTCTACCGAATTCATAGTCCCCTTGAACTCTGGAGGTCCTACAGCTTTAAAATCTTTAAATGTAGCAATATGGGCAACTACAAGTTAATCACCCACGGGATTAAGGTTCCTGTTCTGGAAAGCTTCCATCAACAAATCGATAAATTGCTGCATGGGATTAACTGGTATCTCTGGAGCATTTACAGACTCCTCTGGCGGAGGTTGAACATTTGGTCTTCGTCTAGATGGCATTTCTGTTTAACAATTTATGTAAAGATTATTATTTTTCTCATTCACGTATCACATTCTTATGTTCATTTAAACACATAGCCCTTTCAAATGTATAAATACATACATATAGCATATTGCACATTGGTTAAATAACCTTGGTATTGGTCTACGCCACTTAACTCATCACGTAACTTTAATTTGTTGGTTCACTTTACACATGTACCCCATTAAGTTCATTATACTCTCTCTTTTTTTGCCAACTTAGGTTCATATTTACATGACACAACATCTATGTATGTCAATTAGTATGTGTTTAGGTGTACATGACCTACTTTAGACAACCCAATTCCATTACACAGGTAAAAACACATCCTAAAGACAGTAGGGTTGGGCACAGTTGTGCTCGGACCCAATGCAGTTGCGCTGGTCCAGGCGCAGGTGGGCTCGTCCCGACGCAGGTGCGCTCCTCTGAGCCGCAAGTGCGCTCCCTCATAAAATTTAATAAAAAGTTTGGGTGCAACTGCGGTCACACTGAGCGTAGGTGCGCTGCTCTAGAATTTCCAAACAAAGGACTCGGGCGCAGGTGCGCTCGTTCCAAGCGCAGGTGCGCTCATTCCAAGCGCAGGTGCGCTCCTTTGCAATTTCAAAACAGAGAGCTCGGGCGCAGCTGCGTTCGCACTGAGCGCAGGTGCGCTCGGCCCATTTTTTTTTTTTTTAAACTTTGTTTCACACTTAGCATTTTAGCATATGATCTTGAGTTTATATTCACATGCAATTTGACTAGTGTCTAGCACCTTACATTATATTTACCATATTACTATAAACCGTTCTATCGCTTTAGATTTCAAAAAGTCGAGATTCACATTTTCATAACTATATACAACAAACTAGGACTTCCTTCCTTATAACAAAAGAGGTTACATAACACTTTCCATCCCTTCTATAACAAAACTAGGGATTTACATTACATACACACGTAGACATATACATTATGTACACCTACTATAACATACCACGTAAGCATTCCATGTCGAACTGCATCTTCATACTCTTCATCCATGATGGCTATTATCTTCCACCTACTCAAGGTGTTACTAGTCTGATCAAACTCCATAGAGTAATAGTACACCCTATCTTGTGCCCTTCTGAAAGTCGTGCGAAAAGTATAGCTCATATCGTCCATTTTTACACCCATACCATCTATTCTGGCATTCTTAGCCCTTACTTCTTCCTCCACCAAATTCACTCTCTTTACTGCTTTAGCCCCGGCATGTTCGTACCTGCCAATCTTGTAATATTTCGAACTTCCGAGAGAGTTATAATCCGACTTTATATCAATAAATAAATATTGAATTACATCTTATATGTGTTATGGAATCTTCGTTATTATTTATTTTTGTGTTTCGGGTCAACTATCCAGCCTTAGCACGAAAAAGGAGAATAAAAGTTTTTTTTTCAAAAATTAAAAAAAAAAACTTAACCCTAGAAAAATGACCTAGGCCCCCGAGCGAAACGTGTACTTCAAAATGATATTCTGTTTTAGGATTCATTTTCCCCGCACTTTGAAAATATGTTTTAGCTGATAAAAGGTTTTCTTGAAAAACGTGTCGGAAATAAAACGAAATAAGGAAAAAGACGGAAAAATATTTTTTTTGCCTTTTTGATCGTCTAACTATTTTCTGAGAAATGGTAGTCAAAAATATTATTCATCGAAAAACGTGCAATGTCTTTTTGACTTTTCACTTCACATAATAATGTTTATTTGGAACAAGACTCTGTAATATCTGACTTTTAAATCAGTAAAGATCAATTCAACCGGAATACTTAGAAATGAACTAGGTTAGAGTTAACTGGATTAGAAAACCTAATCTAAACCTAACCCTAGTTACAAACTAATTAAATTAGTTAAATAATTAACTTAATTAGATGATTAATACTAATCCGATTAGAATCAAGCTAGGTTAAGGTAACCGGATTACCATTTAACCTAACTATCATGTAATTAAACTAAACCTAACTAGGATTAAGGTTAATTAAGTTAAAGATTAACCTAATCTATAACTTAAACTAATTGTTGAATTAATAACCTAATCAACCTAGGTTTATTGCTAATTAACCTAAGCATGACTAAGCTAGATTATCGAAAGGACTAAACTAACCTTAATTAAGCTTGGTAAAAGACCATGACTACCCCTCAAATAAATGGTTAATTGACCAACCAAACAAGCCCTAGAACTATTCATTTGATAGGCCAAGTGTTAGACCAATTAGAGGCTAACATGTGTAAATTGTTGTGTCACCAAAAATATGATCATTCCAAGTAATTAATGGCATTAACAAGCACGAATGGCCGACCACTTTAGGGGGATTAATGTGATGATTATTTTGATATTTGTATCACACAATTACACATTCATACCTTGGTTAATTACACTTGCCTCCTACCCTTGGTTTTCTTATAAATAGAGAGCTTGTTCTTTATTAGTTCTCACCATTTTTCAAAGCTTAAATTCAAGCATTAAAGTTATAATTAAATATTAGTAAGTGAGTTCTTGAGAGAAAATTGCAAAGAAATAATTAAAACTTGTAAATTCATAAGGTACAATATCTAGTAGTTATTATGTTCGATTTTTCTTTCGTCTTTAATTTTTAAAAGCTCAAGAACGCGAGTCGTAGCGATGTACGATTGTCGTTCTCCGTGTTCTTGAACCTTTCTTCATTTTATAGTAGTTATAATATCAAAATTGATTTCATAGTTTAAAGCTCAAGAACGTACGTCGTAGCCATGTACGATTATCGTTCTCCGTGTTCTTCGTATATTCTTGAGCAATTATTATAAATTGTTATAATCAATTATACAAGCCATTATAATGACCAAATTTTATAAAATATAAAGTGTCATAATCACTTATGTTAGCAGTTATAATGCTCAAATTATTTCAAGTATGAAATTCAAAAGCTCAAGAACATAAGTTGTAGCCATGTATGATTTTTTGTTCTTCGTGTTCTTCATGTGTTCTTGAGCAAAAGTCATGAATCTTTCTATGAAAAGGTTTTAAATTTATTATTTTTAAGTTATAAAGTGTTATTGAGTCTTATAACATGATTTCTTAAAGAGTTAAAGCAAACGGTACTATGTTTCACATGGTTAAACCTAAAAAATTTTATCAAAGCAAGTTCACTGTCTATTTTTGGTATTTTTTGAAAACTTAAAATCAGAATCTACCTTAGTAATACAGATGAAAGTTGTAGATCATGAAATTCTAATCAATTTAGACTTAAGAATTACTTCAAAATATTTTTGTATGACAAAGTTATGGCAGTTACAGTAAAAGAGGTTCGAGTAGCCAAATGTGTTGCATAGCTGGGGCGGCCGCGCCAACCCATCAGATTTTTAAAACTTCCCAAAAAGTTTCTCTTTGAAGGTTTTGTCTGAAACTTAGGGTCTTATTCAGTCGAGACTTGTCAAGAAGTATAAAATCAATCTAAACGAAATTAAACTATTGAAATAAAGATAGTTAAGTTAAATATTGTTATTTATAACTAATATCAATGTTAAAATCACATACTTTATAAGCCATACAATTGAGCGTGAAAATTAACGTAAACCGTTTTATCAGATCAGGTAAGTTTTCTATCATTAACCTTTGTTTACTTGCTTTTTATGCGATTTATACATTTTGTACAAGCAACGTGTTATAAATCTTTAATACGAGAGTTATTTCTTCTTGTTTCGGCATAACTTGAAAAAATAAAATGTTTATTTGTGATATATTTTGAATCATGCTTTAATTTATCAAACCAAGTTGTCTTGGGGCTATCTTGACATGTGAAGTGAATTAAGATGAATGAAAATGTTGCACTGCTCATGATTAGTCCAATGTCTTGTATGTTATGCATAACATAAGATGTCGTTAGGTTGATCATCTTTCTATATCCACTATAAATGGTTCTAAATCAAAAAACAAAGAACAGTTCAAGGTCTAAGCACCACTCAGTCTTGCTATGTTAAAATATTTTATAATATCAATTGTTGTGCCATGAATCCTTACAATCCATATCGGTGTGAGTTCACTTATATGTTATGTGTTTAAGACTTGCTGAGGATCTTAGCTCACCCTTGCAAATAAACCTAATTTGCAGACAAACCCAAGTGCTCCGGCTAAAAAAAGAAAGAAAAGAAGAAATGTGTAGACTAATTTACTACTTTCCTTAACTGTTCTTAACTGTAGTCATAATGACATTTTGTAATAAGAACAAGTTTCACACATGTAATCGAATATTATATAAATATTATCAAGTTTTATCACATTCTCTTGCTACGTCTTTACTTTGATTAAACCTAGAATTGTTAAAACTTAACATAGTATTGATAATGATCTATTTATCTGGATGAGAATCAGTAAATAACTTGTGAGTGTTGTACATCCGAGACAAGACTAAGTAATGTTGACTGATCAAATCAATCATTAAGGTTCCTCGGACCCAAGTATAACTCGTTATTACTATTCTGAATGTCAGATAAGTAGAATTATTGATATGAAGAGATATCATTATAACCAAATATGTTTCAAGTGAGGGTTTTAACTAGTTGGGTAATGTTCTGTATGAAAAGAGAATTTTGCAACGGACAAAGATACAACTATTTGTCACGGATAAAGAAGCAAACATTTATCATAGGTGAAGATACAAACATTCACCGTGAGATTCTCTGTTCCCAAGAGTCGTCCTAATGATTTAATGTCGTGAATCTTGGAATATGTAAAGTTATAGAATATCTAAATCTTAAGGATAAAATGTTATGATAGTATTAAGTCTCTTGTATCGATTACAAGGACTTGATATAAAATAATGAAAGATCTTTGAGAATTAAGATGAGAACTTTGTTTATGAATAAAGGAAATCATCTATAAACCTAATGATTTAGCATTTATAGTGAGCACCAAGTCAGCTATAGTAAGTATAGTGATTTTGGGGCGTTATATATCTCAGCAGTTGTCTCCCTCAGCTTAGCCTTCAAGGCTTCCTTATCATTCTTCAACTCTCGAACCTTCTGTTCTTCTTGCCTCAGTTTATTCCCTAGCTCTATATTCCTATTAACCAATACTTGCACCGCCACCTCATTTTGCTCAACAACTGTTTGTCGTTCCACTGCCTGAGTTTCGAATTCTAGAATTATATCTACAAATTCACTATTATGTTGTCTTAGGCTGATTACCCATTCTCGATCGGCCTCCCTTTGCTCGGTTGACGCATTATCAAGCAATGCCCCATCAAAGTCTCCTTCTAGTTCGTCTGGGTCTTCCTCATATCCACTGTCCTCTGCTAGTACTATTACAGTGACTGGTACCGCAGTAATTACATCCACTTGAATGTCTCGCCATTCTTACCCTATTACCCGACTGGATTTTTCAATATCTGGCATACTATAAAATCACAAGAATAATTATTTAGTTCAATGCAATTTTTCTTACTTTTAATACACATAGCACATAACACATAACACATATCATGAAAATTTTTCTTTCACCATTTCCACTATTCACCTCCTAAAACTCGAAATGAGTCTCACTATCTTCTTTACGGTCATATTCCTAAGGTTTTCTCCACCTAAGGTTTATAACCCATTAACTCTAATACCAACCTGTGACGCCCCCAAATCTGGGTCCCTCAAATCACAAATTTGGTGCTCACGATACTAGTCTACCCTGTCATCACATCAATTCATTTCTTAATAAAATAACTTAATTTATAATATTATATAACTATCCCAGGTTTACAAACATTTAAATATTATTAAACATATATAATCTGTTCTATTACAACATATTACATTTACAATGACTCTATAACTATACAATCACTGCTTGCTAACCTTTCCCTTTCCTTTATCCGCTCTTGACCCCTTGGCCTATTCGGGTTTAGCTGAAATATCATGTTAAAGCAAGAATGAGCATAAAATAGTTCAGCAAGTACATAAATAAATAATGACATGATATCTCAGAATAATGAATAAAAAATCTGATATAATAGGGTTGAACCAATAAAGGGTTCCATGAATAACTTGAGAATCTAACATGAATCTTTGCATGAATAACTTGAAACATAGATTATGCTAGTTGTACGGTCATAAGACCATGAACTCGTTAAGAACAATATCAATCAGAAAAAGAACTGATACTGCCTGGTTCAGTCGTAAGACTGCATTTCATTACAGATGTGTACTCTAGGTGATCAACTAATCATACTTTTATATTGTGCACAACATAAACATTTAACGACGCAACCACGCCATAAAATATATATTTCCTTTTACATTTATTCCCCTTTTTACCAGGGTTGTTCGGTTATAGCATTTCATAGAATTCTCACCACTACAACATGGATTGGAGGATATAATAATAAATATTTGAATCACATAAAACATCACATATGTCTAGCTGGATCAAGATTGGCATCGACTTTTCTCAAAAACATAGTTCAATAACAAATAAACTTCAAAGTGATTTCTATGAATGCATAACATGTATCATTGTTCAAAGAACTACGAAAGAGAGTTCGAAAAGAACACTTGTCTTCGTCCTCGTTTACGCTTACTGTTAATGTGTTATCCCGTTTATGACCTACACAATTACAATGTTGGTCCATACATTAGTTATAAGCATTTACATTCTTTACGTTAGCATACAAGTTATCATTTTCCTTCACATGCTATTTTTGTCCCTTTTATACAAAACTTGATTCTAACACTTAATTTAGCACATATAACCTATATATGACTTGTATGGGCTCTTAAAAACGTTAAAAGTCTTTAAATGACCCTACTTTTTCGAAAACTCAATTTTTAGCTATTGACAAACGTTCTTAAACGTTTAAAATGCACAATAATCGCCATAAACATCAAATGACTTTCAAATCATCACGAACACGTGTATTTACATAAAACTTAGTTATTTGACTCCTTGTAACCTATAATTACACAAAATGGTCAAAAATCACAATTGTATGGAATTTTGTCAACTTAACAAAATTCACACTTAAGCTCATGCTTGAGTTCTTAAACTCCATACACCACATACACTAACACATGCTTATTTAGCAACTTTGTATGCCTACATAACATCTATATGCACCATCTAAAGCACTTTACAGATTATGTTTTGTTTTACATGCAAAATATAGCCTAATATTCTACTTTTCCTTCACAAGTCATATTTTTCAACCATTAAGGCATCTAGTATGCAATTTAGCAAGGAATTTTACATGCATTAAACATGTTCAACATTTCTAACTAGGTTTTCACCAAAACATCTAACAAATAACACATGATCTTTCACAAATCATGCTTCCTAGCCATAAATTCAAGCATGAATAGTTCACCACCTTTGTAGTATAACTTTTAAGCTTAGGGTTTCTTCATATTTCAACCATATAGCACATAAATCACCTAATCAACACTTCTATCCATAGATACATGCGTGTTCTTGGATTTAAACACATAAAGAGATAAGTTTTTAAACAAAAATACTTTACTACCTTCTTTGTACTCTTCTTCTTCTAGCTAGGAAGTCTCTTAAAGATGAATGCTCCACTTTGATGGTAGTTTCAAGTCTCTAGCTCACCTTTCTTGGAAGTTCTCAAGCTTTCTCTCTAGGGTTTCTAGCTTTTCTTTTCTTTTTGCTATCTTACTTATGTTCACGATTGGATATGAAGAGTGAAGAGGACTAAGCTAGCTTATACTTACTAAATACATACATATATAAGTTATATGTAATCTACCAACACCTAACCATGTATAGTTAGGTTAAACCATGCTTGGTTAGGGTTATGGAAGACTTTTCACATGACTAATTAAGGACATAATGGTCATTAAACCAAGTTAGGACACTTAGGCTATTCCTTAAATGGTTAAGGGTATTTTGGTCATTAAACCATCATAGGATACCTTGGTTAATTCTCAAGTTAACAAGGGTAACATGGTCCTTTACTAAAAATCCTAAAGAATTTAATTCAATTAAATTCATATATTGCTTATTTCTTATCAAATTCAAGCCCTTTTTTTTAATCCAATTTTGTTTCCTTAAGCTTGAATTTTATTCTACAATCTAATAATACATGAATGACTTGTCCCAAAACACTTTTCACACTTCAAAAATTTGATTTCATTAATTACTTATAATATTTACAATATTTATAAATTTCATGTCATTATAGAAAACACATACAACATAATTACACATAATAAAATAGATAGATACTTGAAATTTTACCGGTGGAAGTTAAAGGGAGAGCATCGTCGGTGAAGGAGGGAGGATCGGTAGCGTAGACAACTTTGTTGTGCGGGCTCCAGAAAGTGGGCCTCGAAGCCTTAATCACATCAAAAGACAGAAGGAAGAGGAAGACGGGAGTAGGAGGAAAAAATTAGGTGTCGCAGATGATTTGAATAAATAAAGAGATGAAGAGATTGAATTTATGGGAGAAGGGAAATAGAAGAGGAAGAGGCGAACAAAATGAGAGAAGGGAAGCGGAAGAGGCGAACAAAATTGGCTCAAGAGGGCCAGAGGAGATTGTCAAGTGAGAAGACGAAGAGTCGATGGAAGAGAAGGAAGAGTTTTGCAATTAAAGATAAGGTGAGAAGAGGAAGAGTATGGGGAAGAGCAGGAAGACTTTTGTAATTGAAGATAAGGTGAGGGGTTAACTCAGTTAATTAGGGCGATTCAACTCCAAATTAATTAGGAGTTAACTCGGTTAGTTAGTTCAACTTTAAAATTTGGTTTCGGCTTGATATATATAATAATAGATTATATTGATTGGTTCAAGTCACCTCGCTGGTGCTGGCCACTTGCATCAAGAGCGTCTTTCCTATTGTCAAATGTTTTTTTCATACAAATCTTCTCATGTTCTCCAAAAAGGTAATAAATTATCTTATTATCTTTGTCAAAATGGATTTTTTTTTTTTAATAAATATAAGTGCACAGTATTCAAATATGATATAAAATTAATTTGGATATATATATATATATATATATATATATATATATATATATATATATATATATATATATATGTATGTATGTATATATATGTAATTCGGATATGTAATTTTGAGTATAAAGTTTCCATAATCTCTCCCTAAGGTTGATAAAAATATATATATTTATTTTTGAAGCCTCATTAATACCAAGTTATTAAGAAAAAAGAGAAAATAGAGTTCATTATGGAAGAAAGAAAAACTGAAAAATTAAGATGGAATTAAGATGAAATGATAAAATCGAATGTTAAGATCTGAAGAGTTTAGACATTTGAATATTATAAAGCATTTGAATAAAATTGTATCTGAATGAAAAAATATTGTTTGATAATTAATTTTTCTAAAATGTCTGAATAATAATATTTTACCATTTTACCCTCACTGTATAATCTCCACTTCACCAAAAATCCCAAAAAGAAAGTCTCATCTCAATCAGAGAGGATCCTCTTTATAAAGAAAATTCAACTGTCATAATTATTTTTGTCAATTATACCAATAAATATCCAACACCATTATTGAACTTTTTTTTAACAACACATCGATCTCATGAGGACTTTTTTTATGAAGAAAATCCAACTACCAACTCTTCTATCCCTTTTTTTGTAAATCCTATTTCCACAACCCCTATTCTTAGATCGAAGAAGACTAGCAATCGAAGAAGACTCACAAACAGAATAGAGGATGATTGATTTTCTCTCTCCTTTTATTTTTTTCACCTCTTTTCTCATCACCCACAGTCCTCTGTTCTTAGATCTATGCGTTTTAAAGGTGAAATTTTAAAAATTTATGTTGATGATGGTGATGGTGATGAGGGAGTTGAAGATGATGATGGTAACGGTGATGGGTGATGGTGTCGTGGTGGTGGTCTGGCTATATGGTGGGGCGATGGTGCCGTGGTAATGATGATTGGTAATGTTGATAATGGTGATGAAGGAATTGAAGAGGGTTTTTCTGTCTAAAAATTAACAAGTTCATTAAGATGTACCTCTGTATAATTTAGACTTGGGTTGAAGTTTGACCAAAAAGGAGGAAGAAGAATTCATACAGAGACATCAAAAAATTTGTCAAACAAGATTACTCTCTTACCGAAAAATAGGCTAGAGTAGACAGAGGTATACAAACACAAACAAACACCACCTAAGATAGATAATTTAAAGATATTTTATTTACTAGACAAATAAATTAGAAGAAGTTATTCACTGCTCCTGGGACATTGTCACGTGGTACGCCACATCAATCACATGCTGCTATTTCAGCTATTGCAATAGACCCAGATTACTACAACAGCTAAAATAGCAAGATGTGATTGGTGTAGGGCACCACATGACAAATGCTCCCAGAAACACTGAATAATTTTTCATAAATTGGAGGAGGGAGTACTTATGTAGAAGATAAAATGAGAAATATATGTAATTACTCCCTCCGGCACTTTAGACAAAAACATAAAGACTAAAAAACATAATTAATACGATTGATCAAATTGAGTGTAAAATTTTTATATTATTTTTTTAAAAATTATTAAAAGGATAAAAGGAGAAATAAATTAATATTTAATATAAGAAATAATTAAGTCATTAATACTTTTTAAATAGTTTAATTTTAATACATTGTTAGTATATACAGGAGTGACGTCAGAATAGTGACATTATTAAAGTGTCATTAAAAAAAATTGTATTATAAAATATTTTTATTGACTGAAATACAATTTGTACTCCGGAGTTTACCTGTTAGACATTTGATACACCCCAACCTTTAAAAAATGTCTCATCGCATTCCAAAATTTATGAGAACATGTTAAAATGAACACACCGATCATTTTATCGGTCAATTATGGCTGGAAAAACAAATTATTTAATTTTAATAAGGGTAAAATAGATAAATCAATAAATTATAATGAAATAAAAGTAAAAAAATAACAAATTTTAACTACTGAATTTTATTTCTCCCTCTAAATCTAAATCCTAGGGCACAAATTTAAACACCCTGCTATAGAAAAACTAATGAGATTTTCAATATCAATTGCCCAATCTCCTGTTCCTTTCAATAACCCATAATTAACAAATTCATCGCTCAACCAAATCCACTTGAGAGAGAAAGGAAATAAAGACCTGGCTAGTGAAGGCGTCGTCGGTCCAATGACAGCGATGACACTTGATATTGAGGCCTAGCAACTTGCTGATAATCATGGTAAGACCCGATCGCAAAATATCACCGGATCTAACATTTGATATTGATTCCAATATGCTATTTGGCTTAGTAATCTGATTCAAGAGATTTATTTTTTATTTATTTTGCCTTTTTAGTGTTAATTAAGGCCCTGTTTGGTTTTATTTTATTTTTAAAATATTTTAAATTAAATTTTAATGTACAATTTATACTTTAGTTATTTTTATTTTGAATATACGATCAGTAACTAAAATTAAACTATGTTTTAAAATCTACAAACGATAAGATTTAAATAAACAAATTTTATTATTAGAAGGACAAATAATAAAAGACCGAAAATTGTTTATTCGAAAAATCTGCGAATTATAATTTATAACCTCTAATCTTCCTACGCAATCTTCCTTAGCAAACATGGCTTAAATTTAGGAGTTGGGTGGGGAAGTTGATAGTGGCAAAACCCAAGAAACCCCAGCACCAGAATTAGGCACCATGTCCAATCCCTCCGAATCTCTATACCCAGAACCAGACATATCAGCAGAAGAAATCTTGCAAATCGAAAACCCTATTTCCACCCATGTTGAAGAACAACAAAAATCTCAACCTCAATCCCCACAAACCCTAATTACCCCGAAAACCCAAGATCATCAGAACCCAGAAAAATCTATCGCAAATCTGGAAGACCAACAAATTATGGAGCAAGAAGAGCAAGAATCTTCAGGTATGTTTGTGTCTCGTCGTCCTTCGTTTGCCACCAACAATACTTACTGTAGAAACCTTTTTAAACCGGGTGGTCGCAAGAAGCAACTAGCAATCGATAAGAAAGTTCAAAATTTGCTTAAAAATTTAAACTTAAATCCGTTTGTACCCGCCAAAACCCTTGATTTTTCCAAGCATGAGAAGCTGCTGAGGCGTCTTGGGTTGTGGGATTTTGTCCACATTGATTTTGGTAAGTCAATTAGAGCTGATCTTGTTGCTCAGTTAATTGTGAGTTTTGATATCACCAAGAAGTGTAGTTATGTGAATGGGTTTAAATTTACTGTTAATCGGACTGATTTGGCGCGGGCTTTGAAGCTGCCCTTACCGGGAAAGAAGGAGAAAGGTTGTGGTAATGTGGCAGAGGCACTTGTTGTGGATTTGGAGTTGGATTGGGAGCATTCATGGGAGGAATATGTTTCGTTTGTAGAGGATTTTGTGTTAGGTTGGGTGCTTTTGCATGGTGAGGTGTGGATGATGCCGAGTGAGGTGTGGAATTGGATGCGTTTGATTAAAGGTGGGCATCCTGAGAAGGTGGATTGGGCTACTTTGTTTTGGCATATGGTGGAGAGTGAGTTGAAACAAGGAGTTCAATTGGGGTCATGTTATTATGCATCGCATTTGCAATGCTTGATAAAGTTGCAGCGCGAGAAGTTGTTGAGGGAAGAGTCCCCGAAGGTGGAGATAGAGGTGGAGGAAGTGAAGGAAGATGAGGAGCTGTCAAGGGAAGGGGCTGGGAAGGTGGAGTTGGAGGTCGTGGAAGTGAAGGAAGATGAGGAGGTCGTGGAAACGAAGGAAGCCGAGGAGGTCATGGAAGTGAAGGAAAACAAGGAGGTTGTGGAAGTGGAGGAAAATGAGGAGGTGGTGAGGGAAGAGCCTAAAAAAGTGGAGTTGGAGGTGAATAAAGTAAATGAAGATACGGAGTTGTTGAGGGAAGAGACCGGGAAGGTGAAGGTGGAGGTGGAGGAAGTGAAGGAAGATGAGGATGGTGATCTGAATGAGTCATCTAGGGGAGAACACAATGTTGCATTGGAAGAACCCACTATTGAATTAAATCTAGGGTCCCAAGATACAGCTGAGAAGGAAGAGATGAAGGTTGATGACATGATGGATGTTGAGGAATGCAAGGATGACAAACAGAGGAATTTGTGTTTGGCTGAAAAGAACAATGTTAACAAACATTTCTTGCAGCCTTGTATTTTAGGAGAAGGTTGGGGTTTGGATAGTAATGAGGAGAGGAATCGGGAAGTCGAACAGGTTGAAGGGGAAGAAGAGGGGGAAGGTAGGGGTTCGGATAGTGAGGAGAGGAAAGAGGAAGTTGAACAGGTGGTGGTGGAAGAAGAGGGGGAGCAGGTTGAGGTGGCCGAAGATGAAGTGGAGGAGGTGGAAGTAGAAGAAGAGGGGGAGCAGGCGGAGCTGGAAGAAAATGAGGAAGAAGAAGATGGAATTGGATGTAATATTGCACCAAATTATGGCTCACTAGATGGAGCTGATTTGACAGGAGATCTACTCCAGGGATTTGGAATGAGGCAATTACCTTTAAACTTGCAGGGACAACAACTTCATGAGCACTCATCAATGGAGCTTTTTGCATCAAATGCAGAAACACATTTGATTATGGGTGGTCCTATCTTTGGTAGTGGTCATAAGAGAGTGATGGACTATGAGCAGGATACTTCACATCTTAATGGTAGCAATAAGAGGATGCAGACAACTGCTGAGTGGGATCACAAATCATCTGATTTTGGGTTTTGCATGGGGCAAGTAGAGCAATTGATGGAAAAAGCTAAGATCATTTATGAGGAAAAGGAACAGGCTATTCAGGAACTAAATATGAATCAGCAGTATTTACTTCGTGAGCTGCAACAAAGAGATAATCTGATTCAAAATTTGCAAAAGAGCAAGAATGAAGAGCTACAGAAAAAGGAAGTATGGATATTCCGGCTTGAGCGTGAGCTCTGTCTAATGGGAACTCTCTTGGATGGATACAGGAAGGCCTTAAAAGAAACTAACAAGGCATTCTTTGAATACAGACAGCTTAGTCAGCTTCCTGAAGAACCTATCTACAAGGATGCTGGTCCCGGAGGTCTTGTATCAAGTATCACAGAACTAGAGAAACAACGCCAGAATCAAGAGAGAAAAGATAGGTTTATCCGTTTGATGATTGAGCAACACGCTAATGAAGCGTTTGAAGGGTATGTTGGCAAGTTTGAAGTACTTCTTCACAAAGTCCAAATGCTGGATACTTATAGATTGACTTCTATTGAGAATGAGGTGAAACTGCTCAAGGACTTATCTGTGGCAAGACGCAAAGCTTCAAAAACTGCAGGCTGTGTGCCAGGTGATTGACAGTGCTACTTGTGCAATCTTCCTTCTTGATCCATGCATGAAGGAAACTGGTAAATTGTTTTTGGATCCTGCATAAAAGCATTTTGTGTTATTTTGTGCTCTTTGGTAGTATGCTTTTGATGTAACAGGTTCTTAATCCTGCTTCTGATATGGTAGATAAGTTATGGGAGATAACTGGTAGTATATATCTTTTAGGATCTTGAAGATGGGTAAATTAGCTGATCATTTTTGCTGCTTCTGTTGTAGAAAGATTTGAACTGTCCCAACTCTACTTTTAGGAATCTTGATGATGGAGACACTGATGTATTTGCTGCAAAACTCGAAGCACAATTGCTTTTAAATTATTTTTGCTACAAATCCTTTATTTTAAAGTATGTTTAATGACTTTTAAAAGCATTATTTGTTTCTTAAGTGTAGTTATATTACTTGAAAATAGGAAAAATATATATAAAGAGAAGTAAAATAGTACTTGTACAAAAATGTTACTTTTTTCGTCCTAATTCACTTGTTATCCCCATTTGAAATATGAACACATTTTATCTCTGGTTCCTGTCGTCGTCATTAACTTGTGTTCCTGTCTTTCAGTTTTCAAGTGACACTAACATAGAACTTGGTATATTCCATTTGAAATATGAACTCATTATGTTAAGGATATACTAGCAATTAAATTTTATTGTTTTTTTTAATTACTAAGAAAAATTTAAGTTATTTGTTTAGTTAAAAGAGGCACTCGAGTTTGAGTTGCTCCCTCAATTCCACAAAAGAATCCCATTTACAAAATTTGACAATTAAAGCTGTTTTACCCTTTTATGTTTATCCTTAAAAAGTACAAGTTAGTTAATTAGAGTAGTGGTAAGGTGATGAAATTATGAACACAAAGTTGATAGACTTTGTCATTATCAATAAAAAGAGTACTTTTTTTGTAGAATAATATTTTATTTTTATTTACAAATGCTCTTGTGGAACGAGGGAGTATTTTTAAAGTGTCCAATTGTCCGAGAACCTTTTTCTTATTTATGTGTTTGGCTGTCAATTGAAGCATCAAACCTAACATATTGTGGTTTATATCAAAACCAATAATTTGTCATTTAAAATGAGACCAAAGGAGCAGTAGTATATGTACAATAAGAGACCAAAAGGAGCAAGCTAACTTCTTAGAAGCTGGAAATCATAAATCTCAATAATCCATTTTGAAATACAAAATCATTATCAAATTTCACAATTTTTTGGTAAGTAATACCAACACTACATTCCATGTTGCAGAACAAAGTCTATCCTATTAAAATCAATAATTGATATCTCGCACATCTACAAGCAATATTTTCGTAGAGATGAGAGGAATATAACAAAAACATGGATTCTTAAATGCACTTTAGAATTTTGTTCGTCAATAAATATAGCGTGTGGAGTTCAAATGTACCCCTAAACGAACTATTTAGCACTAACATGCTAAACAATACAAACGTCAGTAGCCTAAACAATATAGTATTTTGTACAAGCATAAAAGGAGCACGTGAAGTTTTAACAGATTTGGTTTTCAATTTTGAGTTTAGTTACATAATCAAGGGTTTGTGATTTCAGAACCAAGACGCATTGCAATAACTTTGCCAATCAATGAATAACTCAATATGAATATATGACGCCAACATTAATTATCCTCGAGTAAAATAATAAGTTCAGGGACAGAGTAGAATAATTGAATATCCTAAAGTTTACAAGCATGTCTCAACAAGATATCTTTGGCCTTGTAGACTACGCAATTAACCAAGGTCAAGTAACCATATGTGGGATTTCCAAATTACTAAAAGATATTGGGAGAATATTATCAGAAACAAAGAGATTAACAGCGCTGCATAAAAATTTCCAATCTTTTGCATTTGTTAATTCCTTCGCCACATATCTATTTTTCTTCTAGCACCAAAAGAGTCACTGCAAGATTAGCATTTTGTTGGGTTTCTATATCAAGGTAGATACAAAAAATGGGAATATAATTATTTAATGTTCAAGTAAACACAGCCAGTATAAGAAATTAGGAGGAGAAGGAGAAATCTTTCACTTCATAACTGAGAATATCTTGGGAGTAAGCTTTGATTCCAGTAAGGAAACGAATGTAAGTCGGCTTTGTTGTTCCATTTGCAGGGATGAATCTTAATGCTTGGGACAAGGTATTTTGCAACCTGCAAAGAGAGAAATTTAAAGAAATTAAAGCTTTAAACTGTATCTAATTACTATCTCTCGCTGTGAAAAACTGGGTAATTTTGACTTTTTCGATCAAATTGACCAATTTTTGAATTAAGAATTAAACATAAATGTTTATATTTTCAAACTCACAGAAAATTGGAAGTAGCAGTAAATTCGATATAAGTTCTTAGGGTTATAGTTCTTCCACCTATACTGTTAAGAAAATTGTGAATCCAAAATTGGTCTATTTGATTGAAAAAGTCGATCTAAGCTAGTTCAGGTAGCATATGCCTGTATTTAGATTAAAAAAAATTGTATCCCTTTCCTTGCAAGTCTCGAAATCTTGTCACCTTAAATTTTTGACTTACACAAACATTACCACATAGCCTTGTTTTAGACAAGAACTTTAGGTTGGAGTCCATGATAGGGAATTTTTTTAGAACTTGTTACAACCTTTACACCAATATGACAATGTCATTTCTTTCTCAGAACTGTGTCATGGGACGTCCTTGGGCTGTCTTCCACTGGACTCAGATTTTTTTATTTGAGGATGAAAAATAAACAGGAAGCCTTGCAGATGATGCTAAAAGTATGGTTGTACCATTTCTTCCCACTTCATTTGTATGGATGCACATCTTGATATCTAGTACGTGATACATAAACAGTTCAATAGTAATTCCTGTCACAGACTAAAAAGGTTTTTAAAAAGTTTACCTTGGATGAATATAACATAATATAATCGTTGATAATTAAATGGGTAATTTCGGATAGAAGGCCAACGGATACTGACTAAAATAGTCTCAAAATACTGTTAGGGTTTTAACACAGTGAAAGCAGCGGAATTTAAAAAAATTTCGAAACCCTAAAACAGGATCCATGCGAAACCAGATTAATCAGAGATTTAGATTATTTACCGATTATTCGAGATGGACAGGAGACGATGGAATTCTGGAACGACTTCGAATCTTCAACACAATCCAGCGACTGCGTCTCTACGGTATCCACACGAACGCTCCGCGAATCGTCCCACGATCTGCAGCAAAAGGAATCTGCGTTACTAGCCACCAAGATCAGGATTTCTAACATATTTTTCTCTGTAGCCTCTTTCTGAAAGCGGCTAGGGTTTTAGTTTTTCCTTACGTGATTAAGACTACTGATATATCATATATATAGTAGTGAATAGGAATTAATCAAAACCTAATTTAATTAGAAAAATAAAATCCGAATTTATATATATTATATCTTAATTAAGTCTAACTTAATTAATATACATATATATAAATTATCCTATTAATTTAAAATCGTAATTTTAAATACTATCAATCATATTGACATATTTAAATACTTACAATTTAAATTAATTCCTTTTTAAATACGTTCTATGTGTATGACCATATAGGTTATTATTATGTTGGCAATAATTTTAAAATCATATTATAAAATTATAAACAGTGAGCGACATCTAGTAATGCATCACTGCTACCCAAATAATAATAAGATCGGTGATTCGATACAACCTTTTCGTGACCAATGTTTCAATGTAATTTAATCATTTTAACCTTATATCCTAGATTAAACTCGAGGCATGGAATGTGTCATACTCTTCATAATTTAATCTGAATTTTCTTGATCAATGAGTAGACTATATGAAACAAATCAATATTTGAGCATGACCATGCATTTCATAGTCCTACTCAATCAAGAGGCCTATGGATATCACCTCTAATATATAGGAGGGTTAAATTTCATCTAGATTACTCATATTCCTCACACGATTCATGATGTACCCAATAATCACCTTTATTGTCCACCCTATTAAAGGTGACATATGATGATATCAAAGTACACAAATTCTCGTGTAATAATATAGTGACTTCAGGTCGGAGGATTATTACATCATTGTCATTATAAGAATTTCTTATGACACTTTGCATAATGCTCCATGTAGAATTCTCATGGTGGGTCAGTCCAGTACATTGTTCTCTAACATGTACCTATGCATTGACTCAAATATCTCATATATTTATAACCAATGAGATTTGGCCATCAGTCAATCCACATACTAGTCTCAATGCATCATTGTTGTCCCATTAACAATGATACTCGACTAGGGACATTTAAGAGCAATGATACTAATTATAATTATATAATCTCATGTTCAAGTCACATACTTAAAGCTATATAATTCGTATCATTATTCTAAGGGCTTTTATTATGTTAACATTTATATAACGCAGTAAATGAAATCATAATAAAATAATCCATTTATTCAATCAAATATAATATCAAAAATGTTAAACAATTACATCAAATAATTAGCCTCTAGGGCATAAACTCTAACAAATACATGATTGCCAGAAGTAAAATAGAGTTTGTGCCAGTACTTCTGGTAAAACCGTAAATGAACAAAATCTTACCAGTTCTGCTGGTTCTGCCAAAACAATAATGAAAAACTTGGCCTGCAATATGGTGACATGTTTAAATTTCCTAGTCAGAAACTTATAGAAGAGGGAATAAGAAATGAACTATCACACGTCGTACCTGCTTTGTGCTAGCACCAGACATGAGGAGGTCAGTTCTGACTATTCGTGGCTGCAAAGCAGAAAGATACGGAAATCTGAAAACTGTAGTTGGCATAGACAAGAACAAAGAGCACAACACAATCCAGAAAGGTCTAATATGACACGACTTTGTAGCACAGTGCCACATCTGGCAAGTCCGTCAGTATCAAGCTCACAAATCATCAATCTCATAGTGTGTGCGTGCACGTGCGCGCGTGCTTAAGATGTGACAGCACTAACAGCATTGTGAAGCTGTTTGTAGATGTGTACATATCTACGTGAGAATGTATCCAGGATTTCGTGTCGACATAAGTCGCATCTGATTCATCAAAAGATGTGCCCAGAAAAGACCCCCATCCCATTTTTGGGCCAATTCCCGCTCGTACTACCAAAAAATGACATCCTTGCCGAATCCAAAAAAGAGGCGCATCGTCCTAAATCATGTTGTGTTTACAGATTTGAAATGATACAGGAGGCCTTACATTAATTTCCTAACAATTTTCCTTGAAACAACTAAAAGTTTAACCTAGGATCATCCAATTGCAAATCAATTAATATTTAACCGAAAAGACAAAATTAGAAAGACTAACAAAATATTTAGTTCTACCCCAAAATTCATATTCTGAAAAATTGATAATTAAAAATATATTTGACCACAAGAAGCTTAACTCAGCAAAGCTTTTTTATCCCAAATTAGTTGGGGTAGCCCGCATAAAACTTAAGTATAGCAAATCAAGAGTAAGGAAAATAAAATAACAATAATTAATAATAACAACAATAATAAAGAGAGAGACACTAAAAAGGCTAACAATAATTATAGACGACACAAGAAAAAAGGGATCAAGTGATATGAAGAATAATAATAATATTAATAAAAAAGGAAGAAGAGAAAGTATAAACATCAAAGAGTGTTATAGGCTACTTGTTCCCTGACATGTGAATTACCCTCCTCCAATCCTTCCTATCCAAGGCCAAGGTCTCCGTAATATTCCTCTCCTACTCGTCTCTTTGTACAACTTTCTCCCAAGCAAGTCTTGATCTCCCATCCCTCTTCTTACATCTTCCTCCTCATAAGTTGATAAGTATACCTCCACTCACAGGTGCATATACAGGACGAAGCTGGATATGGCCAAACCATCTCAATCAATGTATCCCCTTACAATCTCCTCCACCTCCTCCCAAAAATGTCTATTGTCGGATACTGATAACCTGATTTGGGGGCGGACACGCTAAGAACATTGATTACCATGTCCCTAAGGACCCCAACGACAATCTTCACTAATAATAATATCACCTTTTCTAATAACATCAACCACCCATCCTTCAACTTATGAGTTAGAGGACCTATATTCTAACTAACCAAGCGAATTCCAATCATTAAGTAGCTTCCTTGCCCCCAGCACTTGATCATTTAAGTGTGAGAACCCTTGCTCATTTTTCACCACATCCAGGTTCGGATGTGGCACGTCATTATGGGGGTGATGGCACACAAATAGCTTCTTTGTTCCTCTCACCCACTTATCAAAGTGAAGACCCTCGCTTAATTTGTACCACATTTGGGTGCCGATGTGGCACATCACAATTAGAATGACAACTCACCCCTTGCTCATTTTTCCCTGTAACCAGATTCCCACTAAAAATAGATAAGTTCCAACGAAATATCATAAGGGATAGCTATGTTTTTTATAGTCGGCTTGCAAAACGTGACGCAAACCATCCTCCTTTAGGCTAGGGACATGCTATGAAAAAGCATACCTGGCCAAAATAGATAGCAGAAACTTCTATTGCTGAGACACTATTCTCAAACTAAGTGGTGGCCATCAGTCAGAATGTATTTCATTACAAGAGAAAGAAACAACTTCTATTAGTGATAATGCATCACAAACCATGTTGCATAGGAAACAGTTAATAGAATTTTGAGGAATATAGAAAAATATTCAAAACTGCAGAAGCATATTCAAAACATAAATGGTCAATAATCAAAAGTAAAAATAATTTTCAAACGTATAAATGAAACATAACATACTGACAGGTTATGTACAATGACATTTTTCACTTCTTGCATCCGCAGTTCAGCCTCTAGAGAAACTTGACAAATTATGTGTCACATAAATGTATACATTTGTACAGGCATACATGTACCTAAAACACAAGTGTAAAACAGAACAATAGTCTAAAACCTACAGCGGCTATCAACCCTTGGGCTTGCACAATGAGAAGAGAACAGCAATACAGGAAACAGAAATGACGAAATTGACGAGAATGACTCAGCTGTTTTAGCTAATTAGTATTATACAATTTGTAAATGAGCAGTACAAGTCTACCAAATTCATCCCTTTGGTATGTACTGATATCACGTTCTATAACATTCATATTACCACTCTAAAGGGATGTAGGGACTTGAACATGACATGACCCTACTGGGGGCACTTCACCTACATAACAGCATCTATTGCCTGCTATTATAACAGCCACTAAGCTCCAGAAGGGGCCAGAACAAGAAACTACTTTCCCCACATGAATCTAGAAATATCCACCTTTTGAGTTCAACTTCAACCCTTACTACAAATCTTTTATTATCTTCTCATGAAAAAGCACTGTTCTAAAAATCCCCGCCTAGGTCCGATTAATCCCCGCCTAGGCGCTAGGCCCCCCCCTGGCGCCACGCCTAGGCCGCCTAGCGCCTAGCCTATGTCCAAGGAGAAAAAAAAAATCCTCCAGGAAATTATACGAGACTGGGTGGGCAAGATGGAGAAATTAGGCAAGGCCTAATCGAAAGATTTAGGACTACAATTTTTTTTTTTTAATTTTAATAACTAAGCTACAAAACGACGTCATAAGAATAGATGAATAAGTTGAGAGCTGTTCGGGCCTTATTTGAGAAGCGATTGGTGAAGCATCCAAAGCGAATAGCGTGCTAGAGCCTAAGAGAAATAACAGAAATGTGAGTAAGAGAACTCTATGAAGAATTTTTTTGTTTGATGATGACACAGAAGAAGAGGGAGATAAAGAGTATGAGTGTGAGCCCGATGGAGACATTATCTTGGAGGGATACGAAGAAGAAAAGTTAGAGAGAGATATAGCGGGATATGAAGATGAAGACTATTAGTTTGTATTTTTTATTATTTGTTTGTATTTGAACTTTGGCATTAACAACATGGATATGTGTTTGAACTTTAAGTAAATACCTTTATTATCTTTATTATAGATTGTTTTCTTTTATATTATTGTTTTGTTTGGATAAATGTAAGATAAAATATTAAAATTAGCTTAGAATAAAAAATTCCGCCTAGGCCCCGCCCAAGCTCCGCCTAGGCCCCCTAGGCGCTAGGCCCCCCCCGGCCGCCCGCCTCCCGCCTAGCGCCTTTTAGAACCTTGTGAAAAAGAGTATTACTGATACTAGTCTTACAATTTGGAATATTGCAGTGAATTATATGCAGACCCAACCTTTGGTGTTATTTGCACATAGGAACTCCGGTCAGTTTCAACCACATGTTCCTCAAAAATATTTTCAGGTCAATTCTATCATACTCAAGATTAAAAGATTAAGAAAATATAATACTAATAGAGGAAGCAATCAACCTCAAATCCTGAACGAAAGCTCCAAAGGAGTGACAATTGTATATATTAAAACTTCTTTTTGCTTCATTCTTCGTTGTCATGTCCTCCATTGAGGTTTCATGCTTCATTCTAACTACATCCAAATTCTACGAGTTAAAGAATCAGTGCAGATAGTGTGGCTTAGTTTACTTTTAAAATATAATCAAGTCATAGTAATATTTTTTTAGTTCCACAAATGGCTATAAGACTGAGGGCCTTAATCCTCATATTATGAGGTCATTAAGTGTAGATGAAGAGGTCCAAGTTTGTATGAATCATCTTTGATAAAATCTAGATGTAAGATCAGGGATTTGGTTTGGTTCTTAGTTCTTGGTAGGCACACATGAATCACAAATGATTTGCATCAGATATACAGGCTCCATATGTCCTTGTCCCTGGATATATCTATCTTGCACATTTGTAGTAGTGAGACTCTCTCCCTTGTTTCTCCTGTATCTGTGGAGTTCAGAGGACTTACTTCTTGTTAGATTTTATAAAATAGGCCCAAATCTAGTATATAAAGATATCAAACTCTCTAACTCAAAATCAATTGGCAATGCGAAGAGTTATCCCAACTCAATATATATTAGACATACTTTATCAAGATATTCAATGTGAAACAACATATATACTCTAACACTCCCCCCTCACGTGTTACCCGATGTATTAAGGGTTGCACGTGGAACTGATAAAACCTACACAAGATAAAGCAAGCCGAGAGAAGAAAAAGTACTATGAGTAAGAATGAAGGTCATAAAGAAGTGTTTAATTAGGCCTAAGAATAGTCCGCTCTGATACCATATTGAAGCATTCAACTCAGACCAATTGACAATGAGTGGAATAACCTCTCAAGTTATATATTGACTCTCCAAGTTTTAATAGTCCGGTGTGGAATTTTATATCTCAACATGCCCCCACACGTGTGAGCATAATTTTATATCTCAACATGCCGTTGGGCCTGCACATGAATGGTGCCTACTCTCATACAATATTGAAGCATCTAACTCAAAACCAATTGACAATGAGTGAAGTAACCTCTCCAGTTATACATTAAGTTTCCAAGAATTAGTTTCCCGATGTTAGACTTTAAATCTCAACACGCCCCCTCACGAGTGAAGACTCAATATATAACTTAAGAAACTACTCCATTCATTGCCAATTGATTTTAAGTTAGATACTTCAATATGGTATCAAAGAGGGCTATTCTTAAGCCTAATTAAACACTTCTTTATGGTCTTTATTCTTATCCACTTGCAGTCCACTTCTTACGGGTTAAAGTTACCCACTTATTAACTAGTATCCACTTCTCACTTGGGCTAAAAAGTTGCCCATGGTTTACTAACTCAGGCCATAGTGTCATTTCTTCTCTGGGCTTTGTTTTATCTTAATGTAGGTTTCATCAGGTCCATGTACAACCCTCAATACACCGAATTAGACGTAAAGGGGAGTGTTAGAATATATATCTTGTCCCACATCGAATACCTTGAGAAAATATGTCAGGTATATAAGGAATTAGGTCAATGCTTCTCATAGCCATTGGTCTTGAGTTAGAGAGCTTGATGTCTTTATATGCTAGACTTTGGGCCCATTTCATTAATTTAACATGATAGGGCTATCCTTGGGCCTAATTCATAAATTTAACATGATAGGGCTATCCTTGGGCCTAATTAAACACTTCTCAACATTGTTCTTGTCTTACCAGTAGCCATAGTAGCCACCTTCTTAATTGGGCCAAAAAGTTGCCTATGGTTTACTAGCTCTTTAAGGCTATAGTTGTCATTCTTCTTTGGGCTTGTCTTGTGTAGGCTGCTATATTCAATTATATACACGTGCAACCCACAAGATTATACAAATAAATACAAACTTATATTAATACTGCATAAACTTGCATAGATGAATAAAGATTGAAATCTGCTTCAAGCTTGAGTTTTTCTCACTCTAGATGGTATTTAAAATACAATATTTTTGGATGCTCTCAACACTAGCACAAACTCTCAATTTATACAAGAGGAAAAGAAAAGAAAGAAAAAACAAACTCATTCACTCCAAAAGCAAACATGTCAGACTTCTTTAAGCTACACGCCAAGGAATTTTTAAAAAGAAATATTCACTACTATCTTTAAAGAAGAAAATAAAATTTAAGTTTTGACATTGTTTACGTCTTTTTTTAAGAAAACGCCATTGCTTATAAATATGGATTATGAGAACATTGACCACCAAAAATACTTGAATCTAATTAATTATTTGTTTCTTCTTCCATAATGTCATAATCATTATCCTGATTTCTCAGGTATTCTAAAATATCATCTTTTAAAAGACCTTAAGAGCCTCTTTAATTTTTGATTGAGACGAACTGGTCTCGATAGGAATTGGGCAAACTGGAACTTTAAGATCCTCAATAATTTTTGAAATATCAAACTTTCCCCACCATTTAATTGAGGCTTTTCTGAGCAAACGATGCTCATCAATAGCATAAGACCATTGTAAAATCCAAGGAATCTCATAAACAAAACAAAATGAGAGGATAGCCTGATTATAATTAAGGCTTTCATAGGTTTAATAGAATTTTTCAAAAACTTTATTAACCTTTGGAGGGTAAAATTCTAGAACTTGTCTCAGTAGTAAAACTAATTTTGAAACAAAGTTGGGAAATCGTCAAAAGTTCTACTCTTTAAGAGTTTTGGGGATAAGAACCAACTATGCACATACTTATCGTTTTGGTAAAATAAATTTTTTTCCTAAGCAGTAACATAGTTGGAATAATTGTATGAATTAGGAAACATTTTTTTATATTTTCTACGACCATACCCCCGATCTGATGGTTTAATAATCTCAAGAATTTGAACCGTTGAAAATGCTAAGTTAAATTTGTCACGGCTCTTGTGAGAGATATTTTAATTAAACCCGTCTCTTTGAGAACTTTCTCAAAGAATTTGCTAGTTTTAGGGAGGTACGCCGGAAGGTCATGAGAATATGACAAATATATCTCTACAATAACTTCAACAGTTCTAACCGAATCAATTTTCTAAATGGCAGTCACCTCTTGAGAAGGTTTCAACATATTGAGATTCTACTTTAATCTCTATACCTTTTCCTTTAGAGGAATGCTTCATAGGACTTCTAGAAACTCCTTGAGTTGCTTCATTCCTTTTTATCGCTGGTTTAGCTGTTCTTTTTGGAGCCTTGCAAGCAAAAAGCATGAACACAAATGGAACATTTTGTAAAAATGTTCTTTTTGGAGCCTTGCGCGAAAGCAAGAACACAAATGGAACATTTTGTAAAAATTCTCGAATTGAGAAATCTGGTAAAGAATTATATTCTCCTTTAATGAATTTTATATCAAGATCAAAAGCAGAAAGGAAAGCCTGTCATCTAGCAAAGATTTTTTTAGAAGCAATATTTTTAACATCCTTTTCTAAAACTTCTTTAGCACTTTAGCTGATTTGTAATCGATTTTTAAAATAAATCTCTAATTTAAGAGATCTTCTTGGAATTTTGAAATACAAAGAACTATTAACAAAATTTATTTTCTAATAGTTAAATAGTTATTTTGAGCAGAATTCCAAACTCCAAATGTAAAGCAAAGATTAGATAAATTATCATTATCTAATTCTAATCCCAAGATTACAGTCTTAAATGATGGTGGTTCGGATCTTAATCAGATCATGAAAGGAATTAAAGATGAGGATCCTCCACAAAGTATAAATAAAATTAGATGGGGTAAGATTAAAAATCAATCCTATTACTTTAGACCATCACCCATTGATGCCCAATTTGAGAATAAATCTATATACGATGGTGTTCAATTTAGTAGGGATAATATTTGTGCGTGGAACCTCAATGGCTTAACTGAGTATCAAATTATTATCCTTCTCAAGCATATGTAGAAAAAAGGATTCCTCAAGCTATATCATCTGGATTTGTTGGTCAACTAGGTCAATGGTGGGATAAACTTCTTACTTCTGAAGATCATGAGGGAACTTTTAATTTCCAAACTGAAAAAGGAAGGAGATGAGATGAATCAACCCATCTTCAAAGAAGACTCAGTTAATACTCTAATTTACACTATTTTACGACATTTTCTTGAAAATAGTCGGACGATAATCTCAAAGACATGAACAATTAAGCAACTTAAAGTGCAAATCATTGGCGGATTTTAAATATTACAGAGATAAGTTTCTTTCTAAAGTTTTTAGCCGCTCAAATTGTAACAACAATTATTGGAAAGAAAAGTTTGTAGAAGGATTGCCAACTTTGTTTTCTCAAAGAATTGAGACTCGTCTTAAAAATAAAAATTATGGAGTAATTCCTTGGGGAGAGTACCCGTACGGTGAAATTGCTTCAAAAATTGTTTCAGAGGGTGCTGATCTATGCAACACTCTTAAAATCCAGAAACAACTTTCTTCTAAAAAAACTAAAAGGAAGAAAGCTCTAGGAAATTTTTGTGAGCAATATGGATTTGCAGAAATACCAAAATATAATATTAAGAAATGCCGGTTTAAAGAGTCCAAAGAGATTAAGACTAAAAAGAGGTTTTCTAAAAGAAGATCTAAGTCGCTCTTTAAAGAGAAACCAATGAAGAAGCAAAGATTTTTTAAAAGAAAATTTAAACCTCCTATTTGCTATTAAGTGTGGTAAGGTAGGACATAAAAGCCCTGAATGCACAACCAAGCAAAAAATTAACCAATTGGTTAAAGATGAGGGACTTAAAAAGCAACTGCTAGCAATCCTAATTAACTCAGGCAACGAGTTAGATTCAACCTCTGATTCTGATTCTGAAAACCTTTCAACTTATGAAAGTGAGATATCAGTCTCAGATCTTGATGACTGTAGTTGCGAAGAAGAGGACTCTTGTTTGTGTGCCTTAAAAGGCTTATCAATTAATGTTTTATCTAGAGAAGATAATTTTATTCTAGATATAATCGATCAAATTGATGATGTGAATAAAAAACGTCAAATGATTCAGAAATATATTATCTTGACTAAAAGTCATAAGAATCTAAAAGAAGAGAAGGATGTAGACAGATTTGATCCAGGAAAGTATTCTTTGCAGAAGATATTTGACAAAGCTGCGGAGAAATACAAAGAACCTAGCTTGAATGAACTTAAAGTCATTATATCACAGTTAAGTAATCAAGGTAAAGATCATGATGTGATTATTAGTGACCTTCAAGCTGAGGTTAAAAATATTAAAAAAGAAATCAGATGGCTAAAAGCCAAGAACAAAGGAAAAGGAAAGGTAGGTATCTTAATTAATGAACCAACCGATGATAATCTTGGTGATTTAGAGGATGCATATCTTGAAGATGTTTATGATTTTACTCACAAAGATATATCACAAAATTTTCCCGGAGAACCAAGTGGAAATAACAACTTAAAGACAGTTGTTATGGCTGATAAGATAATCTCAAAGATTAATAATTTAAATAAAATTGTTACTCAAAAATGGTACATTGAAGTTCAGGTTGTGGTCGATCAGGAATAATCATTCACATCTGAAGCTTTAGTGGGTTCCGGAACAGTCTTAAATTGTCTTGCTGAAGGTCTCGTTCCATCAAAATATTTTGCGAAAACAGCACAAATATTAAACACTGCAGATGGAAGCAGAATGCTTATAGACTATAAGCTGTCAAACACTATGGTCTGTAACAATGGCATCTGTTTTGAGACACCTTTCATGCTGGTTAAGAATATAACTCAGTGTCATATTGAGAAATCCTTTTATTAGTATGCTTTTCCCCTTGACTATTGACAAATCAGGATTGCAAACTAATAAGGGAGGCCATGTGGTTCGATTTAATTTCACTACTAAAACACAAGTGCATGAAATTAATAATTTAATCAACAAAGAAATTTTTTATTTTCTCTTAAAGAGGAAATTGAAGCTAAGAAATTAGTTGATAAAATCAACAATAAAGAATTTCAACAAAAGGTGCATGATATCAGCAAATGCTTGAAAAAGAAATCTGTGATGGTATTCCGAATGCATTTTGGGATAGAAAAAGCATGTTATTTCTCCCATATATTGACAGATTTGATAAAAAAACTTATTCCAACAAAGGCGAGACCCATTCAGATGAATGAAAGATATTTGAAGCTCTACAAGGAAGAAATCGCTGAACTCCTTAAAAAGGGGTTAATTAGAAAAAGTTTTTCTCCATGGTCTTGTCCTGCGTTTTACGTAGAAAATGCAGCTGAATTGTAAAGAGGAGTTCCTAGATTGGCTATCAATTATAAACCTCTAAACAAAGTCCTAAAATGGATAAGATATCCAATTCCGAACCAGAGAGATCTATTAAATAGATTGCTTAAAGCAAAAGTCTTCTCTAAATTCGATATGAAAAGTGGTTACTAGCAAATCCAAATTAGAGAAGATCGTTACAGGACAGCTTTTACTGTTCCATTTGGTCATTACGAATGGAATATTCAAGCATTCAGAATGAAAATGGTCCTTCTGAATTTCAAAACATCATGAATGAAATCTTTAATCCTTATATGGATTTCATGATTGTCTATGTTGATGATGTCTTGATATTCTCTAAAAGTATTGAGCAACACTGGAAACACTTAAAATGTGTTTAAAACAGTGGTTAAGAAAGAAGGGTTAGTGGTCTCAGCCAGAAAAATTGAACTTTTTCAAACTGAGGTTCGTTTTCTTGGTCATATTATTTTCCAAGGAAGGATCAAACCAATTGATCGAGCCATTGCTTTTGCAGATAAATTCCCTGATGAGATAACTGATAAGAAACAATTACACATATTTATTGGGAGTTTAAATTATATCTCAAACTTCTACAAATAATTAGCTATTGATGTTGCTCCTTTGTATAAGAGGTTAAATAAACAACCTTCTAAGTGGACTGAGTTGTGTACAAAAGTGGTCAAGAAAATAAAGCTTAAAGCTAAAACTCTTCCTTGCCTTAATATTCCTGATCCTGAAAATTGTAGAAACTGGTGATTCTGATTTGGGCTACGGGGTATCTTAAAGGAAAATATGGAAGGAAAAGAAACCTTAATAGGTTTACATCTGGAGTTTGGAATTCTTCTCAAAGTTACTATTCCGCTATTAAAAAAGAAATTTTGTCAATAGTTCTTTGTATTTCAAAATTCCAAAAAGATCTCTTAAATCAAAGATTTACTTTAAGAATCGATTACAAATCAGTTAAACTACTAAAGAAGTTTTATAAAAGGATGTTAAAAACATCGCTTCTAAACAAATCTTTGTTATATGGTAGACTCTCCTTTCTGCTTTTGATTGTAATATAGAATTCATTAAAGGATAATCTAATTCTTTATCAGATTTCTTAACTCGAGAATTCTTAAAAAATGTTCCGTGTTCATGTTTTTTGCTTACAAGGTTCCAAAAAAAACATGGAAAGGGATGAAGCATCTAAATGAGTTGCTAGAAGTCCTATGAAACATTCCTCTAAAGGAAAAGGTATAGAGATTAAAATAAAATCTCAATACATTGAAAACTTCTCAAAAGAGATGACTGTCATTGAGAAAATTGATTCGGTTAAAACTACTGAAGATATTTTTGTCATATTCTCGTGACCTTCCGACATACCTCCCTAAACCAGGGAGTTCTTTGAGAAAATTCTCGACGAGACGGTTCAATTAAAATATCTTATGAGAGTCGTGACAAATTAACTTAGGCTTTTCAATGGTTCAAATTCTTGAGATTATTAAACCATCAGATTGGGGGTATGATCTTAGAAAACATAAAAAAATTAAAGAAAAAAAATGTTTCTTAATTCATACAATTATTCCGGCTATGTTACTGCTTGGAAAAAAAATTATTTTACCAAAACAATAAGTATACGTATAGTTGGTTCTTATTCCCAAAACTCTTAAAGAGTAAAACTCTCGATGATTTTCTAGCTTTATTTCAAAACTGGTTTTACTACTAGGGACCAGTTCAAGAATATTTCCCTCCAAAGGTAAATAAAGTTTTTGAAAAATTCTATCAGACATATGAAAGCCTTAATGATAATCAGGCTATGCTCTCATTTTATTGTGTTTATGCGATTTCTTGGATTTCACGATGGTCTTATGCTATTGATGAGCATGGAAGACCTTCCTACTATCGCTTGCTCAAGAAAGCCTCAATTAAATGGTGGGGAAAGTTTGATATTTTTAAAATTATTGAGGATGTTAAAGTTCGAGTTTGCCCAATTCCTGTTGGGACCAATTTGTCTCGATCAAAAATTAAAGAGGCTCTTAAAGGTCTTTCAAAAGATGATATTTTAGAATACCTAAAAAATCAGGATAATGATTCTGACATTGTGGAAGAAACAAATAATGAATTAGATTCAAACCCTTTCGATGGTCAATGTTCTCAGAATCCATATTCATAAGCAATGACGTTTTCTTAAAGAAAGACGTAAGCAATGACGAAGCTTAAAGTTTCTTTTCTTCTTTAAAGATAGTGGAGAATATTTCTTTTTAAAAGTTCCTTGGTGATGAGTGGGTTAAATACCTACGAATTTAATACTTTTAGCCGTGAATTAGTGTTTGTTTTTATGTGTTGCATATTACTTTTGACGTGTTTTTATGTTATTTATTAGGAAATATCATTTAGGATCAAAAGCGCATGAAAATGAGCAACGCAGGAATTCTAGAATAGTATCGAGGCCTCCCCACTTAGTAGCGCAACTGACCCAACCGGCGAGCAATTTTTATTCCGTAAGTTTTTGGACTGGGCTAGGGGTTCTGCTGATCAGAAGTTTGTGGGAAGTTAGGAAAACCTATTAGGAGTATAAATAGAAGTATTATAACCCTAAGTGAAGGATATAATTTTCTCTTGGAGGCTTGGGCATCAAAGATTGCAATTGGAGGCTAGAGCTTGGAAGCATATAACAAGAGGAGATCAAGGATTAGGGAGATTAAAGAGTTTATTCTTATTTCTTCTCTATTATTTTTGTATTTGATACTCTTAGATGTTGAATACTTTCATAACTATGGTTTTTAATTATTCTATGATGAACTAAATTCTCTTTTAAGATTACAACGGAACCCGATGTATAGTTTGAATTGAGTTTGTTCTTAGTTGCTTTATGTTAAATATATTTGGATTGTCTATCATATTTGTGCATGTTTTTAATTATCTGGCCAGTGATTAGCGTGGTAATCTATATGAACTTGATGAACGGAGTATAGATTTAGACCTTAGAATGATAGCGTATGATTGTAATTTCTGAGTCGATGGGAATTATGATTTGTGAGTAGGATAAAGATATGCATATTTGCCATATATAATTGTGAAGAGAATTTGCACTTAAATCTTCTTTAATATAATTCACATAGAGATATAGTGTTTTAATTAATTTGGATGCTCCACGCAATTCTATTCCTTAATTGGTAGAATTGAGTGGAATTGTTTGTCATCAAGAAGTGCATATGAATATTATAAAGAATTCTTAATTAACAATCCAGTTTATTTAATATTAAGTAACTAGAATTAATAATATTTAAGTGAAACATTAGGGGAAGTTGTAGTCTTAATTCTTTAAACATACTATTTTATCTTTGATAATTAGTCTTAGTTAATTTTAATTTATTTTTAATAGATCATAATCAATCTCAAGGTGTTTTAATTAAGATTAGTTTATTTGAAAAGTTAATTATTGACAGTTATCAAATATAATCTCTGTGAGACAATACTCTTCTTGTCAATTTACTACAATTTGACCACGTATTCTTGCGTGTTAAACCTAGGGTTAAAAATAGGCAACACTTGGCATGTAGCTTAAAGAAGTCTGGCCTGTTCGCTTTTGCTTTCGGAGTGAATGGGTTTGCTTTTTCTTTATTTTATTTTCCTCTTGTATAAATTGAGAGTCTGAGGCAGTGTTGAGAGTTCTAGCTACATCCACAGTCTACGAGTTAAAGAATCGGTGCAAATAGTGTGGCTTAGTTTACTTTTAAAATATAATCAAGTTATAGTAATATTTTTTTTAGTTCCATAAATGGCTATAAGACTGAGGGCCTTAATCCACATATTATGACTTCATTAAGTGTAGATGAAGAGATCCAAGTTCTTATGAATCATTTTCGATAAAATTTAGTTGTAAGATCAGGGATTTGGTTTGGTTCTTTGTTCTTGGTAGGCACACATGAATCACAAATGATTTGCACCAGATACACAGGCTCCATATGTCCTTGTCCCTGGATATATCTATCTTGCACATTTGGAGTAGTGAGACACTCTCCCTTGTTTATTTTCTTGGTTGTTTAGTGAATAAGGATATATGGTGTTCTATGTTCACGCCTTGATGAGGTTTAGGTGTATCATGTATCTGTGGAGTTTGGAGGATTTACTTCTTGTTAGATTTTATAAAATGGGCCCAAGTCTAGTGTATAAAGACATCAAAAACTCTAACTCAAAACCAATTGGCAATGAGAAGAGTTGTCCCAACTCCTTATATATTAGACATACTTCGTCAAGGTATTCAATATGGAACAACATTTATATACTCTAAACACTCCTCACTCACGTGTTACCTGGTGTATTGAGGGTCGCACGTGGACCTGATGAAACCTACACAAGATAAAGCAAGCTGAGAGAAGAAATGGCACTATGGCATTTGAAGAGCTAGTAAACCACAAGCAACTTTTTGGCCTAATTGAGAAGTGGCAACTAGTTAATAAATGAGTAACTTTGACCCATAAGAAGTGAACTGCAAGTGGGTAAGAATGAAGGCCATAGAGAAATGTTTAATTAGGCCCAATAATAGCCTACTCTGATACCATATTAAAGCATCCAACTCAAAACCAAATGACAATAAGTGGAGTAGCATTCACAAGTTATATATTGACTCTCCAAGTTTTAAAAGTCCAATGTGGAATTTTATATCTCAAAATGCCCCCTCACGTGTGGCATAATTTTGAGCCAAACACGTGTTTTAATTGGGTGACGTGGAGCATATGGGTCGTTAGGCCTGCACATGAATGGTGCCTGCTCTCATACCATATTGAAGCATCCAACTCAAAACCAATTGGCAATGAGTGGAATAGCGTCTCAAGTTATACATTAAGTTTCTAAGTATTAGTCTCCCGATGTGAGACTTTATATCTCAACACGCTCCCTCGTGGGTGAAGACTCAATGCATACACTCGTTGTCAATTGATTTTAAGTTGGATGTTTCAATATGGTATCAGAGCGGGCTATTCTTAAGCCTAATTAAACACTTCTTTATAGCCTTTATTCTTACCCACTTACAATCCACTTCTTACGGGTCAAAATTATCTACTTATTAACTAGTACTCATTTCTCAATTGGGCCAAAAAGTTGCTCATGGTTTACTAGCTCTTCAAAGGTCATTGTAACACCCCCAAATCCGAGTACTTGCTACTCCACACTTGGTGCATTACGATCCACATCTACCATACTATCTATCAATATTTTTATTGATCTAACTAGTCTATCACACACAAATCTTATATCACATACCTCATCCCAGGATCGCAACCTTAGTCTTTACCTCCTTCAACTGATACCATCATATAACTCATATCCGGCCCAACACCATCATGGATAGCACCTCATAGGATTTTATAATCTATCATGCTTCACTCCTCTTACTTCCTTATTCTTGACCCTTCTAGTCTTTATCATTCCTTTCTATCTACAATATGTTAATATTTTGCAAGAATGAGCATCAAATATGCTCAACAAGTACAACAAAATGGATAATCATCAAAGAGTCACCAATTGATTTGAAACAACATGAATAAATAGAACAATTATTTCAACATCGTATTGAGTGGTCGTAGGGACCGTGAACTTACACCAAGTTTAACAATTATAAACTGTGAACTATTCACCATATTTAACACCATTATGTGAGCTATCACCATGTTTAACACCATTAAGTATCCCCTTTATCAGGGTTGTTCATACTCCGTCCAAATCAGTTTCATAGTAGAGTAGCCGAAACAATTGGCATACTATGTACTTAAAGAATATCCAGAACGTGCAACTTTTGAAATAACGCTTCGTTCAATAAACGTACCATACATTATGAGTTTAGGAACTTGCCATAATAATATGAGTTCAGGAACTCGCCATAGTAATATGAGTTCAAGAACAAATCAGGATCTCGCCATACAACTATAGGTCACAAACTTACCATACTAATATGAGTCATGAACCTACCATAATGGTATGAGTTCAAGAACTTAAATATATCTCCAAAACTTACAACTTAGCTCAATCATAAGTATTTGCACATAATAATAAACTTGCAACAATTAAAGAACTTGCTCAAAGAATTACAATAATTAAGGAATTTGTTTAAATAAGGAGCTTGCTCAAATGAGAGAACTTACACAGTTAGAGGAAACTTGAACTTGCACACAACAATAAACAACTTTGCTCAAAGTGAGGGAACTTGCCCGTTTATGCTCCTTACAATCTATGCTTATTATTCGCCCCTATTTTAACCTACATGGCTCGTGAGGATGCCACCAAAATCAGTCACAATTAAAACTATCAACCATAGTTCATTTTAACTCATGACCCTGTCTATGTTTTGTTTAATTTTTACATCGCCTGACTAACCCCCGATTGAATAAAACCTTGACTGACCAACTCTAGCAAACCCTAAACCCTAACTACGCTGCATCCAGGCGCTGTGGCGCCCTCTTTGGCCTACGTTTAGGCGTTGCGGCGCTGGGCCATCAGTCCCCAATTTCATGGTTTGACTGCACAACTCTGGCTCGCTTAAAAATTCATAACTAATTCATTTCAAAACATTTTTGAGTGATTTTTTCGCCCACGTCTTCGTACTCCCCCCCCCCCCCCCCCCCCCCCTACAATTCATCTTTAGGTTCAAGATCAAAATTTCAAAAGTATTGGGGTGCACATCTCTCACAACTCAATGAAAACTAGTTTCATGAGTTATTGCTTTGATGGCTATAACTTGTTATCTTGCACATTATTTAACTACTCTATTATATTTTATGATTCCATAACATTGTAATACACCATCATAAGCCTAGCATTCATACTTGACAATAAAGATTAATCAAAAGATTTTGTGCTTACCTTTCTTGATTTCCTCATTCCTTCCTTGGTTTCCTTTCCATTCCTCCTTGTTATGCATCTCCAACACTCTCTCTATATAATGGCTCTTGAATTGCTTGGTGAGAATGAATGAAGGGTGAGGACTTCTATTTATAGGCAACCTTTACTTAGCTTCCAAGTATTGCAACCAATCATAACCTTTCATCTAGCAAGCCTTTATCACCAACTCTTAAATGCCTCATTAACTCCCTTAGGTGAGTCACAAGGTGACTTATCTACCCCATTAATTACACTAGGTGACTCATAAGGTGAGTCACTAGCTCATTAAATACATTTGGTGAGTCACCAGCCTACTTGTAAATACATTTGGTGAGTCACTAGCCTACTTGTACTCCTTTATCCATTCATTTGCTTCCAACAATTCCTCACATGGGTGAATAGTTAATACACAAGGTGAGTCACTATGCTTAGTCATTAAGGCTAGCTATTTCTAGGGTACAACACATCACCTATGGCTCCACACATTCCATACCACATATTTCTTCATTTAATTCAACTAACTTAGTCATCCTTCCTATCTTATTAGGTCATCTAATGCCTTAGTGAGTCATCTAGGATGAGTCATCTAGCTCATTAATTCTCCTTGATGACTCAGGTGAGTCACTAGCCTATTTAGCACATGTGCCACCTTGTCCATTCATTTCATGCCAACACTTGCACAATTAATTCCACTAGGCTTAATCATCCCTCCCTTGCCTACCAGGTTATTTATTACATGGGTGAATCACCTAGGTGAGTCATGGCTTTCATTAACTCTCCTTGTTGACTCAGTTAGGTGAGTCACCACCTACATTTAATACACAACCAAGCTTCCAATTATCTTGCGTCACAAATCTCGCGTGTTTAATTTGTGCTACAGAGGGTGGCCACTTGGCATCCCCTACCATGCCCTACATTCCCATATGCTGGAAATTTTCAGCTCTCATCTTCCTGTGTGAGCCCCACGTTTAGTTATTAAACCTGCTCTTTGACTATTTGACCCGAAAACCCTAATTTTCATGTTTAAAGTCGTTTCCTACTAAACTTGACGTCCCCAACGCATGGCAACGTCCATTTCTTCAAATTCATCTCTGAACTCCAAGTTTGACTTTTTAATCGCCAAAGTCAACTGTTGACTTTGACCAAAAGTCAACCCCAAAACTATATCGTGTTTATAGTCCTTACTTACTAATTTCGACGTTCCGGAAGCAACGATTCAGTCCGTTACTCAAAATTCCTTCCCAAATTTAAAATTGACTTTTTAACTTGTATAATTTCCTCATTTCTATTTACACGTCCATACGTTTCCCTCATATAATCTCTTCATCTCTATTATTTTATTATTTGAAAAAACTGGGATATTACAGTCATAGTGTCATTTATTCTCTGGATTTACTTTATCTTATGTAGGTTTCATCATGTCCACGTGCAACCCTCAATACACCGAGTTATACATGAGGGGAGTGTTAGAATATATATCTTGTCCCACATCAAATACCTTGAGAAAATATGTCGAGTATATAATGAGTTGGGTCAACTCTTCTCATAGCCATTGGTTTTAAGTTAGAGAGCTTGATGTCTTTATATGCTAGACTTGGGGCCATTTCATAAATTTAACATGATAGGGCTATCCTTGGGCCTAACTAAACACTTCTTAACACTCTTCTTGTCTTTTATTCTTGTAGTCCACTTCTTAAGGATCAAAAGTTATCCACTTATTAACTAGTAGCCCACCTTCTCAATTGGGCCAAAAAATTGTCCGTGATTTACTAGCTTTTAAGGCCATAGTTGTCATTCTTCTTTGGGTTGGGCTTCTATATTCAATCATGTACATGTGTAACCCGCAATACAACAGGTTACACATGAAGAGTGTTAAAGTATATATCTTGTCCCATATCGAATACCTTGAGAAAATATGTCTAATATGTAATGACTTGCGCTAACTCTTCTCATAGCCAATTGGTTTTGAATTAGAGAGCTTGATATCTTTATATGCTAGATTTGGACCCATTAGATAAATCTAACACTTCTCACCAAATTTCGAGATTTTGGGACGTCCAAGAAGGGAAAGATCTTGTAACACTGGGTGTTTTGCAATTCTTTGGCGTTTATAGCTTAGAGCTGGAGAGGAGTCTGATTTGTCATGAGAAATCCATCCCTGTGAAGATCAGAAATAGAAACCCCTGGGAAGGCCCCGAAAGCAAAAGCCTAGAGACAAGTTAAATATCTCACTCAAATCTTCTTTGTGGGCCTTGGTATCTCAACACTTTTGCACCTAAATTTGCAATTAAAGATTAAGCACTATAAATAACAAGTACCAACTTACAGAATATTTCAAGACATGTAACAAGTAATGGTTTCAACCTGTAAGAAAATTCTTCACGGTAGGAGACCAACTGAATTGTACAGATACAGCACACAGATATTCGTAGATCAAATATTTATTTTTTAACAAGTCATATCTTACTTCTATATTTATAGTTATGTGAAAGAAGTGATCAGGTTGTATTACTACAAAAGCTACATTGTATCATATAGACTAGATAATGAAACCACTGTAGTTATGAAAAAAGTTTGTGCCATTAGAATCCAGAACTCTTCCATTATTCTCAGAATATTTAACGCTGAAGGGAAAAGGTTATCAAGGCCATTCAAAGTAATAAATATCATATAATCTCAAAAGGGAAGTTCAGCATTTACCTTTAATGATTTTGTTAAATGCACCACACTGTGCTTAGTCACTCCATATGCGGCAAATCTAAAGATAATGAGATCATTTGGGAAATAAATTCCATTAATTTTGGAAGTAAAACAAGTAAAGGATTTTCAAACACTTATGCAAGTGTTTGTAAATTGATAGGGAGGAGGGGCCATTAACTTGAGGACCAGGTGGTTACCTTGAAAATGGAACCAGAAGGGCTCCTTGCAGGCCAGACTCAACCGAGCAGGCCACCAGTGGGAGATTCGGTTGGTTGAGTACTGACAAACACATGCACATATAGACTCTAACAACTGATAATTCCATGTTATCTACTAGACCATAACAATATAACACTCTAAACCATGGTAACCTCTCCTCTTTCAAGATACCTCTAAAAACCTCCATACCATACAATTTACTCAAAGTTCTTAGATACCTGAAAGGATGCTGGGCACACCTGAACCACCACCCTTACATGCGCCAACTTATTTCAATAATGATAAATCAGCAGTTCAACATGTATTTACTTGAGAAAGTACTGCCAGTAACTGGATGAAGTTAGTTAGATCTGAAAAGTACAGAGCTTGCATCAAAAGAAGTGTCACTGTGAGTGGATAGCAACTGCAACAGTGACCACATGAATATGGCAATAGAGATTCTGGAAAAGATAACAGGATGACTTTGGTGATGGAAGATGACCAGAAATACAACCTAGGTGCCAAAGAGTGAGGTGGAGAAATGTTAGCAGGGAAATAGATCATCAAAGGAATAGAGCATATTCAACACACAGTCTTTTCTCAGTCATTACGAATTCCCTTATGTGCTCTACCAGATTTTTGCCTGGCAATCTGTCCAACATAATAGTTTAAGACCCAATATCCTTCAATCTGAAAGGATGAACAGAAACATCATGCAACTGGGTGTTGGTCTTCCATCTGAACCAGCTCCATCAATATTGAATAGCATCACGTTTATCATCTATATAGCAAACAGATTAGCGAAAGGTATAATAAATGCCACCTAAAGTACTTACCTACTGCATTCTTTTCAAACGAACTAAACTCTTCACCAAAATCATGGTCTTTAGGATATAACTCTTTAATTTGCTCAAAACCAAGTAATTTTGCGTCAAGAGTTGCAATCAACACATACCTTCTTTCAAGAGCATGTGCAACGACGTTTTATTTACCTTGTTTATACTTGATGACAGATGGAAATGTCTCTATGAACTCCATCCATCACGCATGTCTCTTGTTCAGTTTACGTTGACCTTTTAGGTATTTCAAGGACTCACGATCGGTGTATATCACGAACTCCTTAGGCCATAAGTAGTGTGCCATGTTTCCAGCGCACACACCAACGCGTACAACTCCTTGTCATAAGTAGGATAGTTTAGAACTGCCCCACTCAACTTCTCGCTGAAGTACACCGCTGGTTTCCCTTCTTGCATCAATACAGCTCCAACTTTACCTGATGTGTCACATTCAAGTTCAAACATTTTAGAAAATATAGGAAAAACAAGTAAAAGAGCATTAGTTAATTTTTGTTTAATTAATTGAAAAGCTCTCTTGCTCATCTCCCCATTTAAACCCAACACTTTTCTTGATGACTTCAATAAATGGCGCAATGACGTTGTTGAAGTCCCTGACGAATCTCCAATGGAAACTTGCAAGTCCATGGAAATTACGTACTTGGCTCACGTTAGTAGGACTCGGTCACTCCTGGATTGCAAGTATGTTCTCTTCATCCATATGTATTCCCTGCGAACTAATAACAAAACCAAGGAACACAACCTTATCTGTGCAAAACGTGCATTTATTCATGTTAGCAAATAACTTTTCATTCCTAAGCACATCTAAAACAGATTTCAAATGTACTACATGCTCATCCAAGTTTTTGCTATAAATTAAAATATCATCAAAGTAGATAACTACAAATTTTCAAATGAAAAATCGCAAAACATGGTTCATTAACCTCATGAAAGTATTAGGTGCATTAGTTAACCCAAAAGGCAAAACTAACCACTCATATAAACCATATTTAGTTTTAAATGCAGTTTTCCACTCATCTCCCTCTTTCATGCGTGATGATATCCACTTTTTAGATCTATTTTTGAAAATATACAAGACCCATGCAATTCATCAAACATATCATCTAAGCGAAGAATAGGGCAATTCATCAAACATATCATCTAAGCGAAGAATAGGGTGTCAATACGTTACAATGATGTTATTTACCGCTCGACAATCGATGCACATTCTCCACTTTTCATCCTTCTTAGATACTAAAATCGCCAGAACTGCACATGGACTCATGCTTTATCGTACAAACCCTTTCTCCATCAGCTCTCCCACCTGCCTTTGTACTTCTTTCGTCTCCTCGGGATTACTCCTATAGGCTTGTCAGTTCGGGATGGTAGCATCGGGCACGAAATCTATTTGATGTTCGATCCCTCGAATAGGTGGTAACCCTCGTGGTAGTTCCTTGGGGAGGACATTAGCATATTCCTGTAAAAGAGATACAACAACACTAGGCAAAGAAGAGTTATTTGGATTAGTATTTAAAAATGACTCCTTGTACAAAAGTACAATCATCGGCTGTGTAGAATACAAAGCTCTCTTCACATCAGTCTCCTTTGCATAGATATTTGTTTCTCTCTTCTTTTCTCACTCTCCTCTTTTCTCTCAACTTTCTATTTTTCTCTCTTATTTTTCCTCTCATTTGTTTCTTTTCCTCGCTCTCTCTTTTGTACATGATCTTTTTGCAAATGTAATTGATCTTCATGAACTTGTTTTGGTATCATAAGACAGAATGATTGACGTTTTGTTGTATACAAATGAGTATTGATTTGTAAAACCATCGTGCTTTACACGCCTATTAAACTGTCAAGCATCCCAAGTAATAAGTGTCCTACCTGCATTGGAACCACATCACATAGCACCTCGTCAACATATCTACCAATGTTAAATGGAACCAATACCTGTTTAGTCACCTTCACTTCACCACTGTCATTGAGCCATTGCAATCGATATGGCTGGGGACATTTGGTTGTCAGTCAGACTTAGTTTTTCCACCATAGCAGTGCTTGCCACATTGGTACAACTCCCAGCATCAATCGCTACCCAACATATATTGTTGTTGACAAGACACCTTGTATGAAAAAGGTTCTCTCGTTGCGCCATATCATCTTCTTTCACCAGTGCACTAAGGGCTCTTCTAGTTACCATTATCGACCCATGGATAGCATACTCCATGTCATCTACCTCCTCCAACAGTGGCATGGATTCAGTATCATCATCCTCGTCCTCGGTCTCCACCTCATCATCATCCAATAAGATCATAGCTCGTTACTTTGGACACTGGCTCGCAATGACCCATGCCTTGGCATTTAAAGCATTTTATATCGCGATTACGAATAGATGAAGGTTCAGTTTTACGTTGATTACTACAGCTAGGCACTTCCTGTTTTGGCTATGCTTTGGGTTTGCTTACTACTTGCTTCTTCTCCTTTACAACATTAGGCTTCCACGATGAACCCGAAGTGGAAACTGGCCGTTGGTTGCCTCTCTTCTTGAGTTGTTTCTCAATTTTTATGGCCATGTGTACCACGTTCTCCAACTCCACGTAATGTTGTCTCTCCACCAAGTATGCAATCTCCCAATTCAACCTTACTAAAAATCTTGCCATTGTAGCCTCCTGGTCTTCATCTATATTGACTCTAGTCACCAAAATCTCTATCTTCTTATGATAGTCTTCCACACTCCGATTGCCCTGTTTTAGACTTTGCAACCTTTTGTACAACTTTCGGTAGTAGTGTATTGGAACAAACCACTTCTTCATCATGACTTTCATCTCCCACGTCTCGATCGGACGCTTTCCACATCTCCTTCTACTAATCCCCAACTAATCCCACCATACTACTGCATAGTCAGAGAATTCAATGACCGCCATTTGACTTTCTTAAGCTCAGAGTAGTTATGACAATCAAACACTCACTCCACTTTCTTCTCCCACTCCACGTACGTCTTAGGATCATTCTTTCCTTGAAAAGATGGAATTTTCATCTTAATACTACCCACGTTACCATCTTCCTAATTCCTATCTCCTCAACCCCTTCCACCGTGTCTCCTATGGACAACATCTAGATCTCGATCCTCCTCCACACTAAACCTAACCCCATAGTACTCCTTCAGCCTAGCCTCCCTTTGTTGTACTTTCTCCCTCCCATGCATCAAAGGAGTGTTTTGAGGTTGCTCCCTTCGTGCATTACTCAATAGATCAAGGCGCTCATGTACCTGATCCATCTCCAACTTTAACTTCCTTAAAAACTCCCCCATCATGGTCTCCAAGCAAAGTTTTGGATCGAACTCCGATGATGGTTCTCCAAATATACATTTGTCCTTCATGCCAGACATATTGCTGCAAAAAACAAGGGTTAGAAAATAAAATTTTCCTAACCACTTCCTTACGTGTATCACTCTACAATGAATCACTCATAGCACTCGTGTATTCACTCGACTGGCTTTTTCCCTCTATTAATCTCACCACCTTTGCCTTTTTCCACTCAAGTACTCTTCTTATAGATTCTTTTTTGAACTAATCAAAGTAATCTATTACAATTCAATCAAAACTTATCAAATAACAATATGAGTTTAAGGATTTTAGGTTGCTTTGTGTCTTTCGGATCTGCACTTTGAAACTTCAATTTTGGACAGCTTGCAAACCTTGGATCTTACAAGATTGCTTCGGATTGGCTCGAGCTTTGAATGTCACGGTTCAAGGCTGTTTTGGCTCACGGTTTTGGACAATCTTCAAGCTTCGGTATGTGGTTTTAATGGACAGCTTGCAACTGGATTTGAACAGCTTGAATTGGATAGATTTGGGCTTACGGATTGGATGATTTGGAACTGCAGGTTTCGGGATGGGTAAGGCTGCAGGTTTCCGGATTTGGATGTTTGGTAGGCTTCGGATTTAAGGCTTAGGCTGCTGCGTTTAGTTCACGGATGTAAGCTTGATGGATTTTCGTGGTTTAAAGGCTGCGGAAATTTGGTTAGCAACAAAAACAAAACAAAAAATTGGTATAATAAAACAAGAAATAAAAGGATAAGTAACCCACTAGAAACTTAGCTCTTGATATCAAATGATAGACTCCACGGCACACTTGCGTGAGGTGGTTGTCGCCCGGATCGTTCTAGCACAGGTTGTGTTGGTGGAACCGTGACCCTTCGCTTATATTAAAGCGAGAACCTTGGTATAAAGTAGAAGACGTCACAACTAACTATGAATTGTTGATTGATAAGTCAGGATTGAACGCCACATAATTACTTCTGATAAGTTCAAGAAGTTCTTAAAAAGAACTAAAGAAATAATACTCTCACAAGTAATCTCAAAGAAGAATTGTATTGAATTGAATTGAATGAATATTCCCTTGGCCATGAGGCCTATTTATACACTTGGATTGAAGGATCTAGAATTCCCAAAGACTTTAAAACTTCTAATTAAAAATAAAGGAAAACTAATTACAAAAATGAAATCCTAATTATATCAAAACTCTAATTCCTTGCTATCTTATTATTTGTTTGCAGTAAATGAGGCTCTAGAAACTTCTCTTTGCCGTGAATTTGAGGGGAACCAATTGTCGTGCCTGCTCCTAAAAGATTGTCGTGAGTTTAAGAGTTCCTGCCTTCTAGAAGCATAACTTTGCCGCAAATTAGACTCTCCTAAAAGATTGTCGTGGTTTGGTCTCTCAAGTTGCTGCGAAAAATCCCTAAAAATTAGCCTTCCCAATTGTTTTTGCCGAGTTGGGAAGTTAGGAATTGAAGTGCCGCCCTTACTTAGCTTAGGATCAGCTCCCTTATTGATCTCCCTTGAAGTATTTTCAGCCCAAATCCTTTAAATTGGTCCATTAAGGCTCTCCTTAAACCTCTTGGCTCTAGCTCTTGTCACTGAACCAACAAGAACTTGGATTAGATCCTCTCAAGCTTCAATTCTCCTTAGATCAGCTCCTATGCCATCCTTAGCCATGTCCTCATCACTATCCCAATAAATAAAGTTTAATTTCATCTAATTATATTTGGAGCAGCAGTAAAATGAATTTATGCTCCTGCAACTGAGTGGATGTGAAAGTGCAGGTTCCAACTTTAGGTCTGATAGACCGTGGCTAGATGCAATGTCCCTCATACCATGAAGAAGGAGCTCGTGTAGGATCCAACAGCTAAAATAATTTGATGGAAAATTTGCACGGTAGAGACCTCTTGAGTAAATACAACAAGAATACCTAATCATTATAACAACATATTTTGTCTTTATAACTTTCCATAACAGACATCCTCGCCTGTTCGTAGCTCACTTGGCATGTAAGTGTGTTCTTATTTTCAGGTGTAGCAAGACTTATTGGGTTGAGCATTTTGGCATCATATATGTCACTATTTTCTTTAACTTAACCTATATGTGTAATCTTTAACATTTTGTGTACTACTATTAAAAGCTATACATCTTTCTTTACACTCTGTTTCGGAGTTTTTATATCAAAATACTATTTCCCTTTTATATTAGTTTTGTTATGTTTATAATATAAAAGATAAAATACGGATTATAAAATAATTACTTTGTTTAGTTTTTGGTCCAAATCAGTATATCTTGACAAAAAAACTGACAAGAAAAGTCACCAAATTTTCCTTCCATTTCTTTTCTTCTCTATTCATTAAAAAACTTATATAGAAAACTTAAATTTTCCGTCCGTTCTTCTTTTCTGTCCTTTTTTAAAACTCAATAACCCAGTGCTATTTTTTATTTTCCTTTCCTTTCTTTTATTTTCCTCCAACTTTCTGAGTTCCAAAAAAAACACCCATTCGGGTACTGATAAAATGTAAGGAACTAGACTAAAACAAAGCTTATAATTAAGAAAAATCAATCATTTCTCAATTTTAACTATAGGATGACAAAAATTGAGTAAACTATAGGATGACAAAAATTGAGAACAAATACCTAAACACGAACCAAATGGGGCCAACCTTTGGTAGAGCCAGTAATCAAAACTTTGTAAGGAGGAACCATTGGCTCTGATGAAGAGGCCTTTGCCCTAGAACCCCGAGAATCTGAGGAATTCGCACCAGGATCTGCTAAATTGAGACGTTTATGCGGAAACCAGCCGCATTTAACGGTTGATTTAGGGAGAGAAGAGGGGAATCGAGGAGGGTGGAGGGATGGACAGGGTGTAGTAGCAGTGGTGACAGTAGTGGTACTGCCATTTGGGAAAAGTGGATGATATAGAGAGGGAATGGTGGAGAGAGATAGAAGGTGCTGAAATGATGGTCACAAAGAACAAATTTTGAAATTGTGGGAAATAATGATGCTGTCGGAGGGAAGGATCCTCGTCAATTAATTTATAATATTAAATTGTATATTTATTTTAAAAACAAATGCAATCCGTCATTTTTATTGCAATTGATGAGTATATAGATTTTTTTATTAAATTTTCAATAGTTAAAAAATGTTTAAAACTTTTAATTTTGAAAATATTTTTAATGATTTTAATTTTTAGTAAAATTGATCTTAATCTCATAAAATATTTATTAATATATTTTAATCATTACTAACAAAATTATTAAAATTAAATAAATAGTGTTTTGGAGAAAAAGTGTAATGAAGGGAGCCAAAGTCACATAAACTATACATCAAATATTGTGCATAAAGTGACATGGGGAGAGTAATAATATTGACAAAAACTATGTATGGAATATTATGTACAAAATGATGTAGCACAAGATACACAAGTATTTAGTGGGATTTATTTAATTAACTCAAGTTAATTTATAATTTACCTTAGTCCCTAGTTATTATTAAAAAAATGTGGGACTATATAACAAAACAAAGCTGGTGAAATGGTAGCCTTGCCTTGCGTCTTTTGTCTTCCCTCGTTATCTGTCTCGTGGTTCCTGCCGTGTTATTTTTCTCCCTCGTCATCGTTTCCCGATTCTCACGTTTAATGTGACTATGGTGCGTGTTTGTGCGGTTGCAAAAAGAAATCATATATGAAATTGCTTTTATGTGGTTACTTAAATCAGAAACAACAACATGAAATCATTTGGATTGGTTTGAAGCAGTTTCTAGAGTATAGTGTGGAACTAGCTTGAAACCAACTGACATAAATAAATAAATGAAACCTCTCATACTTTTCAAATCCCAAACAAATCTCAAACATTGTTGGTGTTGGGGCATAAATAATTGGGCCCTGTTGGGATAAATTTAATTAAGTGTTGATTTATGAGTGAGTAAGAAATTGAATTACCTTCGAAACCGCACCAAAAATCGCACAAACTGCATTAATTAAAGTTGCACCAACGGTTTCAGTGTATGTGCCAGTTTTAGTAGTTGAAAAACCTCAAATGCGATTTGGGTTTGGTTTCTGTACAAAACCGCATCTAAGAAACTGCACCGCATTATGCACTATCAAAATAGAGCATATCAAGAAGTATTATTATAATGTAGAATATTTAAAATTATCCCAAATTATAATTATCTCTGTTTAGAATTTTCATATGTAAGGATATATCATTATTCATGTTTTTAGGTTCTATTTCGTTTTTGTTTAGACAAAACATTATAAGTAAAATTGTGTGTTATCAAAGTGGTATTTAATATTATGTGATGCTAAATTGTTAATTTAAATTACATAAAATTCAATTATTTCAATTGGTTTTGAAACCGAAATCGCACCAAATAAAATCGCACCGCAAGATTCAAAACCGCACCACACTAATCACCAGCGGTTTCATGTGCGATTTTAAATTTTGTCAAACCGCACCTAAGCGATTTTATGTGCGGTTTGGGTTTTAAACCGCACCAAACCGCATCATGTTCACCCCTAGTTGATCCAATAGATTTTGGTGCATATTATGACTAATAATTTATTGGGTTTGAGTTGGTAGGTTTGGGATGACCCATTACAATATATATTAACGGTTTGATTAAAAGGTGGTCAAAGTTCAAATTGACTTATGATTCTCGGTCCTATTCGGTTTCTAATTTTTATGAACAAATGAGTTTATTCAGTTGCAGGTAGTTCAGTTGTATAAAAATTCTGATTAAGGATTTTTATTCCTAACTGGTCTTAGGCGAGTTGTAGCAGGAGTGTGAGCAACTATAAATATGATCATATATTAAGGTCAAGGTACACACAATATACAATTTATTATTCTTGTTCTTGTGCAATTTAATCCCTCCGTTGTTAATGTTTTTTAGCCTGTATTGATTCTCACATCGGAGTTATACGACCCAATCCGTCAAAATTGTTGGTGTGTTCATTAGGTGATTTGGCAAGCAGACATATTTTGGCGTTAATATTGGTGGTAAAAGGAAGACCTTTTGAAAACATTGTTATGGCGAATAAGGGGAGGATTATGCCAAATCATGAGAAATCCTTAGTCTCACCATTGGCACGTCAAGTTCAGAAGTTGATAAAAGATAGACTTGGTCCTATTAATCTAAAATTTAGACTAACGAAGGTGCAATAATCATCGATTCGGTGCTAACTTTTCTCCACTCCAAGCTCTCAGATTTCGGATCTACGTAGACGTGGGACAAACCATTAATCTCATACTCGGGAGGATTGAGATTGGGAGCATAAAAGGCTTGATGAACAAGAATTAATTCAGATGTGGAAGATCAGCCAAGCAAAAGATGCTCTTGAGGCTCTTTGTCTTCAGCAAGAGGAGTGGGATGCACAATTGGTCGAGCTCGAAGGAGAAATCTCGTCTACCATCTAGGAAGGGGATTTGGAATTAACACCATAAAGTCAACCCTGAATTCGTCGATCAGTTGGATCTCCAGTACATCATCGTCGCGAAGGGCTTTTTCTCAAGATTTGGAGGTGGTACATACACGCCCTAACCATAGACAGCGGATCTAATCTCTAGACTGTTGGTTTGTAAAAACATGTCACACATATAATCAAATTATATAACGCAGTGGAAACATGTAATAAAACGAATTTAAAAAAAAATTATAAACCAAAATGAAAATCTTTCTTATGCAATACTATTAATTGAGGAAACATAACGAGCTATATCTTTGTAGAATCAATTCTTCAACAGGTACGAGTTCTCTTCCAAATTCTTCGCATTCCTCTTCAATTCCACCAATTAAAATCTCTAAATTAACATTAGCTACCCAAGTGTGTAGCCTCTAAAGGTGATCTACTAGGAGTAATATGAAATGAAGAAGTAATTTAAGTTTCTCCAAACCTTGGGTGACTAGCCCTAATTCTCTATCTCTATCTCTAACTCTTAAATGTAGAGAATTAGAAGTATTATCTCAATACTTGCAATTGTGTAAGTAACATCAATCCATAATAAAACTCCTCTTATTAAAGATTTGATCAACCTCCTAAACTCTTTAGGATTAAACTGGTTATAGAATAAATAAATTAGAATCATTCTAATATTATTTATAATAATAAATTATTATTTTTTTAATTTATTTATAAATAAATACTTATTCATTTCACAATAAGGGTAAGCCCCCTTAGAGCACATGACTTTTCAGAGAATATGAATATCAACACTTGATCATAAAGAACTTATTCCGCAAATAATTACCATACAATTCTATCATTCAATCACACAATGTCCCAGTCAAATATAATACATGAAATTATTGTCAAGTTTTATTTAATTTGATCATGTGCATTTTGATTCTAAAATGCATAACTCTGATTAATGCAAATTGAAAACTCCTTTTTAATTTTATTCTTTCTTGGTCAAGGACTACTAAGTTGTCATTTATCAAATCGCATAAGACCTTCTCTTTCTTTACTAGAAGTGGTAGATCATTTGTTGATCATTCACCTATTTCCATACACAACTTATTACACCTAAACATATCATTTGTTATACCCATATAGTCTTAAGGAATATGACAAAGTATAACTCATCATACACAAGATACTATGATGATCTCAAGTCTAAGGATCACTTGTACTACTATCACATTAGGAACTCCTATTGACAGACAAATAAAACTCCATTAGGTGTTCCTTAAGCGTGTCACATTCAGTGAACTTATTCTATAATAAGCACTTACATACTTATTTTAGTGTCGCCACACAAATGATTTATGAAATCAATCATCATCTTCAAAAGAGTAAGCATAGTATGTAGTAATCTATCTGGATTCATTAATTCCCAATTTAGTGATCCAACAATTAAGAACATTTTAATTTTGAGCTATCTAGAATTTATAACTCATTTAGCATAATCAACATTATGATTCTAAAAGTATTGCTCCAAAACTATAGATTTATCTATTTAATTAATTCAACAATTTAATCATGAATAAAAAATGTTTTAAAATAAATAATTATCTTATTAATAATTGAATAATATTACAAAGTATATGTTTATCATATCAACGTATGATTGGCTAGAGGGCATAATATTTTCAATTTTCCACTTGAACTAAAGATACCTTTGTATCTAATACCCATCTTCTCTAAGTAACGATTGAATTGTTGTTGAGATAATGTTTTAATAAATGGATCTGCAATGTTGTTCTGAGAGTCCACTCGGTCCACGGTGACGTTTCATCTTTCAATAATTTCTCTAATCAAATGAAACCGCTGCAACACGTGTTTGGATTTCTAATGAGATTTAGGTTCATTGGCTTGTGCAACTGCTCCCGTGTTGTCGCAAAATAAAGGCATTGGTCCTTGAATGCTAGGAACTATCCCGAGTTCGGTTACGAACTTCTTCATCCAAACATCTTCCTTTGCAGCTTCATTTGCAGGTATGTATTCTACATCTATCACTGAATCATCAACTGTTTGTTGCTTAGAACTCTTTCAACTCACTGCACCACCGTTTAAGGTAAACACGTAACTTGAAATGAATTTGTTGTCGTCTTGGTTAGTTTGAAAACTTGAGTCTGTAGAGCCCTTTAGTTTCAAATTCGACCCATCGTAAACAAGAAATACATCATTAGTTCTTCTTAAGTACTTTAGGATGTTTTTCTTTGCTTTCCAGTATGCTTCTTCAGAATTCAACTGATATTTACTTGTCACGCTAAGTGCATAAGCAACATCTGATTTAGTACATATCATCTTATAGATGATAGATCCTATTGCTGAAGCATAAGGTATCTTACTCATATGGTCTCTCTCTCTCTCTCTCTTTTTAAGTGTCTTTGGGCCGTGATTCTTGGAGAGATGTATTCCATGGCTCATCGGTACGAGTCATCTTTTGAAAATTTTCATGTTAAACCTCTTTGACATCGAATCAATGTACATTTCTTGGGTCAAACCAAACATCCTTTTAGATCTATCCCTATAGATCTTTATCCCTATAGATCTTTATCCCTAAAATATAGGATGTTTCTCCCAAGCCCTTCATGGAGAAGTGTTTAGACAATCACATTTTGATTGACTGTAGCATTGGAACATCATTCCTTAATAGTAGTATATCATCAATATATAATACTAGGAATGTAACAGCGCTCCTACTAACCTTTTTGTACACACATGGTTCATCCTCGTTTTTAATAAAATCAAACTATTTGATTGTCTCATCAAAAACGTATGTTCCATCTTTGAGAAGCTTGTTTCAATCTATAAATGAATCATTGTAGCTTACAGACTTAATTTGTTCCATTTCTAGAAACAAATCCCTTTTTGTTGTATCATGTATATATCCTCATCTAGTTTTCTATTAAGGAAGGTCGTCTTCACGTTCATTTGTCAGATCTTGTAGTCATAATAAGTTGCAATCGCAACTAAAATCCGAATGGACTTAAGTATAGCTACTGGTGAGAATGTTTTATCATAGTAAACACATTGCCTTTCTTTAAAACCTTTAGCAACCAGTCAGGCCTAATAGGTCTCTACCTTGCCATCTGCGCAAGTCTTTCTTTTAAAGATCCATTTACACCCAATAAGCTTTATACCCTTGGGTGGATTAACCAAAGTGCATACTTGGTTCTCATACATGGAGTACATCTCGAATTTCATGGCAATTAGCCATTTCTCTGAGTCTTTACAACTCATAGCCTATTCGTATGTCAATGGATCATTATCATCTATGATGCGTATCTCATCATCATCTTCTATGATGAATCCATACCTCTCAGGTATCTTTGGTACTCTTTTAGACTTACAAATAAGTTATGGTATAGTAGGTTTTTTTACTTGGTCAGGTTCCTTCGTTTGATCCGTACTGTTTTGCGGTCCTTAAACTTCTTCAAGTTCTATCTTACTTTTACAGACCCCTTTAAGGATAAACTCATTTTTCAAAAAGGTAGCATGTTTCCTGTAACGAATATGATTTTTATGTTTTATTAAATGTTTATTGAGTTAAATAAATATTTATTATAATGAATTTATTTATTGTGTATGAATGTAATTTAATTAATTATGTGTGGAAAATGTTTTTAAAAGATGTGACTATATTTTTATATCATATAATAAGGAAGATATGAAATAAGTACTGGTTGTTCAAGCCAAATGTGGCCTTAGCATTTTTAAAGCCCTGTAACTGCCAATGTGGGCATTGATGTATAACCGATGAAATTGAATTATGGTAAATGCCAATTCATGGTGGTGGTGGATGGGAAGTTACGGGAATAACTGATGGGAATGAAACTCATATATGTATATATGGGTTATCAGTTTCCTTTAAAGGAGTTCATCTCTAAGTTTGTGGAGAGAGAGAATATTGAGAGAGAGTATCAAAATCAGAAAATAGAGAGAAGAAATCCACGACAATTAAAGAGAAAGAGAGCTCACTGTAAGAATCAAGAAGGTTTTCAAACATCAACATTCTGCTAATCAAGGGTAAAACTCTTATTTTAAAGTTTTGGGTTGTGTTGCTATAATTTTCTGAAAACTGTTTTATGGTTCTGTAATTGAAGTCTTATGGCTGAATTTGAGGAAATGGTGTTTATAACAATTAGCAAGCATGCATAGTATAATATATGTTGTTTAGAAATGATTTTCAGTAATCAAATTTGTCCAAATCTGTTTTTGAAATAAAGAACACGAGTTCTGTTTTAAACTGGTTTTCTGTGAGTAGTCACTCTATATGCTTACCAAGTTGTTAACAAAATGACTAAAAGAATCAGTTTTTGTCAAACTATTGCAAAATGAATTGCTTTTCAAAATCAGAAGTTCATTAAGTAATTTATCACTGGTCTTTAACTGAAACAATGAAAAATATACAGTCTGGTATGTTGCAGAAGAGCGTTTACACTACGATCGTAGAGCATACTCGGTAGGCTATATGTGTTGCATGTCCAAGCCAGTCTCACTCATGCAGTTCGTCGAGTAACTCTCGGAGTCGTAGAGTACTTTCGACAGCTCGTAGAGTGACTGTCTCGGAGTCGTAGAGTGCTCTCGACAGTTCGTCGAGTACTCGAGATCGTAGAGTGGATTCCACTCGACGATCGTCGATCAGACTTGACCAATCGTCGAGCAGTCCTGACCAACTTGAGAAATCGTAGAGCAGCATAGCAGAATATGTTTTTGACAGTTCAGTTTGAATGTTTCAGTCCATAGCATGTTTTTCTGTGATAATAGATTGTTAATTTATATGTGATGTGTTGTTTAAAGAGTTGATTAGTGTGGTAATGATAAATAATAAATGTAGGATATTGGAAATCAAGTTTTTAATTGTGTAGCTCACAAACAAGGCAAGTTTCCTATTCCTACTCAATTTTAATTCGAGCAGGTTGATAATTATTAAGCAAGTTTATATTCGTTAAACTTCAATTATTACATTGCTAGTTTCCTAAATTCAATCTTGTGTTATATTGCAAGTTTTGTGCTCGTTCTTTATTTGAGCATGGTCTTAAGTCTTATTTCATGTTGAGTAAGTTTCTAACCTTAGCTTATTGTTCAAGTAAGGTAGCAAAGTTTCCATAATGTCAATTATTGTGAACTTATCTTGAAATGATTCATCAATTGATTATCGTTGTTGTTGAACTTTGATATGGCTAGTTAAACCTTATTGATTCAACTAGTCCATAGTTGATGAGCGTTCTAAATTCTAGAACTACCTTTGAAGCTTATCCAAACCAAACTTCCTTTGGTGCGGACTCTTATGTCAAACTGAGACGAACAACCCTATTATAGGGGATTTTATTACGCTTAGTGTTAAGATGTTTGTGCACATACATGGTACAAAGGGCTGATCCCCCTAAGTACGAGAAGGAAGGTCCATATAGTCTTACAACTGTTAAAGGTTGAAATTAGAAATACTTGATAACCTGGGACAAAGTTCACGGTCTTGTGACCCTCAAATGAAATCATGTTCTTATTGTTGATTCTCTAATCAAAAGTTGAATTCTAATATTCTTTATTCATTGAATAACTCTATAAGATTCCTATTGTTGTTATTATTATCTTGGTGGGCAATTGTTTGCTCACCCTTGCATAACCATTGCAGATAAATCAATAAAGATAGAAGAGCCGACCACTAGTAAGGGCAAGGGCAAGATGGACAAGTGTGTTGAAGACTTGTTAATATGTTTCTTTTATGATATTTAGAGTTTTGTAATAGTACTTGATGTTTTATTTGTTTATTTCCGCATTTGATGTAATAAAGGTTAGACGACCTGGGAATTGTTCTTGAGACGTTGTAACCCTTTAATGGGAGATTGGTTTTTTTTATCTATGTCATAAGTTTGGTTTATATCTTGTGATAATGGGTAGACAGTGTTTGGATCGTGAGCACCAAATTCCAAGGAGGGAATGAAGTACCCGAATTTGGGGGTGTCACAGGTTGGTATCAGAGCCGTAGGTTTAAGAACCTTAGGTGGGGAAACCTTAGGCTTAAACTCTCTAGGAGATAATGGTGGTGATAAACTCTTATCGAGTTCTAAGTGATGAATTGAGGAAATTCATTTATGTGTTTATGTGTTACTTGTTTATGTGATTACAAGTAGTATCGATTAGTAATTAAGATATTTTGGTTGGCAGGATGTCTGAAATGGGAGAGTCCAGTCGAGTTAGAGAAGAGGAGACCCGAGTGCCTATTGAGGAGGAGCCTAAAAATGTTGGTGTTGTCTGGGAACAGTTGGTTCAGAGGGAGCCGTCTCCGTTGATCACAGTTATAGGTCCGGAGTATGAGCCTGAGACTAATCCAGAGGAGGAGTCTGAGGAGGATCCGGAGGAGGTGCCCTTTACCCCTACGGATGATGAGCGTTTTGATCATAACATAGATTGGCAAGATCGGGCCAGGGATTTAGAGGAGGTAGCAAACATCCGTCAGTCTGTTATAGAGCAGAAGAATGAGAAGATTCAAGATTTGGAGGTGCATCTTGGAGAGATGGAAAAGAAGCTTGTTTGTGTAAAGAATGACAAGGAGCAGTTGTTGGCAGAAGTAGAGAAATTGAAGAAAAGTTTAAGTGAGGAGTCAGCAAAGCGTATAAGGGCGAAAGATGATTGGATGAAGGCTGGCCGACATGCAGAAGAGGTTGAAGACCAGGTTCGAGTAAAGAAGGCAAGAATCAACGAGGTGAGCTACGCTTTTCAGTCAGCGATTGATAGAGCCCAGGATCGAGTCTTTTATCATCCAGATCGTGTTAATGGTGTTCCATGGTATATGTTGGATCGTAGGACGATGTTCCATATCATGGAAGAAGAGCGTGCGGAAGCCGTGTGACGTCTTAATATGCATAGATAGGAAGAGTAGTAAATTATGTGTTTCTTTCATGAGTTAAATAAATTGTAATTCCCACATTTTGAGCTAGATAATGTAATCCTGAAACTTTTCCAGTTCAGGAAAGTTGATGTAAATAGCAGTGATGCTATCTTTTCTATGTTTAGGAACTATGATGATTAATAAAGAAAGAGTTTTATTTGAACCAGTATGTTACCTGTGAATGTTTGAGTTGAGTTTAATCGACGAATAAATAAATAATGATTTAATAAGGGCGATATTTTACAGAGAATGCCGCCAAGAAGAAGACAGCCATGACAACCAACCTGAGGGTTCTACAAATGAGAATAATGATGCTAATGCTAACCCTGTTCAGCAATTAGTGAACCTTTTAGCTGGAGCACTTGTGAATCAGCCGCAAGCTCAAGCTACTACATTTAAGGACTTTAAAGTGGTAGGACCGCTATAGTTTAAAGGTTCCATGAACCCAATTGAAGCTCAGACTTGGGTAATGGAGATAGAAAAGGTCTTTGATGTTGCTAGGGTTGGTGAAGATCAGAAGACTGCCTTCGCCACTTTCATGCTAAAGTCTGAGGCCAGCTATTGGTGGCAGGCGAATAAGATTCGAGGATGTCAAGGTGTAATTACGTGGGACAGATTTAAGGAAATGTTCTTCGAGATGTATTTCCCAGCAAGCTCTCGAAACCAGTTGGAGATGCAATTTCTAGAGCTGAAGCAAGGAACTATGTCGGTACCTGAATATGCAGCAAATTTTAATGAGTTGGCGAGGTTTGCGCCATATCAAGTTAATACTGATGAGAGAAAGGCAAGGAGATTTGAGCAGGGATTGAAGCCTTGGTTGTTCTGTAAGGTTTCAAAGTTTCAGCTGAACACTTTTGCTGCAGTGTTAGAGAAGGCAATCATCGCAGAAGGTGGAAGCGATGCTTTAACAAAGTATAACCAGGAGCAGAAGAAGAAGAAGAAGGAAAATGAGAACAAGAATAGTGGTAGCAATAGTAGTGGTAACAGTCAGAAAAGGAAATGGAATGACAGTAATACTGGAGGAAATCAGCAAGGAAATCAGAAGAAGAAGATAGAGGCTTGTTCAAATTGTGGAAAGAGTCATCTGGGTGTTTGCTTGAAGGGTAAGCGGGTATGTTTTAATTGTGGTCAAGAAGGACACATTGCACCAAATTTTCCTAATCCGAAGAAGGGTGCTTGCTTCATTTGTGGGTCAACTGGGCATCTGGCTCGTGATTGTCCCAAGAAGCCAGCAGGAAGAGCTAGTGGAGGGAGAGGAAATAGCAGCGGTGGAAATTTGACCATCACTGGACCAGCACTAATCAATCGACCAACAGCCCGAACATTCAACATGACGGTGCAAGATGCTGTGCAATCAAAGGATGTGGTGTCAGGTATCATTCCGATCAATGATATTAATGCTTACATATTATTTGATTCGGGTGCTACTTGCTCATTTATATCCTATGATTTTGCTAAGAAACTAGAGTTGCCTCAGGAAGAGTTAAATTATCCTTTGAACATAGAAATTGCGAATAGGGAAGTGATTCCTGTTAGGTTTATACATAAGAATTGTCGGGTAAATATTAAGGATCATGTGATGGCAGTGGATTTGATTCCAATTCAACTTGGGGAATTTAACGTTATTTTGGGAATGGATTGGTTGTTTAATTATGGAGCAGTTATAGATTGTCAAAGGAAGCGTATAGACCTTGTGACTCCAGAAAAGTCAAATGTAGTATTTTATGGCAGTAAATCGCCTAGACAAGCGAGTTGTCTGACGATGATGCAAGCTAAGAAGCTATTGAGACAAGGTTGTGTTGGATATTTAGCCTATATTATCGATTTTCAAAAGAAGGTTAGTATGAAGTTGGAAGAGATACCAGTTGTTAGAGATTTTGCGGATGTGTTTCCGGACGATTTACCGGGACTTCCACCTGAGCGAGAAATTGAGTTCATAATTGATTTAGTACCGGGAACCGCTCCTATATCAAAAGCTCCGTACCGAATGGCCCTAGTGGAAATGAAAGAGTTAATGGTGCAGTTACAGGAGTTATTGGATAAGAAGTATATCCAGCCGAGCGTATCACCGTGGGGAGCGCCAGTTTTATTTGTTAAGAAGAAGGATGGTGTTAGTTCCCGTGGACACAATAGAGATCTAGAAGGGGGGGGGGGGGTTGAATAGATCATTTAAAAACTTTTTACTTTTGTAACGAAAGCATATTAGTTATTAAGTGATAGAATCAATTCAAGCACAACGGATTTTACTTTTAATAAACCCCTTAAAGAAATATGAGCCATTTCAATTTAGTGTGTTAATCTAGTATGGGTGAAAGCAGATATTGTGCAGAATATAAAAGACATAAAGTAAATGACACAAGAGATTTATAGTGGTTCGGAGACTGAATAACTCCTACTCCACTCTTCTACTTGACAGTAGGAAATCCATTAAGATTTAGTCCTCTGGACTAGGAGACTCTTGCCCTCATCAAAGCTAGCAGCTTTGGTTCCTTTAGTCACATTAAGACTAGGACACTCTTGCCCTCATCAAAGCTAGCAGCTTTGGACTGTAGACTAAGTCCAGCAGACTTAGAATCTCTTGTACCCTTCGGTACTCAACAAGTCCAGCAGACTTGATTTCTTTTTAGCCACTTGGGCAAGGATCCTTTGACCCTCTTTTGTGTGTTGGATGCTTATTGGGTTGTGCTGCTAAGATGAACTTTGATCTTCTTTATCTTCTGGTACTTAGCAGCTACTTATGATCCATGATTGAATGCTGCTGATGTTTGTCGTTGATATTCTCCTTCTTTTTGATATTCAGCAACTACTCAAGATCACCAAATGTGTTGCTAGGCTTTTGTACTTCAGCTCCTTTGGTACTTGATAGCTCCTCGAGATGAACTCCTGAGATGACTGTGATGCTTCTTCTTTTTGATACTCAGTTGTTCCTTCTTATCATAGACAGTTTATTGCTTCTCGAGATGGGCTTCTGAGATGACTGTGATGCTTCTTCTTTTTAGTACTCAGTTGCTACCATGTATGTATCAAGTTGGCGTTTAAGCTTCTCTCTTCCATGTACCTAGCAGCTCTGAACACTTCTCTTGTAATAGAGTTATACATCTCTATGTCTCTCTCAATTCAGTGTTAGTGTTCTGATGGATCGTAGAGTTCTCTAGCATAACCATTCTCTGTTTCACTCTACGATCGGTTGTTGTCTTCTATCATTTTTTGTATATTTTTCAACTGCAACAACAACTTTATTTGTTCGTCCTGTAAGCCTTTATATCTCTGAGCATATATTACCGTTGAATGAAATCTCGTTTGTTTCATTTGGCTTTGTGCAAATCCTTAATATCTTCAATGTTGACTTTCTTGCTTCTCGTGTCAGTGCTTTTTCCTTTTCTGACATGTTCTGATATATTAACCTGTAGCTCAGCTTTCTCTGAATTTAGCCGTTGCTCTCTCAGAGTTGTTCATCAAAGATTATTATATTCTTTGTTAGTTAATCTTCTGATTCATCAATAAATGTTTTCCTTGACTTTAAGAATTAGCTGCTCTGCAGGCTCTGACTTGTTGACTTGTCTTCTTTATCACTGTAGAGATGTCAGTCTCGTGTTCTTCCCAGTCTTTGAAGTGAACAGGTCTTTTAGAGAATATGATCGTTGGGACATAGTCTTCTGATTTCTTGAGCCTGATACATGATACCAAAAATCTTTGTTCTGACACTCAGTACGCATTAGTCAGTATACTGATAATACTGACTTTTTCAACAGCAGATGCCTTAGAAGTGTTGATGTGGGTGTTTCTGAAGTAATCAACAGCCCATATATAGACTACTGACTTAAGTGCTTAGATGTCTTCAATCGGTGCTGGCACTTAAGTACTCAACGATTAATCCGGTTGAAACTACTTACTTCTGATCGTTGAGTCATCTGTAGATCTTACTATGTAGCTCTACGATCTTTGTCTGACTTTACTACTTCTACGATCTGAACCGAGCCTTGCTGTCCTGACGATATGCTACTCATGCTTCGTGATCTTCATTTTGCTTTATGTATATAGAGCATTAGTAGGATCTGGTTTAAACTCTGTCAGGTGCTTTCATATCGTAGAGGACTGCTCTACGTACTTCAGTTTTGCTCGAACTGCTTTGTTCATAAGTCATAGAGGACTGTTCTACGAACTTCAGGTGCATTCCCTGTTGTAAGATCAAAGGATGTTTATGACATGTAGCGTTTAGAATATCTTCATCTTGATTCAACAATTGTGTGAACGTTGAACTTCTGAGCTTGCTTTTTCACTCTACGACTCAGCTTTGCTACTTTACAATCTTTACTTATGGTTTAAGTCATAGTGCCATCGTAGAGTTATGATTTGAACTGCTCTACGATCTCAGTTAAGTCTTGATGCTAGATGTATGAGATCTTTGTTCAGTTTGATTGTTAGCTCAAGGACAGCCTTCTGAATAATCCTTACGAGGATTGCTGTCAAGACTCTGAATACTTGTGTAGAGATTGCTCTTTGATACTGCTTGGTTCGTAGACAAGATTTTGAGAATCGTAGAGTGACTGTTTATATGAACTCTACGATCCCGAGAGTTAGCTCTACGATGCTGAGATAACTCTACGATCTGCCGAGAAGACTCTTTAATTTCCTGAGCCTTGTTCTGCGTTAATATGGCAGACTCTACGATCTTCCTGGAAGACTCTACGATTTTCCTTTGAGTGATTTCATAAGACCTCTATCTGAATGACTCTTCACTTCTCAATCAGTCTTTGCTGATGGAGTTGGTGCTTGGATCTTCTGTTTGCTTGCCTGTCATTCAGGGTCTTCATACTGATGATCTTTAAGCAAACACTCTATGATTCTGCTTTGTAAACGTGAGTGTATGACTGGCTATGCTGATGACTTGCAGACCCTACGATCGAGTGTAGTCAACGATTCTTGCTTTAACTCTCTTGCCAGATTGCTGTTCTTTTTGATCGATCAGGCCTATCTATTACATTTTAAGATCAGCCTAACAAGTTTGATCTTTCTATCTATAGTCCTTGTACATAGTGATCTTTCGAAGGACTGTTCAATGCTATTAACTCATATGAGATCAACTTAACAGATTTGACCTTGTCAATCTAAGTCCTTAGAACATAATGTCTATTAACTATTAAGGACTTTACATCTTTCATCAATGCAGACATATTTGCATATTAATTCATTTATCTTTTAAAACACATCATCAAATCTTATAATTGAGAAATATCATTCACATGCATATTCCAAACAGATGGGTCAATGCGGTTATGCATTGATTATAGAGAGTTAAATAAGGTCACGATTAAGAATAAATATCCATTACCGAGGATCGATGATTTATTTGATCAGTTGAAAGGAGCTAAGTATTTTTCGAAGATAGATTTGAGAAGTGGGTATCATCAGTTGAAGGTGAGAAAGGAGGATATACCTAAGACAGCGTTCAGAACTCGGTATGGACATTACGAGTTTCTGGTAATGTCATTTGGTTTAACGAATGCACCGCGACATTTATGGACTTAATGAATAGAGTGTTTAAGCCATTTTTGGATAAGTTTGTAGTGGTATTCATAGATGATATTTTGGTGTATTCTAAAACTCAAGAAGAGCGTGTAGAGCAGTTGAGACTAACATTGGAGTCGTTAAGAAGAGAGAAGTTGTACGCAAAATTTTCAAAATGCGAATTCTGGTTGGAGCGTGTGCAATTTCTTGGTCATGTGATTGACAAGGATGGAATTTAGGTAGATCCATCAAAGGTAGAAGCTATAATAAATTGGGATCAGCCGAGAACACCGTCGGAAGTAAGGAGTTTCTTGGGATTGGCAGGATATTATAGACGTTTTATTCAAGATTTCTCTAAGATAGCAACTCCGTTAACGAATTTGACAAGGAAAGCAGTTAAGTTTGTTTGGACAGAGAAATGTGAAGAAAGTTTTCAGGAGTTGAAGAAGAGATTAAGTAAGGCACCTGTGTTATCGTTGCCTGATGATACGGGAAATTTTGTGGTGTATAGTGACGCATCGCATAAAGGACTAGGCTGTGTGCTTATGCAAAACGGCAAAGTCATTGCATATGCCTCACGGCAGTTGAAAGATTATGAGAAAGGGTATCCGACCCACGATTTGGAATTGGCCGCGGTTGTGTTCGCTTTGAAAATCTGGAGGCATTATCTCTATGGAGAGAAGTGTGAAATATATACAGATCATAAGAGTCTGAAATATATTTTTACACAAAAGGATTTGAATATGCGGCAGAGACGATGGTTGGAGTTGATTAAAGACTATGATTGTGAAATCCTTTACCATCCGGGTAAAGCGAATGTAGTTGCTGATGCGTTGAGCCGGAAAGGTCGGGAATCGTTGGCAATGTTAACTGTTCAAGAGAAACTTATTTCGGATATGGCAAGATTGGAATTAGAGGTGAAGTATCCAGAGAAGTTAAATGAGAGACTGTTCCAGATGGAGGTCCGACCAACCTTATTGGATTAGGTGAAGGAAGCACAACTCAAGGATGAGGAGTGTGAAAAGATAAGAAAAAGAGTGTCTAAAGGCGAGGAAGTGAAATTCAAAATCGATGCCGATGGGTTGTGTGACACCCCCAAATTCAGGTATTTGTACCTCGAACTTGGTGTTCACGAATCTGTACATCCATACACCTCTAAACAATATAATATACTAATGCGGAATGAAATAAACATATATTGTTTATAGAAAGGTTCACTACATGTCCCAAGGTTCGTAACCTTAATAAAATACATCACGAATTTAAATATATAAAAGATGGTTCGTGTTACATGTCATCAGAGATAAACAAAAATATATTCTTAGGCATTAAATCCCAAAGCATCTAGGGTTTCAGCTTTCCTTTGCCTTTATCAGCCTTCGAACTCTCAGGTTTAACTGCAATATATTTCATGACATAGCAAGATTGAGCAACTAGCTTGCTCAGTAAGTTTTAATGGAATAAATATAAGGAATGTCATGAATGAATAAAAATGAATAACTCAAAGGATTTAGAAACAATAATATCATTGGTATAATCAAGGCTCAAATGATAAAAGACAAATGATTATTTAAATGCTGAGTGGTCAAACAGACCATGAACATCTATTTGAGGGATCAATCACTTGATATACCCCCTTAGGTTATAATCTCAGAACTGTACTTGAGGGGATCAGCCTCTCGTACACTATGTATATGCATAACATTTAATTCTATTTGTATCATGTATCTGATACTTAGGTTACTCCTCATTCAGGGTTGTTCTTCTCAGTCTAGAAATCCGTACCATTATGGTTTGGATAGCTTTTAAAATTCAACATGTATATGTCTAGCCGAACAAAGGCATAGATTTTATCTCTAAACAGATCATGAGGTCAAACACTTTGAGTATTTCATGATTTAATAATAGAACATGTAATTCAACTGCACTATGTGCGAATGACAATAATCTCGATGTGGAATAATTTACAACATTAAACCACTTAGCATATAGTAAAGAAAGATAACTCGAGTTTGAGTTAGAGAACTTGCCTGGTTGTCGAATTACGGCTAAATGCTTAATATAATTCTCTTTCGGAAGACCTAACATTGATAAGTCAGTCTACCGATTAGTATAACACATAATTGCTCACTTAAACATTTAAGTTTATTATTTACTTTTCGTTTAATTGCCTAAAATTATCACATAACACAAACATCTTATTGACTCGGTTAATCTACTTAATTTGATTTTTAAGTAATTGACTTAATTATCAAATATTACTTCTCTCTAAGTAATATTAATTAAAACATCCATCGCTTAACTATTTAAACTATTAAACAATTTATTTCAATTATTTTAGTACCTCATTTATCATTGTTATGATAACTATTATTAATTGTTATTACACAATAAATAATTATTCATGTGCTAATAATTCTCCTTATTTATCATTAATTGATAATTAAATGATAAATAATTAACTTACTTATTTTAATCTTCTTTAATCATTATTTAACATCAATTAAATAATAATAAATCAATTAATTATCCTAAAATAATTTATTAACTTAATCCTCATGTAATTATTATTTAATGTTAATTAAATAATAATTAATTAATCAATTACCCTTACTTATTATTTAATTTTAATTAAATAATTAATTTATTAATTTAATCCTTATTTAATTATTATTTAATATTAATTAAATAATAATTAATTAATCAATTACCCTTACTTACTATTTAATCTTAATTAAATAATAAATAATTAATCCCTTAATTTAATCCTCATTTAATTATTATTTAATGTTAATTAAATAATAATTAATTACTAAATTATCTTTATTTATTATTTAAATAATAAATAATTAATTTATAAATTTTATCTTTCTTTAATTATTATTTAATATTAATTAAATAATAATTAGTTAATTACTTATCTTTATTTACTATTTAATTCTCCATTAAATAATAAAAATTAATTTATTCACTTTATCTTTCTTATATTATTATTAAATACCTAAATCACATATTTATTATTTAATAATAATTTATTAGTAATTTTATCTAATTACTAAATAATTAATAGTTAATTAGTGTACTATTTACACCTTAAATACCATTAAAAATAATTAATTTCTTAATTAATCATACCTATTATTTAATATTACTTAAATAATAAGTAATTAGTAGTTTTATGATTTTTCAGAAATTAAAAATATTAATTTAGCATTTTTCGTTTAATTAGTAAGGTTTAATCAACCATTAATTCTAATAAATACCAAATGACATAAAATTTTAGATTTAAAATTTTTATAATATTCTTTATAAAATTATAAGCATTTTCTCTTTTGGAACCAACCCAAGAACCGGCCTAAAAATGCCCGAACCGGCCCCACCCAAGAAAATGGAAAAACCGGAAAAAACCGAACCGGCCGGTTTTTTTCCAAAAATAGGCAGAATGTTTTTTAACATTTTCAGATTTGGGGTCCTTTATGAAAACTTGAATATCTTGTGTTCTATAACTTCGATTGAGGTCTATTAGGTATCGATGGATTCGTATCTTTCCGAACTATAAGATTCCATTATCAAACATCAAATTTGGATTTGTTTTGGTCACTGAAATTAGCTCCAAACCGGACTGTTACGCACAGCCCTAAAATCAGTGGGGTGTTTTGGTAGAAAATCCATATCTTGCTCATTTTAAATCGGATTTAAGTCATTCAGCTTGGAGAATCTTCGTATTTTATAGATCTAACATCAAAAATTGATGGATCATAAATCCGACTTACGAATCGTGCACAGTAATTCCGGTAAGGGGCTGCTATGTTTTTGGTTATTTTGTTTTCGTCGGTAAAAATGATTCCTAAGGTTTTTGTCAAACTTTTTGTCATAAACGCATATAAATACATGATCCAAACCCATGAAGCTCTACTCTAGCGTGTCAAGTATGTTTCTAACCAACAAGAGTTTCAAAATTATTTTCCTAGCATAAAAATCACATTTTTGACATAAAGAGCACAAGATTAGGGTTTTTTAAGGGTGTTTTACCTTAAACTCTTCGATGCTCTTGATCTTAGCTTTCCAAAATAAGAAATGAGATTTGTTGGCATCTACACCACTCCTACAAGCTGCCGAGCTCCTTCAATGAGGGTCTTGGTGATTTTTTTGTGATGGAAACTTGGTAGAAATGGAAGAGAAATGGAGTATTTACTAGCTTGCTTCCTCTCTTGCTTCTTCTCTCTCTATATCTAACTTAAATACATAAAATGACCAACATTGGAAGTGTTGGGTGATGTTATATTTATAGAGAATTGTTAAGTGAGCTTAGCCCCTTAATTAAGCCTACTTTGACTACATTAGTCTAATTTATTCCAACAAAGACCAATGAATTAGGGAGGGATCTTGGGACATTGCTTCCAAGGAATTTTTTTATAATTTTCATGGAGCCAATAACCCACTTTAGGGGCTGAAGAATGGCTGTTGTCGCAGCCTATATATATATAGATATATAATTAATTTTTCCTTTTATTTTTCCAACTTTGGTGAGTACATATATATATATATATACCTATATATATATAATGGGTCACTAAAATTCCAACTTAGATCATCCATTTGGGCTCCCATATCATACTAGATTGGACTTAGAAAAATAATTAAATTGGACTCCCATTTGGGCTCTTTAATTAACTAGTGGGCTAATTAATTTAATTAACCTTATAAAATTTATAATTCCTTAGTTAAATAATTAATTAGACTTGAAAAATATTCAATTTAGTTAGTCCATTAATTATTTAATTAATCTGAACTCTTAATTGAAATATTAAATATTTCCCCCGTCCCCATTAATTAGTGAACATACTAATTAATTTACTCAACATATTACACAAACTATATTCAATTTAATTGAACGTTTAATTAATTTCCCAATTATCTATTTCTCGCTATTAATTAACTCTAGGTTAGTCCACTAATTAATTTTAGTTTATTAGTGGGTCACCTTTAATTTAATTTCTACCGCGTGTCGCGTATTTATGTGAATTTAAATAATCGCGCGTCGGTTTAAATTTATTCGCAAATATACGAAACACACAAATAAATAATTACCGATTTTATTTATAATGGGGTTAAATTTCTCGGTCCTTACATTCTCCCCTCCTTATAAGAATTTCGTCCCCAGAATTACAAACATAAGGTTATTTAAAAAGACGTGGGTAGTTCTCTTTTATCTTTTCTTCAAGTTCCCACATAGCCTCCTCAACTGCGTGATTCCTCCATAACACTTTGACGGAATGAATGACTTTATTCCTCAGCGTTTGTTTTTTTCTATTGAGTATCTGGACAGGAACTTCTTCGTACGTTAAGTCTTTCTCTACCTGAATCGGTTCATAGGATATCACATGCTTGTAGTCGGGTTTATAGGGTCGCAACACTGAAACATGAAACACGTTGTGGATGTGCTCCAGTTCAGGGGGTAAAGCTACCTCGTATGCTACTTCACCTATCCTTTGGAGGATTTCGAATGGTCCTATAAACCTGGGACTTAATTTTCCCTTCTTTCCGAATCTGATTTTTCCCTTCCAAGGAGATACCTTTAAAAATACAAAGATGCCAGCATCAAAATCTCTCTTCTGACGATGCATGTCAGCATACTTTTTCTGACGGTCCTGAGCTGCAACTAGACGAGTTCTTATTACCTTAATCACCTCTACGGTTTGTTGCACCAATTCAGGCCCCAACAGTCTCCGTTCGCCAACTTCATCCCAACACAATGGTGTTTGACATTTTCTTCCATATAATGCTTCGTATGGCGGCATGCCAATACTAGTGTGGTAACTGTTGTTGTATGCGAACTCCACCAAAGGGAGATGATCATCCTAACTGCCCTTCAAGACCATGACAACTGCTCTCAACATATCTTCCAGTGTCTGGATCGTCCTCTCACTCTGTCCATCTGTCTGCGGGTGATACGCAGTACTCAATCTCAGCTGCGTCCCCAATCTTTCTTGTAACCTTCTCCAAAATCTCGACGTGAAACGCGGATCCCTATCAGACACAATGGACACCGGCACACCATGTCGTGATATTATTTCTTTTACATATAACTTTGCTAACTGCTCCAGAGTGTATCTTATTTTTATTGGCAGAAAATGTGCAGACTTTGTCAGACGGTCGACGATCACCCAGATCGCATCGTATCCCTTGCGAGTGGTTGGAAGACCCACCACAAAGTCCATCGTGATGTGCTCCCACTTCCATTCTGGAATTTCTAATGGTTGTAGCAGTCCACCCGGCTTTTGATGTTCAGCTTTAATCCTCTGACAAGTCAAACATCGGCTGACACACTCAGCCACCTCCTTTTTCATATTCGGCCACCAAAAATGTCGCCGTAAATCTTGGTACATCTTTGTACTCCCCGGGTGTGCCGAATATCTTGTACTATGAGCTTCTTGCAGAATTTCCTCCCTTATTTCCGGAATCGGTGGTACCCAAATTCTTTCCTCAAATCGTAGCAATCCGGTGCTGTCGACTCTGTACTTCAAATGTTCCCCTTCGGAAAGTCTCTCTCTGATATTGACACATTCTTCATCCTGCTCTTTGTCTAGCAAGGTTGGGCTCGCCTCTATTGCAAATAACATCTCATCGATTTCTTTAGGATATCTAACCTCCAACTCTAACCTCTCCATTTCTTTAATCAGTTCCTCTTGAGCTGTCAACATCATTAATTTCTCTCTTCCCTTCCTGCTTAGAGCATCTGCTACCACATTCGCCTTACCGGGATGGTATAGAATCTCACAATCGTAATCTTTGATTAACTCCAACCATCATCGTTGCCTCATGTTTAGCTCCTTCTGAGTGAAGATATACTTCAGACTTTTGTGGTCTGTGTATATCTCGCACTTCTCACCATAAAGGTAGTGCCTCCAAATCTTTAAGGCAAATACCACTGCTGCTAACTCCAAATCATGGGTCGGATACCCCTTCTCGTAGTCCTTTAACTGCCTTGATGCGTACGCAATGACTCTTCCGTGTTGCATCAACACACAGCCCAGCCCCTTGTGTGACGCATCACTATACACGACAAACCCCCCTGTATCGTCTGGTAAGGCCAACACAGGTGCTTCACTTAACCTCTTCTTTAGTTCTAAGAAACTCGCTTCACACTTTTCTGTCCATACAAATTTTACTGTCTTCCTCGTCAAATTGGTTAGCGGAGTCGCTATCTTTGAAAAGTCCTGGATGAACCTCCTGTAGTACCCTGCTAACCCCAGGAAACTCCTGATTTCCGTTGGTGTCTTCGGTTGTTCCCAATTTATAACTGCTTCCACCTTTGCTGGATCTACTGAAACTCCATCTTTGTCGATTACGTGTCCCAAAAACTGCACTCTCTGCAACCAAAATTCACACTTTGAGAACTTTGCATATAACTTCTCTTTCCTGAGTGTCTCCAACACTATCCTTAGATGTTTCTTGTGTTCCTCCTCCGTCTTTGAATATACCAGTGTATCATCAATGAACACGACAACGAATTTGTCCAAGCACTGCTTGAACACCCGGTTTATCATATCCATAAATGCTGCTGGTGCATTCGTTAACCCAAACGACATTACCAGAAATTCAAAGTGTCCGTATCTGGTTCTAAAGGCCGTCTTAGGTATATCTTCTTTCCTCACCTTCAGCTGGTGATAACCCGTCCTCAAATCTATCTTCGAAAAGTACCTTGCTCCCTTAAGTTGATCAAATAAATCATCAATTCTAGGTAGCGGGTATCTATTCTTAATTGTTACTTTGTTCAACTCTCGATAGTCGATACAAAGTCTTAGGGATCCATCTTTTTTCTTCACAAATAATACTGGTGCTCCCCATGGAGAAATGCTCGGCTGAATATATCCCTTATCTAATAACTCCTGCAGTTGTAACATCAACTCCTTCAATTCCACCGGTGCCATTCTGTACGGTGCCTTCGAGATTGGGGTTGTTCCTGGTGCCAAATCGATCACGAACTCTACATCTCTATCTGGTGGCATACCCGGTAATTCATCTGGAAAGACGTCTGGGAATTCCTGTACGACAGGTATTTGACCCATCTCACCCTCTACTATACGAGTGTCTATCACATGAGCCAGATATCCCATACACCCTCTCCTTAACAATCTCCTTGCCTGCATCATTGTCAGTCAACGAGGCTGTCTCGACGATTTACTCCCATAAAACACTACCTTTGACTTACTCGGAGTCTTCAGGCTTACACTTTTCTTTTGGCAGTCAATCACTGCCCCGTGATGTGATAGCCAGTCCATTCCAAGAATGACATCAAACTCTCCCAATTGAATCGGGATTAGATTCACCCCAAGGTTACAACCCCCCAATTCAACCCAGCAATTCCTATGGACGTATTTTACGGGAATGATTTCTTTGTTAGCTACTTCTACATTTAAAAGATTCTCTAGTCTTTCTCGGGGCAGATCTAACCTTTTAGCAAAGTCTTCAGATATAAAGGAACATGTAGCGCCCGAATCAAATAATACATAGGCATTAATATTATTGATTGGAAGAATACCTGACACCACGTCTTTGGAGTCCACGACATCTTGAGCTGTCATGTTGAACGTGCGTGCTGTTGGTCTGTTCGGTTGAAAGGCTGGACCTCCAATAGTCAATTTGCTGTTGTTTGCTATCTTGTTGGCGCTTGTTGCATCGCTCTTCCTCTTCGGACAGTCCTTAATCTGATGATCTGGCGATCCGTATGAAAAACAACTGCTTCTATTCCCCTTCGGACAATTTGGAGCAATGTGCCCGGCTTGACCACAGTTATAGCAGACCCCTCTGCCCTTCATACACTCCACCGAATGGTTCTTACCACACTTCTCACAGCGGTTACCTTTCTTGATCGGTCCTCCAGGCTTGTTACCTCCAGACGATTGACTGTCCACCCACTTCCTCTTGTTCGGATTGGTGTTAATTCCACTACCTCTTTCCCTTGTTCCTTCATGATTTTTCTTCTTCTTCTTATCTTGGTTGAATCTTACCAGAGCATCATTTCCACCCTCGGCGATGATTGCTCTTTCCAGAAGTTTTTATAAAATTATCAAACCTTAAAACAGCTACCCTGCTGTATACCCATGGCTTCAAACCCTGCTCGAACCTTCTTGCCTTCCTAGCTTCAGTGTCCACCTGGTGTGGAGCAAATCGAGCCAGCTCGTTGAATTTAGAAGCATATTCGGCTACCGACATGTTACCCTGTTTTAGATCCAAGAATTTCATCTCCATTTGATTTTGCATGCTGTCTGGAAAATAGTTTTCCAGAAACAGCTCCTTAAAACGAGCCCATGGCACAACCCCTTCTCCTGCTCTGGTTTTGGTGGCCTTCCACCAATAGTTGGCCTCGCCCTTTATCATGAATGTGGCAAAAGACGTCTTCTGCTCTTCAGCCACTCGAGCAACCTCGAATACTTTCTCTATCTCTTCAACCCACGTCTGGGCCTCAATCGGATCAGTGGTTCCGCGGAACTCCGGTGGTCCCACAAGTTTGAAATCCTTAAAGTTAGCTAAATGACCAGCTGGTTGATCCACCACTGGCTGAGGCCTAGCTTGCATTGCTTCTGCCAGCATGTTGGCAAAAGCTCGCATCGGGTCTGCCTGACTTCCTGCATTATTGACCGACTCTTCTACCCTTTGGTTGCGAGGAACTCTTCTTGGCGACATTGCCTGCTATTATCAAGGCCTTATGTTAACATCTTATAACTTTGTTTCCCATGCAATATTTAGTTATAAAAATAAATACGAAATTTGAACACAGGTAACACATAGGAAATAACTGCATTTATATTATATACCACTGTTTTAATACATCATAAACCAACATGTGGTATACCTCTATAAACGCTAACCGATATCTATCCCTGCATTTCAAGAAGGGATTTAAACCATTCTACCCCTATAATAAAACAAAAGGTGGGGTTTACACATCTATTCCCAAATGATAACACAAAATTAAGGGATATATAACCACTAACTGCCCCTATTATGAACAAAAGTTGGGACTCAACTGCATCTATATATAATACTCCTTAAGGAAATAAAGAGGTCACTGGTCCATCCTACGGGCAGCATCCTCGTGCTCCTGGCGAGCAATCCTATCCACAATTCGACGGCTCACCACCTGTCTACTCATATCCTCTTCTCGAGGAAACCTCCTGATCCTGCTCCTCAGCCTGCCAAAGGCTGTGTCGAGAGCAAAGCCTGCTGCATCCACTCGGGCTGTAGTGACTTGGACCTACTCCTCTAGCTCATCAACCCTAGTGGTTGCTGTTGCCCAAAAATCATGAAACAAGTCTCTCGCATGACACGCTAGCCCTAACTCGACAGTCACTGCTTGCAGCTGAACTCGAACTGCATCCTTCTCCGCTTTATATCGGTCAGCTCTGACCTCTGCCTGTACCAACTGGTCCCCCATCTGAATCAAGTGCTGACCGTCCCCAATCCTCTCCTCGGCAAGCTCCCTCATGTGCCTGGATGTCTCCATCCACTGGTCTGATATGCGAATCTTATTCGCGATTTCTAAGTCAAACTCAGCTGTCATCTCAGTCAACTGTGTCTGTAACTCCTCCCTGTCTCTCTGGAGTCCCTCAGCCCTGGCCTCAGATAACTCCAACTACTATCTCAACTCCCTGACCTCCTCCACTCTCTGGTAGGCCACATCTCGGTACTGATCTTCCATCGTCTGGTGGGTTTGGTTCTGCTCCTTTAAGTCAGCAATTCGGCTCGCCTGTTGAGCCTTCTCCTCCAACAACTCTAAGATACGGTCAGCGTAAAGATGCATCATCCCCTGAAAATCGATATGATACTCCGGTGATGCAGGATCGACCTCCTCAATGGGCGCCAGCTCTTGCTCTCCCTCATCGGGATCAGAATCTGCAATATGGCCTCCCTCTGAGTCACCACCTATATCATCACCATAACCATCATCTGTACCATAGTTATCAGTATCATAATCCTCTTCACTGTCACCACTCATCCGCATGACTCCACCTCTGACTGGGTCTGCCATCTCAACTCTGTCTCCCTCTAAATCGGAGTCCGCTTGTCCCTCTACGGGCACAACCACTCGAAGCTGCTCAGCAACAACCTGGATATCCTGAAACTCCCTCTGGTCTGCTGATAAGTGGGTTTTATACTTATATATTGATTATCTTTTAGCTTAATAATTTGTGAGTTCTTAAGTGTTTTATATTAGTTTAATGTGTTTTGGCTTTGTTTTGTAGGAATTGGAATGAAGGCTTAGTGGATCGAAGTTTGGAATTGTTGTGGTTGCATTTTCAGCTTGCCAATTATGCAGCCGTCGCTTCAATCCTGATTTGGACGATGATAAAATCGGAATTTGTCAAATCCTAAAACATGAAAGTTGTAGATCTACTTCTTATCTTTCCAGAACATATTAGATCATCTCAATCGGAGTTCATATGAGAAAGTTATGGCTGTTTGACCAGAGGACGTCCGTGCAGAAAATGGGCCAGCGCTGGCGGCGCTGATACCAGTACTATTCCAGCGCTGGCAGCGCTGATTACAATGTGTTGAGCGCTGGCAGAGAGCAGACAGCGCTGGGTGACGGGCCAGACTTGGTTTTGACGCGTTTTTGATGGTTTTTGACTCCGAATTGGATTGGGTTTCCTTCTAATGCTAGGGATTTGATATGTAACCTATAAATATATGTTAAAATACATATTTTAAGGGAGTCTAACATAGAATTAGGAGAACTAACATAGATCTATCATAGATAGGATTATAATTAGAGGAAAGATTAATTGAAGATCTGAAGAAGGATTCAACGTGAAGGAGCAAGAATTGAAGGCAGAGATTGAAGAACGCTCTACAAGAATAAGAATTTTTATCTCTTCTCTTCTTTAATTTTTGTAACTTTACGACGTGGATTAATTATTATTTTATGGAATTGATTTCTTCTTCAGTGATGGTTTAAACTTTTATTTAGGATTTCAATGGAACCTTTTGATTTACGATAATTAATTCTTGCTTATTTTCAGTTATTGATTCTATTTGAGTTGTTTATTATATCTTATGCTTGAATTTATTAATTGTGGGCGCAGCAGTTAATCTGATATCTTAGACGTAATTGAGAAAGGAATCTAAGATTAGATCTGGATATAATAACATATGAACTTGTTGATTCTTTTTAAGAGAATAGCATAATAGTGCATAGGATGAAAATATCTATGTGCCATATGTAATGTGGTGGAGAGTTTGTTCGTAATGAGTCTAGTTCAAGTTTATACTGCACGAATAGTAGCAAGGTAAGTGGATTAGATCTTTTTATTATCTATTGAACAAAGTTAATAAATAGATAGGCAATCTCCGTTAACAACTCATGAGAATTAATCAGTTGAAAATAAGATGAAGAGATTATTATGATCAATTGGGGAAGTTGTAATCCTAAGCTTTAAAATATCTGAAAATCAACTCTGGTTAGTTAGTATTTAATATTTTCATAATTAAAATTGTTACTCGTTTAAGTTAGATTTAAATTGATAATTGCGTGATAATTAGAATAATTGTTATCCGTTCCCTGTGGGTTCGACATCCTTTTTACTTCTATATTACTTGATTGACCGTGTATACTTGCGCGAATTGACCATATATAAATCGGACAACAAGTTTTTGGCGCCGTTGCCGGGGAACGGTTCTAATAATTATTTGTTTTATTAGTTTTTGTCAATTTAATTTTAATTTAAACATTTTTAATTTCTTTATTTTTTTTCTTTGTTTTTGTAGGCTTTCATCTGCTTGAGACTGCTTTTGCGAGGAGTAATCTTAGTCTCACATGTGCACCAGGTCTTAGGTACCTCTAATCGGTGTATGTGCACGCGATCTAAAGATTATGGCTGCATTCAACCATCAACGGGCTTCAGAGTGGATGGATCAACCAAGTGTGGTGGGAGCAATAGAGCAAATGCAAGCTCAATTAGCAGAGCTTGAAAGGAAGATTGACATGTTTGGGAATCAGTCCATTCAGAATACTTACAATCAGCAGCCTAATTACACCCCAAATTGCTATCATCCGGGTTGGCAAGATTATACGAATCATTCATGGAATAATAATGATCAAGCCCAATATTTTGCTCCAGAACAATCATATCTGCCAGAATTTTCGTATCCACCTCAATCTTATGAATTCTCGTATCAACAACCTCCACCGCAGCAAGATCACTTATCAACTTGTGAGGAAATTCTTGCGAGGATTACAGAGTATAACGAGATGAGTAGTAAACGCAATGAAGAATCAATGCGAGAATGGGAGATTCAAATGAAAGAGGATGAGATTCGAAGGGAACAACTTGCATCTCTAGTCAACAGTTGCATTCACAAAATGTTACCTAGCAATATAGAGTTAAATCTTGAGGAGGAAGGTAAAGAGCAGTGTGAAACAGTTATATTAGAAAATGACAAGGAGTTTCAAGAGGATAAAAAAGTAAATCTAAAGAGGTTTCGTTCGTATGAAGATGATGAGGTTGAAAAGAAATATAGCAAGGTTTGGGAAGAGGAAGAGAATGATGAGGATAATCAAGTCTTGAATTCGAATGATAGTAAGAAAAATCCGATTGTGCCTTTCGTGCAACAAATTCAGAATTTTGAGGAGTATTATCGGGTTGACTTTGTTAAAGACTTTGATAGCTTGGATGAATTCAAGTTTGGGGGTGGTTCACAATATTTCAAGGATGCCATGGAGATCAAAGAAAAGACAAAAAGGAGGCATGAAAAGACAATTTTTGGGATTGAGCCTGATTGAAGAAAATGAAGTAGTCAGGCTGAGACTTAAAAACAAGCGCTTATTGGGAGGCAACCCAAGATTTAGTTTTTATTTTTATTTTATTTTATTTTTAGTAGTAAATTTTAGTTATTTAATTATTTATTTTATTTTGTTTTTGTTTCGTGTCAGGTTTATTCAATGCAGCTCAGACTTAGCAGATGAGGAGGAAAAATGCTACATATTCAGGGGAGTCCCTTGTTCTTAATTTTCTTTATTTTATACATTGAGGACAATGTCTGTTTTAAGTTTGGGGGTGTGGGTAAATTTGAAAGAATTTTTTTTCAAATTCTTAGGTTTTATTTTAGTTTTAAATTTTGGAATTTTGTGGGTAAATTCACTGCAAACCCTCACGAGACACAACTCGTCCACTTGGGGTAACCTTGGGGTTTAAAGGCTTGTTGCACATGCTAAGTGCAATCGTGTTTCCTACGAAAATGGGGTAATTTAGTTTTTCGGTAGAGTCTCTTGAGCAATGAATTAGTTGAATTAAATTTTTAATCGATGATAAAAATTAGTTTTTATTTAATAACTTTTGGAAAATGGATAAATTTTTGCATAGTTTGAATTTTGACTATTTATTGGTTATTATTTTATTTGAGATCCTTTAAATTTTTATGCACGCCTCAGGTGATGCCTCCCTATCGAATGGTGGCATCTCAAGACCGGGTACAACGGTATATCCGTCAGTCACCGAGTCCATAAGAATCTCTCGTGGCTCCTCCTCTCTCGATTGACTGGACTCGCCCACCTCTGGCATCCTACAGTCACCACAAAATAAACATGTCAGTACAACAATAAAATATATTCATTGATAGAATGAATTGATATTTTATCATGTACAACTCGGCTCGATGGATTTCCTCAATCCACCTCCAAAATAATTAAACCAATGAATCTCTTTGATCCATCTCCTAGCACACTCGAAATGAGTTTAATACTGAGGTTATATCCTAGGTTTCGCAAAATCCTAAAGTATATAACCTATAGCTCTGATACCAACCTGTGACACCCCCAAATTCAGGTATTTGTACCTCGAACTTGGTGTTCACGAAACTGTACATCCATACACCTCTAAACAATATAATATACTAATGCGGAATGAAATAAACATATATTGTTTATAGAAAGGTTCACTACATGTCCCAAGGTTCGTAACCTTAATAAAATACATCACGAATTTAAATATATAAAAGATGGTTCGTGTTACATGTCATCAGAGATAAACAAAAATATATTCTTAGGCATTAAATCCCAGAGCATCTAGGGTTTCAGCTTTCCTTTGCCTTTATCAGCCTTCGAACTCTCAGGTTTAACTGCAATATATTTCATGACATAGCAAGATTGAGCAACTAGCTTGCTCAGCAAGTTTTAATGGAATAAATATAAGGAATGTCATGAATGAATAAAAATGAATAACTCAAAGGATTTAGAAACAATAATATCATTGGTATAATCAAGGCTCAAATGATAAAAGACAAATGATTATTTAAATGCTGAGTGGTCAAACAGACCATGAACATCTATTTGAGGGATCAATCACTTGATATACCCCCTTAGGTTATAATCTCAGAACTGTACTTGAGGGGATCAGCCTCTCGTACACTATGTATATGCATAACATTTAATTCTATTTGTATCATGTATCTGATACTTAGGTTACTCCCCATTCAGGGTTGTTCTTCTCAGTCTAGAAATCCGTACCATTATGGTTTGGATAGCTTTTAAAATTCAACATGTATATGTCTAGCCGAACAAAGGCATAGACTTTATCTCTAAACAGATCATGAGGTCAAACACTTTGAGTATTTCATGATTTAATAATAGAACATGTAATTCAACTGCACTATGTGCGAATGACAATAATCTCGATGTGGAATAATTTACAACATTAAACCACTTAGCATATAGTAAAGAAAAATAACTCGAGTTTGAGTTAGAGAACTTGCCTGGTTGTCGAATTACGGCTAAATGCTTAATATAATTCTCTTTCGGAAGACCTAACATTGATAAGTCAGTCTACCGATTAGTATAACACATAATTGCTCACTTAAACATTTAAGTTTATTATTTACTTCTCGTTTAATTGCCTAAAATTATCACATAACACAAACATCTTATTGACTCGGTTAATCTACTTAATTTGATTTTTAAGTAATTGACTTAATTATCAAATATTACTTCTCTCTAAGTAATATTAATTAAAACATCCATCGCTTAACTATTTAAACTATTAAACAATTTATTTCAATTATTTTAGTACCTCATTTATCATTGTTATGATAACTATTATTAATTGTTATTACACAATAAATAATTATTCATGTGCTAATAATTCTCCTTATTTATCATTAATTGATAATTAAATGATAAATAATTAACTTACTTATTTTAATCTTCTTTAATCATTATTTAACATCAATTAAATAATAATAAATCAATTAATTATCCTATAATAATTTATTAACTTAATCCTCATTTAATTATTATTTAATGTTAATTAAATAATAATTAATTAATCAATTACCCTTACTTATTATTTAATTTTAATTAAATAATTAATTTATTAATTTAATCCTTATTTAATTATTATTTAATATTAATTAAATAATAATTAATTAATCAATTACCCTTACTTACTATTTAATCTTAATTAAATAATAAATAATTAATCCCTTAATTTAATCCTCATTTAATTATTATTTAATGTTAATTAAATAATAATTAATTACTAAATTATCTTTATTTATTATTTAAATAATAAATAATTAATTTATAAATTTTATCTTTCTTTAATTATTATTTAATATTAATTAAATAATAATTAGTTAATTACTTATCTTTATTTACTATTTAATTCTCAATTAAATAATAAAAATTAATTTATTCACTTTATCTTTCTTATATTATTATTAAATACCTAAATCACATATTTATTATTTAATAATAATTTATTAGTAATTTTATCTAATTACTAAATAATTAATAGTTAATTAGTGTACTCATTACACCTTAAATACTATTAAAAATAATTAATTTCTTAATTAATCATACCTATTATTTAATATTACTTAAATAATAAGTAATTAGTAGTTTTATGATTTTTCAGAAATTAAAAATATTAATTTAGCATTTTTCGTTTAATTAGTAAGGTTTAATCAACCATTAATTCTAATAAATACCAAATGACATAAAATTTCAGATTTAAAATTTTTATAATATTCTTTATAAAATTATAAGCATTTTCTCTTTTGGAACCAACCCAAGAACCGGCCTAAAAATGCCCGAACCGGCCCCACCTAAGAAAATGGAAAAACCAGAAAAAACCGAACCGGCCGGTTTTTTTCGAAAAATAGGCAGAATGTTTTTTAACATTTTCGGATTTGAGGTCCTTTATGAAAACTTGAATATCTTGAGTTCTATAACTCCGATTGAGGTCTATTAGGTATCGATGGATTCGTATCATTCCGAACTACAAGATTCCATTATCAAACATCAAATTTGGATTTGTTTTGGTCACTGAAATTAGCTCCAAACCGGACTGTTACGCACAACCCTAAAATCAGTGGGGTGTTTTGGTAGAAAATCCATATCTTGCTCATTTTAAATCGGATTTAAATCATTCAACTTGGAGAATCTTTGTATTTTATAGATCTAACACCAAAAATTGACGGATCATAAATCCGACTTACGGATCGTGCACAGTAATTCCGGTAAGGGGCTGCTATGTTTTTGGTTATTTTGTTTTCGTCGGTAAAAATGATTCCTAAGGTTTTTGTCAAACTTTTTGTCATAAACGCATACAAATACATGATACAAACCCATGAAGCTCTACTCTAGCGTGTCAAGCATGTTTCTAACCAACAAGAGTTTCAAAATTATTTTCCTAGCATAAAAATCACATTTTTGACATAAAGAGCACAAGATTAGGATTTTTTAAGGGTGTTTTACCTTAAACTCTTCGATGCTCTTGATCTTAGCTTTCCAAAATAAGAAATGGGATTTGTTGGCATCTACACCACTCCTACAAGCTGCCGAGCTCCTTCAATGAGGGTCTTGGTGATTTTTTTGTGATAGAAACTTGGTAGAAATGGAAGAGAAATGGAGTATTTACTAGCTTGCTTCCTCTCTTGCTTCTTCTCTCTCTATATCTAACTTAAATACATAAAATGACCAACATTGGAAGTGTTGGGTGATGTTATATTTATAGAGAATTGTTAAGTGAGCTTAGCCCCTTAATTAAGCCTACTTTGACTACATTAGTCTAATTTATTTCAACAAAGACCCATGAATTAGGGAGGGATCTTGGGACATTGCTTCCAAGGAATTTTTTTATAATTTTCATGGAGCCAATAACCCACTTTAGGGGCTGAAGAATGGCTGTTGTCGCAGCCTATATATATATAGATATATAATTAATTTTTCCTTTTATTTTTCCAACTTTGGTGAGTACATATATATATATATATATACCTATATATATATAATGGGTCACTAAAATTCTAACTTAGATCATCCATTTGGGCTCCCATATCATACTAGATTGGACTTAGAAAAATAATTAAATTGGACTCCCATTTGGGCTCTTTAATTAACTAGTGGGCTAATTAATTTAATTAACCTTATAAAATTTATAATTCCTTAGTTAAATAATTAATTAGACTTGAAAAATATTCAATTTAGTTAGTCCATTAATTATTTAATTAATTTGAACTCTTAATTGAAATTTTAAATATTTTTCCCCGTCCCCATTAATTAGTGAACATACTAATTAATTTACTCAACATATTACACAAACTATATTCAATTTAATTGAACGTTTAATTAATTTCCCAATTATCGATTTCTCGATATTAATTAACTCTAGGTTAGTCCACTAATTAATTTTAGTTTATTAGTGGGTCACCTTTAATTTAATTTCTACCGCGTGTCGCGTATTTATGTGAATTTAAATAATCGCGCGTCGGTTTAAATTTATTCGCAAATATACGAAACACACAAATAAATAATTACCGATTTTATTTATAATGGGGTTAAATTTCTCGGTCCTTACAGGTTGTTGAGATTTGAAGGAAGAATTTGGATTCCACAAGTAATAGAACTTAGAGAGGAAATTTTGAGCGAGGCTCATAGTTCAAGGTATTCAATTCATCCGGGAAGTACGAAAATGTACCAAGATCTTCGACAACATTTCTGGTGGCCGAATATGAAGAAAGAGGTTGCTGAATGTGTGGCTAGATGCCTCACATGTCAAAGAGTTAAAGCGGAGGATCAGGGGCCAAGTGGGTTGCTACAACCATTGGAGATACCAGAATGGAAATGGGAACATATCACGATGGATTTTGTGGTGGGTCTTCCATCTACTCAAAGAGGGTACGATGCAGTTTTGGTCATTGTGGATCGACTGACAAAAACAGCCCATTTCTTGCCGATCAAGATTCGATTTAATTTGGAGCAATTGGCAAAATTGTATATTAAGGAGATTGTGTCAAGACACTGTGTTCCAGTGTCGATTGTGTCGGATCGGGATCCGCGTTTCACATCAAATTTCTGGAAAAGCTTGCAGGAGCGTATGGGAACGCAACTGAAGATGAGCACGGCATATCATCCTCAGACAGATGGCCAGAGCGAGAGAATAATCCAGACATTAGAAGATATGTTACGAGCTTGCGTTATGAATTTCAAAGGAAGCTGGGATGATCATTTACCTTTAGTTGAGTTCGCATACAACAATAGTTACCACGCGAGTATTGGCATGCCGCCTTACGAAGCATTATACGGAAGAAAATGCAGAACTCCACTTTGTTGGGATGAAGTAGGAGAACGACGACTACTAGGACCTGAATTGGTGCAACAAACTGCAGAGATCGTCAAAGTGATAAGAGCAAGATTGTTAGCTGCCCAAGACAGACAGAAGAAATATGCGAATCAGCATCGCCAGAATCGTGAATTTGAAATTGGAAGTTTCGTTTTCCTTAAGGTGTCTCCCTAGAAAGGAAAAATTTGATTTGGTAAGAAAGGAAAACTGAGTCCGAGGTTTATTGGACCCTTTGAAGTATTGCGAAGAGTGGGTGAAGTAGCTTACGAGGTAGCTTTATCTCCAGAGCTGAGTCACATTCATAATGTCTTTCATGTTTCTGTGTTACGACTGTATAAGCCCGATTATAAACATGTTATAGAGTATGAACCATTACAAGTCGAGCAAGATTTGACCTATGAAGAGGTTCCTGTTCAAATCGTTGATAGGAAATAACAAGTCCTCAGGAATAAGATAATACCTTCTGTTAAGGTAATCTGGAAAAACCACAACGCTGAAGAAGCTACGTGGGAACTTGAAGAGAAAATGATGCAGAATTATCCTGAGTTATTTGTTCAATCCTGACACCGATTCTGAGGGCAGAATCTTCCAAGGAGGGAAGAATCTTCCAAGGAGGGAAGAATGTAATAAATTAGTTTTAATGGTGTCGTGATTCTGGGGACAGAATCCTTTTAAAGAGGGACGATTGTAACGAATATGATTTTTATGTTTTATTAAATGTTTATTGAGTTAAATAAATATTTATTATAATGAATTTATTTATTGTGTATGAATGTAATTTAATTAATTATGTGTGGAAAATGTTTTTAAAAGATGTGACTATATTTTTATATCATATAATAAGGAAGATATGAAATAAGTACTGGTTGTTCAAGCCAAATGTGGCCTTAGCATTTTTAAAGCCCTGTAACTGCCAATGTGGGCATTGATGTATAACCGATGAAATTGAATTATGGTAAATGCCAATTCATGGTGGTGGTGGATGGGAAGTTACGGGAATAACTGATGGGAATGAAACTCATATATGTATATATGGGTTATCAGTTTCCTTTAAAGGAGTTCATCTCTAAGTTTGTGGAGAGAGAGAATATTGAGAGAGAGTATCAAAATCAGAAAATAGAGAGAAGAAATCCACGACAATTAAAGAGAAAGAGAGCTCACTGTAAGAATCAAGAAGGTTTTCAAACATCAACATTCTGCTAATCAAGGGTAAAACTCTTATTTTAAAGTTTTGGGTTGTGTTGCTATAATTTTCTGAAAACTGTTTTATGGTTCTGTAATTGAAGTCTTATGGCTGAATTTGAGGAAATGGTGTTTATAACAGTTAGCAAGCATGCATAGTATAATATATGTTGTTTAGAAATGATTTTCAGTAATCAAATTTGTCCAAATCTGTTTTTGAAATAAAGAACACGAGTTCTGTTTTAAACTGGTTTTCTGTGAGTAGTCACTGTATATGCTTACCAAGTTGTTAACAAAATGACTAAAAGAATCAGTTTTTGTCAAACTATTGCAAAATGAATTGCTTTTCAAAATCAGAAGTTCATTAAGTAATGTATCACTGGTCTTTAACTGAAACAATGAAAAATATACAGTCTGGCATGTTGTAGAAGAGCGTTTACACTACGATCGTAGAGCATACTCGGCAGGCTATATGTGTTGCATGTCCAAGCCAGTCTCACTCATGCAGTTCGTCGAGTAACTCTCGGAGTCGTAGAGTACTTTCGGCAGCTCGTAGAGTGACTGTCTCGGAGTCGTAGAGTGCTCTCGACAGTTCGTCGAGTACTCGAGATCGTAGAGTGGATTCCACTCGACGATCGTCGATCAGACTTGACCAATCGTCGAGCGGTCCTGACCAACTTGAGAAATCGTAGAGCAGCATAGCAGAATATGTTTTTGACAGTTCAGTTTGAATGTTTCAGTCCATAGCATGTTTTTCTGTGATAATAGATTGTTAATTTATATGTGACATGTATATGTGATGTGTTGTTTAAAGAGTTGATTAGTGTGGCAATGATAAATAATAAATGTAGGATATTGGAAATCAAGTTTTTAATTGTGTAGCTCACAAACAAGGCAAGTTTCCTATTCCTACTCAATTTTAATTCGAGCAGGTTGATAATTATTAAGCAAGTTTATATTCGTTAAACTTCAATTATTACATTGCTAGTTTCCTAAATTCAATCTTGTGTTATATTGCAAGTTTTGCGCTCGTTCTTTATTTGAGCATGGTCTTAAGTCTTATTTCATGTTGAGTAAGTTTCTAACCTTAGCTTATTGTTCAAGTAAGGTAGCAAAGTTTCCATAATGTCAATTATTGTGAACTTATCTTGAAATGATTCATCAATTGATTATCGTTGTTGTTGAACTTTGATATGGCTAGTTAAACCTTATTGATTCAACTAGTCCATAGTTGATGAGCGTTCTAAATTCTAGAACTACCTTTGAAGCTTATCCAAACCAAACTTCCTTTGGTGCGGACTCTTATGTCAAACTGAGACGAACAACCCTATTATAGGGGATTTTATTACGCTTAGCGTTAAGATGTTTGTGCACATACATGGTACAAAGGGCTGATCCCCCTAAGTACGAGAAGGAAGGTCCATATAGTCTTACGACTGTTAAAGGTTGAAATTAGAAATACTTGATAACCTGGGACAAAGTTCACGGTCTTGTGACCCTCAGATGAAATCATGTTCTTATTGTTGATTCTCTAATCAAAAGTTGAATTCTAATATTCTTTATTCATTGAATAACTCTATAAGATTCCTATTATTGTTATTATTATCTTGGTGGGCAATTGTTTGCTCACCCTTGCATAACCATTGCAGATAAATCAATAAAGATAGAAGAGCCGACCACTAGTAAGGGCAAGGGCAAGATGGACAAGTGTGTTGAAGACTTGTTAATATGTTTCTTTTATGATATTTAGAGTTTTGTAATAGTACTTGATGTTTTATTTGTTTATTTCCGCATTTGATGTAATAAAGGTTAGACGACCTGGGAATTGTTCTTGAGACGTTGTAACCCTTTAATGGGAGATTGGTTTTTTTTATCTATGTCATAAGTTTGGTTTATATCTTGTGATAATGGGTAGACAGTGTTTGGATCGTGAGCACCAAATTCCAAGGAGGGAATGAAGTACCCGAATTTAGGGGTGTCACAGGTTGGTATCAGAGCCGTAGGTTTAAGAACCTTAGGTGGGGAAACCTTAGGCTTAAACTCTCTAGGAGATAATGGTGGTGATAAACTCTTATCGAGTTCTAAGTGATGAATTGAGGAAATTCATTTATGTGTTTATGTGTTACTTGTTTATGTGATTACAAGTAGTATCGATTAGTAATTAAGATATTTTGGTTGGCAGGATGTCTGAGATGGGAGAGTCCAGTCGAGTTAGAGAAGAGGAGACCCGAGTGCCTATTGAGGAGGAGCCTAAAAATGTTGGTGTTGTCTGGGAACAGTTGGTTCAGAGGGAGCCGTCTCCGTTGATCACAGTTATAGGTCCGGAGTATGAGCCTGAGACTAATCCAGAGGAGGAGTCTGAGGAGGATCCGGAGGAGGTGCCCTTTACCCCTACGGATGATGAGCGTTTTGATCATAACATAGATTGGCAAGATCGGGCCAGGGATTTAGAGGAGGTAGCAGACATCCGTCAGTCTGTTATAGAGCAGAAGAATGAGAAGATTCAAGATTTGGAGGTGCATCTTGGAGAGATGGAAGGGAAGCTTATTTGTGTAAAGAATGACAAGGAGCAGTTGTTGGCAGAAGTAGAGAAATTGAAGAAAAGTTTAAGTGAGGAGTCAGCAAAGCGTATAAGGGCGAAAGAAAACTGGAAGGTCGGTAAAACTTACTGTGACAACTCGAAATTTCCATTATGTTTAAATAATATTAAAATAAGAATTTAAAAAATAGAATTCTTATTATAAGATGAATCAGATTCGAATGAATAAAAATATATATGTGATATATATATTTTGAATTATGTGATATACGTGGTGGATAAGATATGTATATATTTATATGTGAAATATATAGAATTAATTGAATATGAAATTAATAGTTAATTAAAACTATTGAATTAATTTAATGAAATTTGTTATGAGATTGTTTTATGGTATGGAAAATATGTTTATGTGTATTTTATATACACCTATATTTGAAAAATGGAAAGTTATAATTCATTTAGTTATTAAGGTAAGGATTTGAATTAACTATGAAATAATGTTGGGAAATGATGAAAATTAATTAATCAATATTAATTAATTGGGATTGAATTAAGAATATAATATAAATTAACATAATTTGTAAGCCTTGAATGGCAATGAAGTCTTTATAAATTAAATTTCATAAATGTGTAATTAATTCACTTAAATAAAGTATTGAATTAATGAATATACTTTATTATAAAATGAGACAGTTAATTAAAACTCATTATTTTAATATATTATATTTATGTGATGGCTTAATATTTTATATTATGCCAAATTAATATAAATTAAATATGAAATGAGATAATTAATTCACTAATTGAAAATTTGTGAATTAATATGGTATAAATAATTAAATAATTTTTTTATTTAATTAAATGAGAAAATTTCATTATGTTACAATAATTATATGTAACATAGTAAGTAACCTAAATTAAAATATTAAGCCAAACGGATGTGAATTAAAAATATGGAATGAGAGATCTATATTTAAATATTGGATGTTGAATTAGAAAATTAAATTGATATTTAATTTACGGTTCATGTATTAAATTGATGTATGAATATTTAAATAAATGGTTTAAAATAATTTATGGAATGAAGGAATTAATTAAAGTTAATTGTACAAAAATTACATGTACACATGAAATGAGTGAATTAAAATAATTAATTAATTAAATATTAATTATTTTAAATGAGTGATTCGTTACACAATAAGTGTTAAATTAATTATGGATAAGTCCATAATTAGTGAAATAATTTTTATACATTATTATAAATGTATAAATTACTAAATTAAGTTTTTATAATACATGTATTAAAATTTTAATATATGTTTTATATTTTATTTTTTTTTTATATATATATATATATATATATATATATATATGTATATATATATATATATATATATATGTAATAGGTGTGAATGCTGAAATGCATTATGTATATATATAGATGAATGAACTTAAAATGTTGGAAATTGTATGAAATGCGTGCACACTGAGTCAATTGGTAAAATGGAGTACATGTGTCATATTTCTAGATTAAGGGGATAACACCTAGCTTAATTTTTTGATAGTGGAATGCCGTATGGTGTGTTGAGTGGAGTTTTCACCAGAAATGCATACTTCAATGCATTCTAAGGCAAAATTATCACGTTCATTTTCTCTTTCCTGACTAACAAAGCAAGAGTTGAAAGAACTCTTGAGTTCAGTAATAATTCTTCACGTGAATTAGATGCACAGTAGAAAATTTATTTACAAGTTGGGATTAAAGAAGGATATGAGGGAATTCAGTCATAGAGGGAATTAGAAGTCAACCATATCAAAAGTTGAAACAAGTAATTCTATCACATCACAAATAAAAGGTATAATGTCTCTCAATTTGTTAATTTAAGTAATTAGTTATTCCTAGTTACTAGTTATGGTATAATAGTTATTATTTGTTGTTGTGAAAATTATTGCGAGAGGTATATGAAGGTGAATCATGGTGGATTCTATTGCTATAAGGTTGGAAATGACGATGGGGTGTATGAATATGTGTAAATTTACATAAAAGCTGAGTTTCTAAAACTTGTACACAACCTAATTGTAAAAATGCCTAAGTGAGATAATTTTTCTAAAAACATAAGTAATTGATGATTATTTGTAAAACAAATCACATGAGTGGACTCCTGAGAATGCTTAGTTGATTTCTGGGCAAAAAAGAAATGAAAAACTCACCGAAAAACTTTTTGGATCACCGAAGAAGATGACCGAAAAGTCGTCGCCAGCGAACTTTTCGGCAGAATTATTACTGCTATTTTCCAACTAGAATTTGAAGACACTTTGTGGACATAAAAGTCGTAATTTTCGAACAAGTGATTTATTTTCTATGAATTTTTGAACTTTCAGCACTTTGAAAATTTGTAATTAATTACTAGAAAAATCATTTTGAGCTGAAATATTTTTATAGTAATCTTATAATATTATTTAAGAATTTCTGAAAAAGTTTGGTGAATTATTGAAAAGCATAGGTATTTATTATATGTTAAAGCCATTTAAATTTAGTTGAAAATGGTGAAAATTCATAGAAAATATTGTGAAAAGTGGAAAATTATGAAATTTGATGGAAAATCTTATAATCATATAAGATGAATATTGGTGGCATTTTGAGGATATAAAGTATGTTGAGTTATTATTTTTATGTTAAAGCTATTAAATGATAGTTTTTATAAATAGAAATAATTATAGAAAATTGTCGGATAATCCGAAAATGTAAAAATTGGTTAAAAAGTCTAAAATAATATTCTAAAGACTTTATCAGGTTTAGTGGTGGACTCATGAGGTGTCCTTGTGGATCGTGTGTTGACTAGCCAATGCGCGTAATAGTTTTTTACGCGAGGATTGAGAATTAACCGAAAGAATTTGAGTATACTTTTATAGTGTAATATTGGTGTTTAGTGTTAATATATTAATAAACCATGATTGTGAATTTTGAACTAAGGTTTTAGATCAGAACGAGCTGGATAGACCTAATTCAAAAACTAGAAGTTGAGCCGGGGCATTGTGAAACCGAGGCAAGTTTTTCAATCTTGATTTTTATATGTGAACTTGATAATTGTTACGTGAAATCGATATTGTATTACGTACAATGAAATTTTATGAGTATGTTAAATTACGCATTTTGTATTACAATGGTATACGAATTATAAAGTCAAATTATGACTATAGTTTATTAAGTTATAGAAACTAAACTTGTTCGTGATATATGATATGTGAGAAATGTTAATCTTGATAACACATGTTGTATGATTTATATGCGATGCAAAATGAATTAGAAAGCATGTATGAAATGTGAATTACGTGAAGCATGAAAGGTGTTAAACTGTTGAACTTGCTGAGCCGTTGCGCTTATTCTTGCAAATATTTCATTTGTAGATAAAAGTTGAACAATCAGATGATATTTGGCACTAGGGATTTGAAGTATGTTTGTAAAGAAAATTATTGTCGGTTTCTTTCGTTGAGTTTGTATTGAGTTAAAGTGATTTGTTGATATATATATATATATATATATATATATATATATATATATATATATATATATATATATATATATATATATATATGAACAAAGTTATATTTAATTGTGAGGGTTCAAATGAAGGTTATTTGTTTTGAAGATAACACGTGATGTATAATAATACAGTTCATGTACTATACGGACAATTGTATGCAATAAATATTTGGTTTGCTGTATTAGAGTTCAAATTTGGGTTATTATAGAAAAGATTATGTATTAAAGGTTGTTGGTTGCTGTTTTGAGAATGCAATTTTATTATATTTAAACTATCTAGGTTATAACAAAATGTATAAAAGAAATAATTAAATGATATAATTGAAGTTTTATATTCTTAATTAATGTATTAAAAATGAATCATAGAACGTATGATTTTAAAAAGTAAAGACGAATAATAAAGTTTGCGATTTTGGAACTTAAAATTTATAAAGTTTTAATGTATAATATGTATATTGTTATTGAATAATGTTATAAAAGTTTTTAAAATATCACGAAATTTATCAATTATACTATTGACTATGACATGGAAGTTAGAACAAAGTTGGATCGTGAGCACCGGACCCGAGGTTCAAGGGACCCAAATTTGGGGCCGTCACAGGTTGGTATCAGAACTGTAGTTCAGAAACTTTAAGTGGGAGTACCTTAGGCTATAACTGTGGTGAAAATAATGAAGAAGATAAGAAATGAATTTAGAAAATTCAAAATGTATATAAACGAAAAGATTCAAAGAAGAATCTAACTGAGCTATAAGAAGATGATCAGGGGACACCTGACTCAAATAGTAGAGATGAAAAGAGATAATGAGTAATCAAATCACGATTAAAGAGTAAGAGGATTGTACAATGAAACAATCATAGGGAAGGAAGAAGCGTAATATAAAACGATTGTAAAACCAGATCACGATGTGATCGGAAGGAATTGTAAAATAACAGGTACTCTGTTAAATGATTGAAAATAACGTTATAGCCTGATGCTATAAAGAGATGAGGTACTATGAAAAAGTACAGAATAAACTCAGCAAGAGTTATAAATGACGAAATGAGAATTTGAGAGAATTATTTTAAGCAAAAAGAAAAAATTAGGAATTTGTTGATTTTCAATCAAGGACTGGTGTTGGTAGTTGAAAGTTGCATAAACCTTTGTATGGACATTGGATTTGTGCTCAACTCAGTTCACTGTATTGATAATCGTTGAAATCGTGGTGTCGCGCTATTTGTTATATAAATGACGAAAAGGCGATTCTTTTCTCATAAGTATATCAAGTAGTAAAGAATATTAAGAATATGTGCGAGTTCTTAAAACTCATACTTATGGTACGTTTGTGACTCATAATCGTATGATATGTTTTTGAGCCCCTATGTGTATGGACAATCCCTGATTTGTTCTTGGATTACATATTACGAGGATAAGTTCTTAAACTCATATTCTTATGTCAAGTTCATGAACTCATAATGTGTGGTAAGTTCGATGAACAGTGTCATAGGTTATAGAATAGTGAGTGTTAATAGGATGGAGAATAACTGGAGTTATCAAGTGTGGCTGGAGCGGCAGTTGGATATTCCAAATATACTAGTAATGCTAGATTTCGAAATTTCTTGACATCGTGCTTGTATTTGCATTTTGATGCCTTCAAAAATTTTGGTTCAAAGGTGGAACTAATAAGTTTTATAAAAAAAAGTTCTATTGTTCAAATGTTTATGCTAATTGTGTTGGTTAGATAAAAATGATTTGAAAATATCAAAATAAATTTCTAAAATAATTATTATCATTAATGCATCATTGAATATGGTGTAAAATGATATATGACGAAATCCTCAATGCATGGTTGCAACATGCGGTATCATGAAGTCATAGATGACGAAATTCTCAATGCCCAAATTTCAAACGGTGCGGTATCATGACGTCATCAACACAATGTAACCTAGTGTGGATGTGATCATAGAATCGTTAACCCACTATGGCATGTTGTGGCATGAAAAAGTCATAACATAATTTTTAAGTTTATTTTAACAAGAAGTGATGAACTTTAAAAAGTATATTGCACGTACATGCTGTTGAAACAATTGAGCAGTATGATGTGTTAAAGAAGTTCCGATTGATATTCGAACTGTTTTTGTGGGTCTAAGCTATTTGATTCGGCTAGACAAATGTTGAGATATATTTTATGGAATCTACGAATTCTTGAGAGCTATGCCAAACCAAGTTGGTGCAGATTCAAATGATGAGTACTGAGTCGAATAACCCTGAAAATGGGGGAAAGTTGTTGATTGTTGTTTACAGTTAACGCATGTGTTTAATATGTATGTGCACAATACATAAGATACAAAAGGCTGATCCCCTTGCGTACATTACGCTTAAGGACTTATATAGTCTAAAGATTGATATGGTTACCCTTGTTAAACTAAAATATGTTCAAAGGTCTTTATGACCCCTCAACATAATATAAAAAGCTTTTTTTTTTATTGATTCCTATTATTCTAAAGTTTGGAGGTTGAGAAAAGAGTGATTTTCCCAGAAAGATGAATTGTAAAATATGATAAATGAATCCCCAAATGAGTAAAGTGTGAACATTAGTGAAAATCTACTTTGATGATTACAAATAGCAGAAGATAATAAGTTGGAATTTTACGGACCAAATTCTTAGAAGGAGGGATGAATGTGATATCCCGAATATTGATGGTCAGTAATTGATGTGTAACTATTAGAATTCAGATAATATTCGAATTATAAATCGAGTTTGAATAAAGGTTGTAAAATAAAACCTATATGAATTGATTGGGGTAATGCAAGAAATGGATAATGTAATATTTATAACGATATATTGAAATTTATTTAACGATAAACTTCTAAAAGAAATTAGAAGTTAACCGCGTAGGAGCGGTTCGGTATTGCGATTCCGATGGCGGAATCTTTATAAGGGGGAAGAATGTGATAGTTATGAATTTTTAATATATTTAAATAAGAATTTAATCAATAGAATTCTTCTTACAAGACAAAACGGATTCGAATGAATAAAAATATATGTGTGATATATATTTTTTTTGAATTATATGATATGTGTGGTATATAAGATATGTATATATTTATATGTGAAATATATACAATTAATTGAAAATGAAATTAATAGTTAATTAAAACTATTGAATTAATTGAATGAAATTTGTAATGAGATTGTTTTATGTTATGAAAAATATGTTTATGTGTATTTTATATACACCTATATTTGAAAAATGGGAAGTTATAATTAATTTAGTTATTAAGGCAAGGATTTGAATTAACTATGAATTGATGTTGGGAAATGACAAAAATTAATTAATCAATATTAATTAATTGGGATTGAATTAAGATTAAAATAAAATTAATATAATTTGTAAGCCTTAAATGACAATGGAGTCTTCATGAATTAAATTTCATAAATGTGTAATTAATTCACTTAAATAAAATAGTGAACTAATGAATATATTTTATTATAAAATGAGAGAATTAATTAAAACTTATTATTTTAATTTATTATATTTGTGTGATGGCTTAATATTTTATATTATGCCAAACGAATATAAATTAAATATGAAATGAGATAAATAATTCACTAATTGAAAATTTCTGAATTAATATGGTATAAATAATTAAATAAAAAAATTTATTTAATTAAATGAGAAATTGTCATTATGTTACAATAATTATATGTAACATGGTAACCTAAATTAAAATATTAAGCCAAACGGATGTGAATTAAAAATATGGAATCAAAGATCAATATTTAAATATTGGATGTTGAATTAGTAAATTAAATTGATATTTAATTTATGGTTCATGTATTAAATTGTTGTATGTAATATTTAAAAATTTATGGTTTGAAATAATTTATGGAACGAAGGAATTAATTAAAGTTAATTGTACAAAAATTACAGGTACACATGAAATGAGTGAATTAAAATAATTAAATATTAATTATTTTAAATGAGTGATTCGTTATACAACAAGTGTTAAATTAATTGTGGATTAAGTCCATAATTAGTTAAATAATTTTTATACCTTATTATAAATTTATAAATTACTAAATTAAGTTTTTATAATACATGTATTAAAATATTAATATATGTATTACATTTTAGTTATATATATAATAGGTGTGAATGTTGAAATGCATTATGTATATATATAGATGAGTGGACTTAAAATGCTGGAAATTGTATGAAATGCATGCACACTGAGTCAATTGTTAAAATGGAGCACACGTGTCATATTTCTAGATTAAGGGGAGAACACCTAGCTTAATTTTTTGATAGTGGAATGCCATACGGTGTGTTGAGTGGAGTTTTCCCTAGAAATGCATACTTCAATGCATTCTAAGGCAAATGTGACGCCCCCAAATCTAGGTCCTTTGGACCTCAGATCCGGTGTTCACGATCCAACACTTTCATACATCTAAAATACCCAATAAACGGTATAAGAAAAACTTACATTATATTAATACAGAAATTTACATAATACGTTCCCCAAGTTGTCTAACCTTAACTTTTACATCATATAAAAGAAAACAATACTTACATAAATCCAAAACAAAAGAGCTAAAACAAGTAATAACTACTCGTGCACTTTTCTCCTTGCCTTTGTTTGTCACTGTTCCTCCAGACGTTTCGTTCTTAGCTGAAATGTTAAGTTTAAGCAAGAATGAGCAATCAAAATGCTCAGCAAGTATGACAGTTTAAGATAAATAGTTCGTAACTGAAAAAGTTTTGATAAAATATTGCAGTAGTGGAACAACAACCGTGAATTGAAATGAGTAACTATTTTTTAAACTTTTGATTAAAACACTACTGAGGGTCACAAGACCTTGAACCTTACAAGTTAACAAGTAATACTACTGTAACCGTATTCGTACAGACTATATAAGTCGCGATGGTATGTAAGGGGATCAACCTTTTGTACCTATGTATTGTGCACAAACATTTTGTTCTCAAATGCGAAAGATCAGAATTATAGTATTTGATAAACTACTCCCTTCTTTACAGGTTGTTCATCTCAGTTTTCCAATATTGGAATTATTACCAAAATGATTTGGTTCAATTTAGCTTTTATAGGAAGTGAAGATTTAATAATCATGTATCAATAATGATTTAGTCGAAACAAATGGCTTAGGGTCACCTAAACAATTTATTCTTGAAAAAAATTCTAAACAACAACTTAAATAAATAATTGAATAACGACTACTATGAACAAAACATGGTTCGCGAAAATCATGAATCTAATATACATGTACCAATAAGCGTCTAGCCGAATCAATTAACATAGACATACAATGAAAATTTTCCTTTAAAAAGAATTTTGAACCAACAATGAAATTTGAAGATTATAAATATCATTTTTAAAACCAAAGAGTATAACTTGATATTCAATAGTAACGTTTGAAAATATAGCTAGAATACTTGCACGAAATACAAGTAAAGGAAACTTGAACAATTATCAATTTATGTAAGTTAGAAAACTTGCAATCAATATAGAATATTCTTAGAGTGAGGGAACTTGCCTTCCGTCGTAAATCGATACCACGTATAGCTGTTATACTTATTGCGTAACCTTATCAATCACCGTAAACCTATGTAATATAAACCCAATCATTATCACAAAACTATACACACCATATGATTATAAGTTTTCGTTTACATTGGTTTAATCCTAGATTAATTAACTAAATCCTAATTAGTAACCAAGTTAAAAATATTATTCCAAATAATGGTAAATTTCATACTAGAATAGAATACCTTATTAATTATACCATTGAATGCTAAAACAACTAAGCACATAACCATGTTCATAGTTCCTTTTTTAAAACTTCATACGTTTTAATACAACATTCAAATATTTAATTATTAATCCTACTTGGATCATAAATTAATATATCATTGAACTACCTTTCAAAATATAACTATTAAACTCAATTAGATTTAAATCATCATATATTAATGTATATAATATAATACATTCTTTGTTGGGTTATGTTTAAAAATATAACTTATTATTATACTAAATCATTTAGATACTTGGAAAAATAATTAAAATTTAAAAATAATTTTCTGTTCACTGCACCTCGGCGCAATGTTTATCCTTCAACACTGTGCCTCGGAGCAATCGACAGAGGCAATCTTGCTGGGGGCGAGATTAGACTGCACCCCAGCGCAGTGCCCTATTCCACAATGTGAAAAAATATTCACATGAGTGGATTCCTGAGAATGTGTAGATGATTTATAGGCAGAAAATAAATGAAAAACTCGCCGAAAAACTTTTTGGATCGCCGGAGAAGACTACCGAAAAGTCGTCGGCGGCGAACTTTCTGACATAACTGTTTCTGCTATTTTTCAGCCAGAATTTGAAGAAACTGTGTACTATAAAGTTTTATAGAATTAAATTTCATATGAAATGACACAAAATTAGTAATTTTTGGACTAGCGGTTTATTTTCTATGAATTTTTAAACTTTCAGCACTTTGAAAAATTATAATTAATTACCAGAAAAGTCATTTTGAGATGAATTATTTTTACAGTAATATTATAATATTATTTAAGAATTTTTGAAAATATTTGGTGAATTATTGAAGAGCATAGGTATTTATTATATGTTAAAGCCATTTAAAGTTAGTTGAAAATGGTAAAAATTAATAGAAAATATTGTGAAGATTGGAAAATTATAAAATTTGGTGAAAAATATTATAATAATATAAGATAAATACTGGTGGTGTTTTGAGGATATAAAACTTTGTTGAGTTATTATTTTTATGTTGAAACTATTAAATGGTAGTTTTTATAAATAGAAATAATTGTAGAAAATTTTCGGATAATTTGAAAAATATAAAAATTTGTCAAAAAGTCTAAAATAATATTCTAAAGACTTTATAAGGTTTAGTGGACTCATGAGGTGTCGGGACGTTGTGGATCGTGTGTTGACTAGTCAATGAGCGTAACAGTTTTTTACGTGAGGGTTGAGAATTGATCGAAAGAATTTGAGTATACTTTTATAATATAATATTGGTGTTTATTGTTAATATATCAGTAAACTGTGATTGTGAATTTTGAATTAAGGTTTTAGATCAGAACGAGCTGGATAAACCTAATTCAAAAACAAGAAGTTGAGCCGGGGCATTGTGAAATCGAGACAAGTTTTTTAGTCTTGATTTTTATATGTGAACTTGATAATTGTTACGTGAAATCGATACTGTATTATGTACAATGAAATTTTATGAGTATGTTAAATTACGCATTTTATATTACAATGGTATATAAGTTGTAAAGTCATCATGAACCATAGAACGTATGATTCTAAAAAGTAAAGGCGAATAATAAAGATTGCAATTTTGGAACCGAGGATTTATAAAGTTTTAATGTATAAGTTTTAATATGTATATTGATATTGAATAATGTTATAAAAGTTTTTAAAATATCACGAAATTTATCAATTATACTTTTGATTGTGACGTGGAATTTAGATTAAAGTTGGATCGTGAACACCAAACCCAAGGTTTAATGGATCTTGATTTGTGGGCGTCACACTCATCATGAACCGAACCATGTCCAACAATGTATGATTTTTTCTTTCAGATACACCACTCAATTGTGGCGTACCAAGATGTGTCCATTGTGAGAGAATATCATTCTTTTTGAGATGATCGAGAAACTTATTACTTAAGTATTCCCCTCCTCGATCTAATCGAAGAATCATAATACTTTTGCCCGTTTGTTTATCTACTTCACTTCTGAATTCTTTGAACTTTTCAAATGATTCAGTTTTGTATTTTATCAAATACACATATCCAAATCTAGAATAATCATCAGTGAAAGTAATAAAATACGAATACCCTCTTGTAGTGTCGTTGTCATAGGTCCACATCTGTGTGTACCAACTCTAACAACCCTATCACTCTTTCTTCTTTTCCACTAAAGGAAGATTTAGTCATTTTTCTCATGAGATAAGATTCACAAGTTAGATATAATGAATAATCATATAGCTCTAAAAGCCCACATTTATGCAACTTGTTTAATTTTGTTTTATTTAGATGACCGAGTCTACATTGCCACATAAAAGATGTGATTTACATAATCTCCTTTTCTTTTCTTAGTTTGTTCTATTTGTAAAATATTTTCATGCAAGTCATGTATGTAAAGCCAATTTCGTAAATTATCAATATCAAATAAAATATTATCATTCTAAATAGAACAACTATTGTTCTTTATTATAATATCAAAACCAACCTTGTCCAACATAGGAATTAAAATAATGTTCCTAATAAATACTGGAACATAATAACAATTATTTAAACAAATGACTTGCCCATAGGCAGTGTTAAACAATAAGTTTCTACGACTAGTGCAGCAACCTTTGCTCAATTCCCCATGTGTAAGACAACTTTCTATTTACTCAGCTTTCTACTTTTGCTTAGCTCCTGCACATTATTACATATATGAGAACCACAACCAGTATCTAATACCCAAGTAGAACTTTAACTTATAAAAAAATTTATTTCAATCATGAAAAAACCTGAAGCTGTAGTAGAAGCTTCACCAAACTTCTTTTGCTTTACTACTACAAGATACTCTTTGCAGTTTCTCTTCTAGTAACTTGACTTAATTCAATAGATGCAGATTCATTTGCTGTCAAGTTCAATTTTCTTTGTATTCTTGGCTTTTATCTTACCTTTAGGCTTCTTCTTTTTAGATGAACCCTTGAGTTTCTTCCACTTCTTAGAAAAATCATCTACTAACAACACTTGGTCCTTCTTGGATGGTAAGTGACCCTCCGCAATTTTCAACATGTTAAGTAACTCAGGTAAATTGACGTTCAATTTATTCATGTGAAAGTTCATAACAAATTGTGAGAAGTTGTCCAAGAGTGACTGCAAGATCAAATCTTGGCCTAACTCCCCATCCATGACAAATTCAAGTTATTCAATCAAATTGACCATCTTGAGGACACGTGTCTCTACAATAGTACCCTCGGTTATGCGAGATCATAAGAGTTGTAATGTCCTAGAATTTTTACATCATTATTAATTAAAATATTAATTTAATTTCTAACGAGTTAGTTTTACGAGATTATTTAAATCTTTTAGTGTGATTAATTAATTACGTGATTAAATAATTATGTGATTAATTGCTAGAGTAATTAATGAGGGTCACTAATATGTTAATTAAATTAGTGAACAAACCCTAAGGTTTAATATCAAAATAATTGATAAGTTGTCATTAATTAAATATTCAATTAAATTGAATATAATGAGTGAATTAAATTTTATAATTTAATTAATATGATAATTAATTAATTTAAATAATGTGAAATATTAATAATAATATTTATTAGTCCATTTAGTAATTTAATACTAATGGGTTAGAGTATTTAATTATTTATTCAATCTAATTATTTATTTAATCATGGATCGAATAATTAATGTGTAAATTATTAAATTAGCCCAACATTGATCAATTAGTAGCCCAAGTGAAGAATAATAAAACTTGGCAAACTAGTAGTCCAAACAATTTAATAGGAGCTCAATTGGTATTTTAAATAAAACCAATGCTTGGCCACTTCAAAAATACTTTATGAAACTATTATTTATTAAAAAAGTGACTTAGGACAATCTTTTTGGGACAATATTCTTGATGTTGCCGGCAAGAGGAGATAAAGAGAGTAAGATGATATTTTTATTTTATTTTCATTTATTTTAAATATTAGGTTGCTTGTTTGGTGTTGTAGTGCATGAACACCATTCTTCTTTTCACCTAATATGTCCTTAAAGTTTTTACTTGTGTAAGTATCCAATAGCTAGCTTGTGTTGGTTTAATTTTATAGATATAAGATATATATCTATGCATCAAGAAAGGCTTAAGTCATTAAAGATAGTCAATTGTTAGTCATTTCTTCTTCTTCTTCCACTTTTCAAGTTAGAGAGAGTTGAGAGAAATAGCTTGTGAGAGAAAATATTTGAGAGCAAAAATAACAAGAGAAGAAGTTCTTGGTTCATGTCATCTTCTTTCACCACCTATTTTGGAAGAAAAAGAAAAATAGCCATTAAATCAAGGTAATGGTTATTCTAAATCTAGTTTTGTTTTTAAATTAAATAAACCAATATGTGAGTATAAACATGTTAATATAGTTAATAATGTATAGTAGTAATATTTATGCCATACTTGAGTTTAATATGCTTGGTTTGTATTTTGGTATAATTTATATGCTAAAAACATGTGTTTGGTGGTGTTAAATTAAGTCTCAAAATAATGACCAAAAAAATAATTTTTATAATATTTAGATTTAATGTTCTAATATTATAGAACATTAAATCATCAGAAAAATAAAGTTTGGATCACTCAAAATGGAGTTAAAAAATTATGATTTATAGTAGTTTATTTGGTATAATAATTTTTATGAAAAAAATGGAATTAAATCATGAAAAATTAAATTTTCATGTTATAAATTGATATTAAGTGATTGGTAATTTTTTTGGATTTTTATTGAAGAGTTAAAACTTACTTGAAGGTATAATTTTTGTTAAGTGGTGTATTGAAAGTTATTGTAGATAATTTACTAAAGGATACAAAAAAAAAAACGTCTAACCGCGCATTGCGCGCAAGTGTTTTTTTTCTGTCGGACATGGAGCCAAAATGGCGTCGTTTGGCGAATAAAAACTTTCATCCGCGCGTTATGCGCGGAAGCCAACTCCGGTCCCCTTAAAATGGCACCGTTTTGGGCTGTTGAGTTTGTCAGCACGCACATTGCGCGAGAACCAGTTTTGGCAAAAATTACCATACTGCCCCTTCGTTCATTTTTCTGTGTAATTACTAATTTGCCCTCGGATTAGTTTTCAGTTTAATTACAGAATTGCCATTTTGGATAATTTTAATTAATCTAAATGTTTAAAAATTAATTTAAAATTATAACAAAAATAATAATAATACAAAAATAATATTTGGGATGATATTTTTCCTTAAGTTTAATTTTTAAATATTAATCTAGTTAGCTAAATTTATGGTTAAGTTAAATAAATAAAAATTTCATTAATTATTTATTATTTAAAATGTTAATAATAAATAAAGGAGATAATTTGGCAATTATTATTTAATTCCTATTAAATAATAATTAAAGAGAGATAAAAATTTATAAATTAATTATTTATTATTTAAATATTATTAAATAATAAATTAGGATAATTAAATAATTAATTATTATTTAATTAACATTAAATAATGATTAATGAAAATTAAGTTATTAGATTAATAATTTATTATTTAATTTAAATAATAAATAAGGATGAATAAATTGATTATTATTTAACCTTAAATAATAATTAAAATTAATTAAATAATTAATTATTATTAAAGAGGATTAAAATTAGTAAACTATTATTTAATTTCCTTAAATTAAATAATAAGTAAGGTTAATTACTTAGTTAATTATAGTTGATTAATATTAAATTCAAGAAGGTTAAAATTAAATAAATAATTATTTATTATTTAATTATTATTAAATAATAAATAAGTACAATTAGTTATTATTTATTTTAAATAATAACTAAAATTAATTAATTAATTTTTATTTAATCAAGATTAAATAGTAATTAAATAGAGATTGAGTTAATAAAATAATTGAAATTTAATTATGCTTTAATTAAACAATTGTAATAAGTTGTTTAAGGGTTTAATAAGTGTCCAACACTTAAGAAAAATATTTTCTAAATTATTAAATTATTAACCTAATTTGATTGAGGGTCTATAAGGTTAATAATATTGTTTTGACTGATGTAAATTATGTGTTAGTACTTATGTGTGGTAAATAAGTTCCTTAGTTAGCGTATAGTTGTGGAAATACGTCGTACTAATTATTAGACCAACTTTATTAGTGTTAGATCTTTCAAAGCCAGTTAGTTAAAGCTAGATATTAATTGTAGCTAAGCAGACAAGCAAGTTCCTAATCTCTAAACTTATTTCATTGAGTAAATTATTTATTTAAGCTTGAACTGTAATTCTAAGTATGCTTTGAGTGGTTTAATTACTTTACAATTATTTCACATCGATATTATTGTTATTCGCACTTGGCGTACTTGATCTTGTACAGTCTTTGACTTGTACCTTATTTAATGTTCTACTATTTAAAGAACTGTTCAAAGTAGGTCTAAGCCATTGTTCAGCTAGACATTTATGCTAAAGATTTTAAAAGCTATCCAAATAATTGAAGATGGGGATTCTTAGACTATTATGAACACCCCTTTATTATAGGGGAGTACCCTGTATCTAATATCAGGTACAAAACACGAAAATTAAATGTTATGCATACACATATTGTACTAAGACTGATCCCCTCGGGTACATATTTCTGGTAGTAACCATTGGGTCAACCTGCTATTGACTCTAGTGGATATTTATAGTTCATAGTCTATTTGACTATCTTGATTTTAAAAGCAAATCATTATTCATGCTTATGTTATTCATATTGTTGAATTGTTCAGCTATTCCCTTTCATTCATGATATATTATTTCTTGTTGTTATTTAAACTTGTTGAGTAAACTAGTTGCTCACCCTTGTTATATCATGAAACCTTATTGCAGTACATCCCGAGACTTCTGGGAAGAACAAGGGTAAGGGAAAGATGAAGTGATAGACTTCAGGATGCAACCTTTTAGTTAACTAAATTACTTGTTATGTAATATAAACCCTAAGTACTTTATTAAGGGTATTTGTGTACTTTTGTGTAAGGTTATCGTATCTTGGGACTAGTAACACCTTTTGAATGAACAGCATATGTTTATTATTCCGCATTTAGTTATTGTATGTTGTTTAGAGGTGGATGTTTGTATGGGATCGTGATGACCGAATCCGGGTATTTGAGACCCGAATTTGGGGGCGTCACAAGAGTTCTTTAGATACCTGATATCTAGTCATCCTACTTTACTCAACATAAAAATCTTTGAGGTGCAGTAACATATTAGGTGCGTCCATTTTCTCATGCTGAAGCTTGTTACTTATGGATGCGAGCATGATGCACTGAGCCGCAGATGCATCATTTTGTCATTTCTTCAAAGTATTAATCTTTTTCTTATAGCCTTCTTTTGCAACATTTGTAGGGACATACAAATTTCAGACATAAGAAAGCGTTTTAGTAGTGAGAACAATTCTTAAATTTCTTAACCAGTCTGTGTAATTCGGTCCGGTCAATTCGTTAGTATCAAGTATGCTCCACAGTATAAGTGATTTAAACATTTGTAAAATTCTACATGTGAAATAACAATATTTTAGCATACATTCATTATATTAATTACTAAAATAAATTAGATATTTATTTAGATTTGTATCTCCTACTATTTTTATCATACTATATTACCCTGCTTATATAATTCGATAAATCTAATTAAATAATTGCTAGTGAGATAAGAATCCCATCAATATAAATACAGCCTTGCGTGTGCACAACAAACTATATTTATTCAACGGGTAGACAACTTCTTGTCAATTTCATCAACATAAAACTTCTTTTAATTTTGCCTATTAGATTAAAATAATTAAACGTATAAACATCCGAATTAAAATAATTCAAGTTAAGTCCGACCCAGCATTCCATATAAGTGAAAAGAAAAATACCGTCCTTGTGGGTGCACAACAAAATAGTATCGTTCAAGTCATTATAAACATCCAATGTAATAAAGTCAACATCTTAAGTATTTACTACAAGCCTTGTGTGTGCACAACAAACTCATATTAAACATTTAATACTCTATTGCTTTATCATGCTAGAAGGCAGCGTTCAATATTCCAAATATCTTTGAACGTTATAGCTTAATATATTTACTTTGAGGGATTTGTTATTAATTGTCGCATCTTATTTAGCACGCATGCACACACACACACACATACACACACACACATATAAATAAATAAAATACGCGTTATATTATTTAATATGCGACGAATGTTTGATAATATATATAATATATAACTAACATACATATATAGAATACGATATTCTACTTGGATTGATTATGAACTTTATTCTAGTTTGGTTCATTCGAGCTAAACTGTGAACCAAGAGGTCAAATCTAGGGTACAAGAATAAATACATTGAATATAACTATTACATTCAGTATTACATCACCATAATATAAATTAAATACAGTTAATTTAATGTTACCATCATGTCATTACTTCTAAAATAAATATTTCTCCTTTGCAGTGTGACCCTTTAGGTTTAATAAATAAATAAATTATAAACATTCTAATATTATTTATAATAATAAATTAAACTCTTTTAATTTATTTATAAATAAATACTTATTTATTGCACAATAAAGGTAAAACCCCTTAGCAGCACATGACTTTTCGGATAATATGAATATCAACACTTGATCACAAAGAACCTATTTCGCAAATAGTTAAAGTATAATTCAATCATTCTACCATACAATGTCCCAATCAAATATAAGATATGGAATTACTGTCAAGTCTTATTTAATTTGATCATATGCATTTCGATTCTAAAATGCACAACTCTGATCAATGCAATTTAGAATTTCATTATTCTTTGGCCAATAACTACTGAGTTGTCATTTATCAAATTACTTAGGACATTCTCTTTCTTTACTAGAAATTGTAGATCCTTTGTTAATCATTCACCTATCTCCATGCACAACTTATTATACCCAAATATACCCTTATAGTCTTAAGGAATATGACAAAGTATAATTTATCATACACAAGATACTATGATGATCTCAAGTCCAAGGATCAGTTGTACTACTATCACATTAGGAACTTCTATTAATATGCAAATAAAACTTCATTAGGTGTTTGTTCAACGAGTCACGTTCAGTAAACTTATTCTCTAATAAGTACCTACATACTCACTTTAATGTTTCTATACAAATGATTTATGAGATCAATCATCATTTTCATAAGAGCAGGTATAGTATGTACTAATCTATTCGGATTCACTAATTCCCAATAATTTATTAATCCCACGATTATGATCATTTTAGTTTTGAGCTATATAGAATTTAGATCTCATTTAGCATAATTAACATTATGATTCTAAAAGCATTGCTTCAAAACTATGGGTTTATCCATTTAATTAATTTAACCAATTAATCATGAATAAAAAATGCCTTTAAATAAATAATTCTTTTATTAATAATTGAATAAGATTACAAAGTATATGCTTATCATATCAACACATGATTGGTTGAGGGCATACTACTTTCACCGACTATGTTCGAGATCATCAGGAAAGGATTATTTAAAAGGATATTTCAAATCCTATAATGTAGATATTGGCTAAATTTGAACAAAAGATGGTGACTAAGATGAATCAATTTCCATTAGATCTGAAGTCACCTTTTACACCGACAATTGATGAGGTTCAGGTTGATCTAACCAAGAAGATGCCACCTTTGGAGACTTATGATGGTATGAGTGACCCTTATGACCATACCCATACTTATGAAAGTCTTATGCGTTATTATGGTCACTCTGATGCGGCTCAATGTCAGACGTTTGTTACTACTCTAAAAAAAGGGACTCGATAGTGGATGACTTCTTTGTCTGCAAACTCTATTATTTTTTGGCATGAGCTTTATGATAAATTCTATGAGCGGTTCGACATTAATAAAAGGAGGAGAAAGTTGATGACTTCTTTAATGTAGATTAAACAAAGGCATAATGAGAACTTAAGTTAATATTTTATAAGGCTTAGGGAAGCTGTAGGGACAGTGATCGATCTTAATATGTCGCAGGCACTTGGCTTCTTTCCTGTGGGTTTGGATGTTGAACGTTCTTAAAAGCTTATAAAAGATATCATGTTCAACCCCCTGAATGACTTGTCGAAGGATTATGACCAGGCAAAAAATTTTGTTGCCATTGATGATACAATGGGGAGTCTCGAGCAATAGACATGGTGGAATGATCGATTAAGGGATCAGGATAACATGGTGGATGTTGATGACAGAGTAGGGTCGAGTGCAAATATATCGAATACAAATAAGCATCCTCCTTAGCTAAGGTATGACAATAAGGTTTATACTCTAGTTAATACGAATAGAGTAATTTTTTTGAAGGAGATTATTAATTCTCAGAGGCACAAATGATTTAGAAGGGGGGTTGAATAGATCTTTTTGAAAACTTTGTATTTTTATGAAAAATTACCAGATAATAAATTAAGCAAGTTAATTTACTTAAGCACAGCTGAATATTTATTTGAGAAAACCCCTTCAAAGACTTAGTGAAATTTTTAGTTCGGAATCTAGTTGAATTTGTGGAAATCAGTCACATACAGTTAAATATAGTGCAGAAATATAAGAACAAAAAATAAATGGATACATAAATTTTAAGTGGTTCAGAACACAAAGATCTCGTAGTCCACTCTTCTATACATATGGTAGAAAATCCACTAAGGATGCAGGTCACTAGGACCTGTTACAATAATGAATCACTAAGATTCCTTCAAATCACTCAGACTTGGCAGCTCTGGGGTCATTAAGACCAGATCAATAAGATCTCTTCAAGTCACTTAGACTTGGCAACTCTGAGGTCACTAAGACATATAATCCCAAGTAATGAAGTGATACCAGATCATTAAAACTAGATCACGAAGATCTCTTCAAGTCACTTAGACTTGGCAGCTCTGAGGTCACTAAGACATATAATCTCAAGTGATGAAGTGATTTGAGAGGTGCTGCTAAGTTGGCATTTAAGTTCTTCTTTTTTTATGGAACTTAGCAGCAGAACGAGTAGTTCTTGGTCGTAGAGTAGAGTTTTTAGATTTTTGACAGCAATTCGGCTTGTAATCTCTTTCTCGATGTCGTTGAATTTAATTATGATGTCCTTTTATAGAAGACTTTGTGATTTTCCCATTGATAAGTAATCGTTGCTTATTTAATGCCTTGATTCTTGAGGATCTTTGATTATGATATTAAGGGATTGTGTCAGCTTACTTTCGGCCCTGCCATCACATCAATTTACTAAAAATGGTAATTTCATGTCTGATGTTTCTTGTACAAATAAATGTTAGATGCACCTTTTTTTTACTTTAATTTGAATTTTTTTTGACTAGCAGACTTCTTAATGTTCTTGCCCTTTAGATTTTCCTAATGTCATACCACTGTCATAACGGTTATATTTAACGATTTTTGTTAATCATAAAGTTCCTTAGATCCTTCAACTTTATGAAGTACATTTGTCTTTTTTTGTTCTATGATCAAATTTACGAAGTGTACTTGATCTCAAAGTTGTCTTTACGATCATCACTTTACTTTATAAACTCATAGCCATCTTTACTATCTTCATTTGCCTTCGATTTCAAAGTTCACTCCATGAGCTTGTCTTGCTTTACGATTCATGAATATATTCTATGAACTTCTTCGGTCTTTACGATCCTTGATCTTAAAATCTATTCATTCTTTAAGTTCATAAGATCAACCTAACAAATTTGATCTTTCTATTCTAAGTCCTTGTACATTAATTTCATCATTAAGGACTTTACAAAAGTTATTGGATACAAAAATACATTATCAATCATTTTAAATCATCATCAAATCATTCAGATATACATTTGTACTAACAGAGATTAAAGATAAACCCTTTTTTGAGCAGGCACTAGTAGAGGCTCATCATTTTAGGGGAAATCAGAAGTTGTTCTGTCTTTATCATCGAACCACTAGGCATTTAACCGAAGCTTGTTGGATGTTAAAAGATTTAATAGAGAAGAATGTCTAGAATGACGAGTAAGTTCAGCATGTGGCAGGTCGTGAGGGGCCGACTTTAACTTAGAATGCCAATATATTGCAGGAAAAAGATCGAAATTGCAATCAGGACGATCAACCTCGACAGGTAATTAATGTTATATCAGGAGGATCGGCTGGGAAATTGTCTGGGAAAAAGTGAAAGGGCACTATGAACTCAGTTCTGGCAATATTTGAACAGGCTATAATGGTGGATAGACCATATCCCAACATGGTGATCTCCTTTTACGTTGAGGATTATCCTCCTGATTCGATTAAGCCTAATGATGGGGCTTTAGTTAGTACGATATAAGTTGGACCGGTTGATATGAAGTGAATCATGATAGACAATGGCTCTTTAGTGGACATGTTGTATAGTAATGCTTATCAATGTATGGATTTAGAGGGTCATAATTTGGAGGTAGGTCAGGAGTCCTTGCTATATGAGTTTAACAATGATCCAGTGCATATAGTGAGAACTGTGGAACTATTAGTGGTCTGTTGCACAATTCTTCGGTAAGTACAGATAAATGTGAAATTCTTTGTTGTTCAAGTTGATTCTACATATAATGACATACTAAGTCAAACCACATTAGCCGCTTTACATGCTGTGACTTCAATTTCACATTTTAAGATAAAGTTCCCTACACCTAGTAGGGTCGGAGAAGTAAAGGGAGATTTGGATATTACCTTAAGATGTTATCAGCATACATGTACATAATCTTTAGTAGGTGTTAACAAGTAAAAACAGATGATGAAAATTGATATGGAGCCGTTTACTGAGGGAACTACTAAACCTATGGCTTTTCCAGGAGAAGAAACTGAAAATGTGGAGTTAATACTTGGCAATTCTAAAAAGACAATAAAAATTGGAGCTAGGTTGGCATAACTTGTTAGAACAGGATATATCAATATGCTTTAGGTATATGCTAATATTTTTGCCTAGACATCTAATGACATGTCAGGTATTAACGAGTATGTAGTTGTTTATCGGTTGAATGTAGATCTGAGAAAGAAACTGAAAGAAGTATGCCCTCAAGCCAAAAACTGAATCTGATAAGCATATACTTTGTAATCTTATTCATTTATTAGTAAAAGTTTTATTCAAAGGCATTTCATTATTAATGATTAATTGGTTGAATTAATTAAATTGATAAATCCATAGTTTTAGAGTAATGCTTTTAGAATCATAATGTTGATTTTGCTAATGAGATCTAAATTCGAGATAGCTCAAAACTAAAATATTCCTAATCATGGGATCACTAAAATGAGGATTAGTGAATCCGGATAGATTAGTATATACTATGTTTGCTCTTTCGAAGAGGATGATTGATCTCATAATTATTTGTGTGGAGACACTAAAGTAAGTATGTAGGTGCTTATTAGAGAATAAGTTCACTGAACGTGACTTGCTTAAGGAGCACCTAATGGAGTTTTACTTGCTTGTCAATAGGAGTTCCTATTGTGATAATAATATAAGTGATTTTTGGACTTGAGATCATCATAGTAAATTGTATATGATAAGTTATACTTTGTCATATTTCTTAAGACTATTCGAGTATAACAAATGATATGTTCAGGTATAATTAGTTATACATGGAGGTATATGAATGATCAACAAATGATCTACCACTTCTAGTAAAGGGATAGAATCTCCTATGCGATTCGAATAATGACAGCTCAGAAATATTTGCCTAAGGTGGAATGAAAATTAGAAAGAAGTTTCTAATTTACATTAATATGAGTTGTGAATTTGATAATTGAAATGCATATAATCAATAAAATAAGACTTAACAGAAATTCCATATCTTAAATTTGATTAGTACATTATATGGTAGAAGGATTGAATTGTACAATAACTATTCGTAGGTTCTTTGTGATCAAATGTTGAAATTCATATTATATAGAAAGTCGTGAATTGCTAAATGGGCTTATTCTTATTGTGAAATAAATATATTTATTTATTTTGTATTAAAGGAGTTTAATTCATAATAAATAATATTATAATGGTTTTAATTTATTTATTTTATAACGGGGATAATATCGAACCTAACGGGTCATACCACAAAGGAAAAATATTTATTTTAGAAGTAAATGGCATAATGGTAATAATAAATTAAGTATATTTAATTTATACTAATGTGATAGAATAAATTAAATAGCTTAATATTTATAATTAAGTATTTTAAAAATACTAATTATAAATTAATAAGAGAAGTCTTATTATTATTATTATTATTATTATTATTATTATTATTATTATTATTATTTAGTTCCTAAATGGTTTAGGAATTAATTAATAAGTATTAGTATTATTATAAATAATTAAGCTCCTAAATTGTTTAGGAATTATAATTATTATAATAAATTAATTTAATTTACAATTGGATTGAGAGTTAAATTAAAATCCTACTCCTAAAGAGTTTAGGAGGGTTGAGCAATCCTATAAATTAAAGTGATCTTATTATAGATTGAGGTTAATCACTTTGTTGGAGTATTGAAGAGTATTTCATATTTTCACTACAATCTAAGGAGTTAAAGAGAAAGATAATTAGGGCTAGCCACCCAAGGTTTGGAGAAACCTAAATCTACTTCTTCAATCTATATTATCTCTTGGTGGATCACTTTTAGAGGTTGGACGCTTGGGTAGCTAGCGTTGATCCATAAATTCTAATCGGTGGATTTGAAGAAGAACGTGAAGGATCAAGGGAGGTGAACTCGTAGTTGTTCAATTAATAAGTATCGGATAAGAAAGATCCTAGAATTTGGTTTATAATTATTTTTAAAATATGATTTATGCTTGCTTTTGTTGCGTTACATCAATTTGATTGTATGTATGTGTAGTTTTTGCAAACGAATAGAAACTAGTTCGTCATAATAGGCGGATATTTGTTCTTGAGAGACAAAAGGTGATAGATGAAGAAGTAACAAAACTTATGGATGTCGGTGTTATTTTTGAGATAGATTATTCGAAGTGGTTGGCGAATATGGTGTTGGTCAAAAAATAAAATGGGAAGTGGAGGGTTTGTATTGATTATATGAACTTGAACAAAGTTTGTTCAAAGGATTTTTTCCCGCTTGCTTACATTAATTAATTAATTGATGCTATGTCTAGGCACACTCTCCTTAGTTTTCTTTATGCCTTTTCGAAATATAATCAGATTTCAACATGCAAGGAGGATATCCCAAAAATGGCTTTTACTACTCATTGTGTCATATATGTATACATAAGGATGCCCTTCGGTCTAATCAATGCAAGAGTGACTTACTAGTGGATGATGAACAAAATGTTCCGTAAGCAAATTGAAAAAAATATGGAGGTATATATTGATGATATGATTGTCAAGAGCACGGTGGTTTGTGATCATTTGTGAAATTTGGAATAGTATTTTCAGACGATCAGACATTATAATATGTGTCTCAATCTTGTTAAGTGTACATTTATTCTTGGATTAGGAATGTTTTTGTGGTATTTAGTTAACAAAAGGGGAATCGAGGCTAATCTAGAGAAGATTTGGGCTATATTAGATATGAAGTCATCTCAGTCTTTCAAGGATGTACAGATGTTGACGGATCGGGTGGCTACTTTTCGGCATTTCATGTTTAGATCTGCAGAACGGTGTTTTATGTTTTTTAACACTTTGAAAGGCACTAATGCTGGTTTACAAAATTATCACATACATAAAATCATATTTTAACATATAGCAAAAGCAAGACATAAATCATATTTTTAAATTTTTTTTGCAATCCAATCCCATGATCAACTTTATGCGATATTTATTAATCGAGGAAGGATCAAAGATTATGCCTTTTGAAGATTATTCGAAAAAACGAACTGCTCTACAAACACCAATCCTTTGTTCCTTCACACTCCTTTAGATCCACAGATTAACATTAGCCACTCAGTGTGTGTAGCACTCTAAAGGTGATCCACCAGAGATTAATGATTGAAGAAGTAAATTTAGGTTTCTCCAAACCTTGGCTGGCTAGCCCTAATTCTCTCTCTCTCTAACTCCTTAGATTGTAGAGAATTGTAAGTATTCAATAATACTTTAACTTGTGTAACCCTAATCTATAATAAGACCCTTCTTATTTATAAACTTGCTTCTCTCTCATAAACTTTTTAGAATTAGGGTTTTAATTCAATTCTCAAATCTATTAGGAACGAAATTAATTATTATTATAATAATAATTCCTAAACTATTTAGGAATTATATTATTCATCATAATAATAATAGTAATAATAATTTATAATTAGTATTTCTAAAATACTTAATTATAAATATTAAGCTATTTAATTTATTCCACCACGATATAAATTAAATATACTTAATTTATTATTATTAAGCCAATTACTTCTAAAATAAATATTTTTCTTTTATGGTGTGACCCTTTACGTTCAATATTATGCCAGTAATAGAATAAATAAATTAGAACCATTCTAATATTATTTATTATGAATTAAACTGAAAGTAGTATGCTCTCCAGTAAAAAATATTTGACGTGATAACATTTACTTTATAATCTTATTCATATTTATTAATAAAAGAGATTAATTTATTTAAAGACATTTACTTATCCATATTTAATTAGTAGAATTAATTAACTAGATAAACCTATAGTTTTGGAGCAATGCTTTTAGAATCATGATAATGATAGTAAGATTTAAATTCTAGATAGCTCAATACTAAAATGTTTCTAATCATAGGATCATTAATGTGGGGTTAGTGGATTCAGATAGATTAGTACATACTATACTTGCTCTTTTGAAGATGATGATTGATCTTATAATCATTTGTGTAAAGACAATAAAGTAAGTATATATGTGCTTATTGGAGCATAAGTTCACTAAGCGTGACTCGCCTAAGAAACATGTAACGACCCCGAAATTCGACCCATCTTATTCCCTTAATTTTATATTTATTATACATTATCTTCCTTTACGTCCAAATTTCGGTCCGTTAATAAATCTTTAATCCCTTCTTTAATCCAATAATTAACTTTACGATCTTCAATTACCAAATTTTTCGGTATAATTTTTTTTCCTTTTTCTCAATTCAATCATTGTATTAAAATTTTTGGATATTTAAAATCCTTACAACTGGATCCTAGTCTCTGGATCGCAACTTTTACTTTTTCTTTTCTTTTCTTGTATCATAAAGCTCGGCATTCAAATTTTAATATCATTCATGTCCATACAAATATTCTTTGTTTCATGATTCATCATCAAATATATAATAGTCTCTATCATAATATTCATGTTGAACAATTTCAGTTCACAGTTTAACTATACTCATCATTTTCAGATCCAACTTATTTGTACATATAGCATATCAAAGTAACTTGGCAAATTTATCCACATTGATTTATAATATTAAAAAAATATAATAACAGTCACAACCTTCCTTGGTAAACCGTCTTTATATAATTTGAAATTCTTGAAATTTATTTCTTTCCTGCAAAAACGTTTATTAAGCAAGTAATGAGCACAATGGCTCAGCAAGTTCAATAGTTTATGCTTTTCATGCTTCACGTAGCACATATCTTAACATGCTCGGTGTGTGTTATACATCACGTGTTGTGCTTCTATTCAGACATTATATCTCAAATATATTCATATCATTTCACAAAGTACATATTGTTGCCACATTAATCACGTATCACATAACATATAATTTGTATGCATTTAAAACAAGAATTACATATCATAACAGTCCAACATTTAACATAAAAAGACTGAAGAACTTGTCTCGGTCCGTAGTTTACTAATAGTCGTAACTCGAACAAAAACGTATTGCACGACCTATAATTATTTTAAATATAGTCAGTTACAACAACAACACGTCAGTTTAGGTTAATAACATATACTGTACATGTCAATTGACATGCCAAATATAACCTAAGATGTCCGTTCGCTTGTGCTTATTTTCTAGTAATTTATCTCGATTCGTACATTAATGGTTTAATATTTAAAAGCTGTAAATATAATCCCAACATCACGTTCGTCCAATAAACCTTTTAAAATCTCTAGAATATCATCCTAGACTTTTCAACCAATTTTCATAATTTCTGGATTACCCGACAAATTTCTGAAATTATTTATATATATAAAAACTATTATTTAATAGCTTTAAAAATATAAATAATCATTCAACACACTTCTGTATTCCCCAAATACCATCAATATTTTTCTTACATTATTATAAAAATTTCCACCAAGTTTTCTAATTTTTCCAACATTTATAGAATTTTTCATGAATTTCCACTTATTTGTACATTAACTTTTAATAGCCTTAAAAATACAATACATACTATGCTCTTCAATAAATTACCAAACTTTTTCAAAATTTCTGGAATAATATAACAATAATTCTGTCCAGAAAAATTTCAGCACAAAATATTTTTAGTAATTAAATTTTAATTTTTATGCATTGAAACTTCCAAACTTCACAGTAATTAGCACGTTTATCCAAAAATTATGAATCTTAAGTCCATTCCACACAAAATTTAATTCTCTACAAGTTTTTAGAAGGAAAAATTTTCAGATTCTGTACTGAAATGAACAGACTCTGGACAGATTCACGTTTCACTGCGCTAAATCTTCTGAAATTCATAGAAATTAGCTCGTTTATCCGAAAATTACAAATTTTAAGTCTATTACATAAGAAATTTAATTCTATACAACTTTGTAGAAGGAAAAATTTCCAAATTCTGCCCAGAAATGGACAGAATTGTCCCTGTTCGGGACTGTTCACTATTCACTCCCCTTTAAATTATTTTTGATCCAATTTCTCCACAATAATTACCTAAACATCATATAATCCACATATATACCTCCAAAAATGATAAGCTTCAATTATCTTAAGTATTTACTAATTTTATACAAAGTAATAAATTAATTTCATAAAGCATAAAAATGAACAATAAAAATAAATTTTACACCTTTATAATGCTTGAAAATCCTTCCATATAAATTTTGGTAAGAAATTATTATTTTCTTCTTTCTTGGTGGTGGTTCAGGTGGTTGAGGATGGTGGTGGGATGGCTTCGGTGAAGATGGTGTTAGAGTTTATGCCCTAGAGGCTAATTATTTGATATAATTGCTTAACATTTTTTGATATTATATTTGATTGAATAAATGGATTATTTTATTATGATTTCATTTACTGCGTTATATAAATGTTAACATAATAAAAGCCCTTAGAATAATGATACGAATTATATAGTTTTAAGTATGTAACTTGAACATGAGATTATATAATTATAATTAGTATCATTGCTCTTAAATGTCCCTAGTCGAGTATCATTGTTAATGGGACAACAATGATGCATTGAGACTAGTATGTGGATTGACTGATGGCCAAATCTCATTGGTCATAAATATACGAGATATTTGAGTCAATGCATAGGTACATGTTAGAGAACAATGTACTGGACTGACCCACCATGAGAATTCTACATGGAGCATTATGCAAAGTGTCATAAGAAATTCTTATAGTGACAATGATGTAATGATCCTCCGACCTGAAGTCATTATATTATTACACGAGAATTTGTGTACTTTGATATCATCAAATGTCACCTTTAATAGGGTGGACAATAAAGGTGATTATTGGGTACATCATGAATCGTGTGAGGAATATGAGTGATCTAGATGGAATTTAACCCTCCTATATATTAAGGGTGATATCCATAGACCTCTTGATTGAGTAGGACTATGAAATGTATGGCCATGCTCAAATATTGATTTGTTTCATGTAGTCTACTCATTGATCAAGAAAACTCAGATTAAATTATGAAGAGTATGACACATTTCATGCCTCGAGTTTAATCTAGGATATAAGGTTAAAAGGATTAAATTACATTGAAACATTGGTCACGAAAAGGTTGTATCGAATCACCGATCTTATTATTATTTGGGTAGCAGTGATGCATTACTAGATGTCGCTCACTGTTTATAATTTTATAATATGATTTTAAAATTATTGCCAACATAATAATAACCTATAGGGTCACACACTTAGAACGTAATTAAAAAGAAATTAATTTAAATTGTAAGTATTTTAAATATGTCAATATGATTGATAGTATTTAAAAATTACGAATTTAAATTAATAGGATAATTTGTATATATGTATATTAATTAAGTAAGACTTAATTAAAATATAATATATATAAATTCGGATTGTATTTTTCTATTTATTTTAGGTTTTAGTTAATTCCTATTAACTACTATATATATGATATATCAGTAGTCTAAAAGTCACGTAAGGAAAAACTAAAACCCTAGCCGCTTTCAGAAAGAGGCTAGAGAGAAAAATAATTGGGAAATCCTGATCTTGGTGGCTAGTACCGCGGTTCCTTTTGCTGCAGATCGTGGGACGATTCGCGGAGCGTTCGTGTGGATACCGTAGAGACGCAGTCGCTGGATTGCGTTGAAGATTCGAAGTTGTTCTAGAATTCAATCGTCTCCTGTCCATCTCAGATAATCGGTAAAATAATCTAAACCTCTGATTAATCTGTTTTCGCTTGGATCCTGTCTTAGGGTTTCGATTTTTTTTTTTAAATTCCGCTGCTTTCACTGTGTCGAAACCCTAACAGATGGAAGATGGAGAGAGAGTATTTTTATTATGTGTGTATATATGTTTTCTAATTGCTTATTCTTTTTTTTTTCCATTTTAATAACCAAAGTTTTAAACCAATTTGGAGAACAAAATCAATTCCACCGCCATTGACAAATGCAACCGGCTTTTCCTCTCTCGAATATTCCACAAAACATGCAAAAATTAATATTTAAATACATTACGTAATTATTTCGTGTAATAAATATTTTATAAATGTATATAAACTATTTATTTTAATTTACTAAAAATCATAACATGATTTATAAGTAATTTTAATACCTATTTTGGGTATTTTACTTGACAAATTTTGTACACGCATAACGCCATGCATGTAATTATATGAGGTAATTTATACCTCCAAAAATCATAAAATAATTCATATAACATATACAAATTATTTTTCATACATTTTCACTTCGTTATTTGGACATCATGTTACACTAACATGTTCACGTTTCCGAAATATTATTCCTCATAAAAATCATAAAAATTCCATTATACATAACCATAATTTTTAATAACTTAAAACATTCGTTTTTTTCATTTATTTTCATTTCTTTACAATTTTCACTAACTATCCTTATATAAATTATATAATTTATTATTATATAATTTATATAATTACCTTATTTTTCTTTTACACAAAGTACAATTTATAACATTTTTCTTCCATCCTTATTTAATTTAATCCTCTTATATAAATTTATATAATTATTCATATATAATTTATATAATTATTCTTCCATTTATATTTTACTTTACTTTCCTTATATAAATTATATACTTTATTAGTATATAATTTATAAAATTCATTCCTCCTCTTAAATAGTTTCTAAACCTTCACCATAATTATTAATTAAATGTAAAATCAATATTTCAAATTTTACCAACTTCCTCATTCACTTTTATTTAACTTCCGGATTAATTCAATTATTAATCCCTTAATTTCTATAATTAGTGGAAATTTATAATTATCAACTAAGCATGCACATTTATATATATACAAATGTATATATATATATATATATATATACATATCTAAATCATAAATTTCACATTACCACATAATACCATTTAAATATAATTTTCGTATTTCCATAATAATTTTATTGTGCCTTTACAAAAAAATTTCTCTTATTCTTAATAAATTGTTTTTAAACAATTTATTTACTTTTCAATTATTTTAAATTAACATAATTCGTCATGATCTCTGTACAAATTTAATTTACTAATTAAATCTCATCACATACCTTAAATCACATAAAATAATAATTAATTTAAACAACCTTGATAATTTTATCAATTAAATTCTCATTTAATATTATTAAGAAAATCCTGAAAATTCGGATCCTCACAAAACACCTAATGGAGTTTTCCTTGCCTGTCAATAGGAGTTCCTATAGTGATAGTAGTACGAGTGATCCTTGGACTTGAGATCATCATAGTACCTTGTGTATTCTGAATTATATTTTGTCATATTCCTTAAGACTCTATGGGTATATTAAATGGTATGTTCGGGTATAATAAAGTGTACATGCAGGTAGGTGAATGATCAACAATTGATCTACCACTTCCAGTAAAGGGAGAGAATATTCTATGCGATTCAATAAATGACAACTCAAAAATCAATGGCCAAGGTTGAATGAAAATTAGAAAGTAGTTTATAATTTACATTAACTAGAATTGTGCATTTGAGAATTGAAATGCATATGATCAAATAAAATAAAACTTGACAGTAATTCCATATTTTATATTTGATCAGGACCTTGTATGGTAGAAGGATTGAACTGTATGATAACTATTTGCTGAATAGGTTTTTTTTTAATGATTAAACGTTAATTTCATATTATCTAGATAATCTTGATATGTTGAGAAGTGTCACTCATGATGTAGAATAAATATATTTATTTATTTTAAGTTAAAGGAGCTTAATTCATAATAAATAATATTAGAATAGTTCTAATTTATTTATTATACTACTGGCATAATATTGAACCTAAAGAGTCGTACCATAAAAATAAAATATTTATTTTAGAAGGAATTGGCTTAATAATAATAAATTAAGTATATTTAATTTACACTATGGTGAAATAAATTAAATAACTTAATATTTATAATTAAGTATTTTAGAAATACTAATTATAAATTATTATTATTATTATTATTATTATTATTATTATTATTATTATTATTATTGTTCCTAAATAATTTTTGAATTATTATTATTATTATTATTATTATTATTATTAATTAAGTTCCTAAATGGTTTAGAAATTGTAATTATTATAATAATTAATTTAGTTCCTAATTAGATTGAGAATTAAATTAAAACTCTATTCCTAAAGAGTTTAGGAGAGTGGAACAAGTTTTTAAATAAGAGAGATTTTATTATAGATGGGGTTGTTGGAACTACAGTTATAAGAATACTTATAATTCTCTATAATTTGAGGAGTTAGAGAGAGAGAGAGAGAGAATTATGGCCAGTCATCCAAGATTTAGAGAAACCTAGATTTACTTCTTTAATTAATAATCTCTTTGTGGATTAACTTTAGAGCGCTACATACACTGAGTAGCTGACGTTGATCTGTGGATCTGAATGAGTTGGAAGGAACACAGGATTAGTGCTTGTAGATCAGTTTGTGATTTTGTTGAATTTATAAAAGGTATAATCTTTGATCATTCCTCAATTAATAATTATCGCATAAGGTAGATCCTAAAATTTGAATTGCAATTTTTTTTTAAATATGATTTATGCCATGTTTATGTTACAATATGATTGTATATATGTGATAATTCTGTAAACTAACATAAACTCCATTAATTCAAAATAAATAAATATGTTAAGTACAAATGCATATTTGAATGATTTTATAATGACTTGATTTGAATTAATAAAGTATATTTGTAACCAATAACTTTTATATAGTCTTTATTGACGAAATTAATGTACAAGAGCTTATAATAGAAAGATCAAATTTGTTAGGTTGATCTTATGAAATTCAAGTATGTATAGATGTTAGGATCAACTCTAAAATCGTAAAGCTTGAAATCTACTGATGAGTTTGATTGGTCATAAGGCAAGATCGTAAAGTGAACCCTAAAATCATAAAGCAAATGAAGATCGCAAAGCTGTCTCTTAGTTAAGATCGTAAAGACAAGTACGGAGAAAATCGTAGAGCAAACAAGATAGACACATTTCTTAGAGATAATGGATCTAAGAAACCTTACGATTAACAGTCGTAAAGTACAACAGTTCTAACATTGGAAAAATCAGATGGGCAAGTACTTCAAGAAATCTGTGGGTCAAAGTAAGCTCCATACTAAAGTCAGAAAAAGGTTGTGTCTAACGACTATTTTATTTAAGGGGCATCAGGCACAAGATTACCATTTTTAGTAAACTGATGTGATGGGAACGCTAAAAGCAAGCTAACATAATCCCATGCTATTAGATTAAAGATCATCGAATATCAGAACATTACATGAACTACGACTACTTGTCAATGGGAAAATCTCAAGATCCTCTACAAAAAGACATCAAGATTTAATTCAAAACAACGATGAGAGATTATAAGCAGAATAACTATTCAAAGTTCTATCAGAAGAAAAGAACTTAAACGTCAACTAAGCAACATCCGCCAAATTAATTTCAACACTGAAGATAAAAGGTCTTAATAACCTCAGAGTTGCCGAGTCTAAGTGACTTGAAGAGATCTCAGCGATCTGGTCTTAATGACCTCATAGCTACCGAGTCTAAGTGACTTGAAGTGATCGTAGTGATCTGGTCTTAGTAACCCAGAGTTGCCAAGTTTGAGTGACTTGAAGGAATCTTAGTGATTCATTGTTGTAACTGATCTTAATAATCAATATGTAGATTTCCTACTCGTGGAGTAGGAGTTATTACGTCTTCAAACCACTTAAAAATAGTTGTCTCACTTTTACTTTCTGTATTTACATTCTATACTGTATTAACTTGTGGCTGTGTGTGCTTATTATTTTTAAGTTTCAAATCCCAGAACTATATTGGTCAAATATGATATCTAAAGGGGATTTTCTAAAGTATTTTTCGATGTGCAAAATTAATTTCATTTCAAAAGTTATCAATATAATATAAAACTATATAAAACCAAAAGTTTTTGAAAAGACCTATTTAACTCCCCCTTCTAGATTTTTTTTGTGCTTTTGGGATATAACAAGTGATATCAGAGCAAGTTCCCTAGAACATAAGCTTAATCGCTTCGAGTTGATCAATGGCATAAAATAGAAATTATTCTGAACTTGGTGTTGGAAATAAGCCTCATCTCTGCAATAAATAAAAATTTATGAAAGTTCGTATGCGAGGCTTATATGGATGTAATTGATGATGAGTTGTTCGGTATAGTTATAGATGGTCCCTATTTTCCTACCAAGCTAGCTCCAACTCCTAACGATCCTAACAAAGTGGCAGTCAGGTAAAAAATAGAATAGACTGATAATGAGAAGAGATTAGTGTACTTGGATAAAAGAGCTAAGAACATCCTGTTCATGGGTCTTGAAGATGAACTTTTTGAAAATGTGGTGAACTACACTATAGTTAATAAAGTTTAGGAAGCTCTACTAGTGATGTATGAAAGTACTGAAGAAGTAAGGGAGAAAAAATAGTCTTTGTTGACTCAACAATACGAAATATTCAGTCATATACCTGGAGAAAGCATCACAACAACCTATGAGAGGTTCAACATACTTCTTAACAAGTTATAAGCTTATCGTAAGGTCTACCCCAACAAAGACCTTAACATAAAGTTTATGAAAGTACTACCAAGCAAATGAGATGCAAAGACAATAACAATCAACGAATCCAAGAATCTACATAAGATGAATGTTTAGAAGCACCATGAAAATCTGCATATCTATGAGTTGGAGCTAAATCAAATAGTAGAAACAATCTCCGAAGGAAATAAGATAGGTAAATGTGTTGCTCTCAAAGCCATTAAAGCTTCATCTAAAGCTCTAGTTGAAGTTGATTTTGATGATGAAAATAAAGATATAAGCAATGATGAAAATATAACCTTACTGGCCAAAAGGTTGAGAAAATTCTTGTGTAAAAGCAGCAGCAACAGCAGATTAAGAAGGTTTTTCAAAAGCAACAGAGTCAATAATAGTATAAAACAAGAGAAAGACATGTGCAACAACTGTAAGAAGCTAGTTCACTATATTGCATAGTGCAACAAGCCTCTAAAAGATGAGCTAAAGAAAGAAAAGAAGAAGCAGATGTAGCGACCCCGAAATCCCATCCTTTACTAATGGCAATTTCGTGTGCTAAAACATACATTTATCCTTTAAAATCATTTATTTGAACATAGTAAAATTCATAAATCTATTTATTTGACTTACATTCTTTACCTGCCTCTGACTCATAACCTTCAATTTTCTTGCGCTAGAACTCATATCATATATAAATAAGTTATGATCTAGTCTATTACATTTCACAATCATATATATTATGATTTCACATAACATACCCTGTGAATAAATTCCACCATTAATCTATCCATACATAATCCTTCTTGCTCATACCTGTTCCATACATGTGAGTTTCATTATATAACATACTCGACTTACAATAGTACCTCAACCATATTCTTTACATCCTTTATCTAGATAATACATATATGCATATTTATCACTATGGATTTACAAATCATTCATTCCTTATTACTATCATAGTTTAACATTGTAAACCAAATTGTTACATAACTTGCATCTATACAAATTACATTCATCCATTTACTTATTATATTACACATTTGAATATAATACATTCTTTCATGCTTCTCTATGCATTCTGTAACGACCGAGAATTTTAAGTTACATTATAAATAAAATTATGAATTTAATTTCTAATTAAGTTGTGTGAATTAATTTAAACATTTGTATAATGGTTTGACTATTTGACTATTTCGTTAATTTTGGTAAATGAAGTCCGATTAATGGATTTATTAAATTAACAGACTAACTTAAGATTATTTTGTAAGGAAGCCTAATTACTTATTCGACTAATATTGAATATGGAAAACTGGTTTATATAAATTAAATTAAATTTGATTGTTAAATTATTTCTTAATTAATTAAACAAGCCCAATTAATTAAATTAAGTGATGGACTTGTGAAAATTTCTATGTGATTGAGTATTTTATTAATCTAGCCCAATGTTTTAAAGGATTGGGAGCCTAGTAAATTAATTTTGTAACCCAACATTTCAATGGATCAAATGAGTATTCATGGCCCAAACAAATTTAATTCCAAGCCCAAATTTTTGACCCATTTACAATAGCTTCTAGAACGCTTTAATTTGAAAATTTTGGAATAAAAATTAAATGGAAAATGGGGTCAATTCAAGGGGATGACCGGTGAATTGGTGGAGTACTTGGACTCCAAAATTTATTCAAATTGATGGTTGATGTAGTGTATGGAACACTCAATACCTTTTGCTAACATTTTTGGAAATGGTTGATGTCTATTATATACATATATGTGTTATATGTATAAATTTATGCTTCTATAAATAGAAGACTTGGGTTATGTATTTGAGGTTACAAAAAATTTGGCAAGAGTTCTTCTATAGAGAGTTAGCGAGTCTAGTGAGTTAACTAGTGAGTTTAGTGAGTTTTAAAGCAAGAAAGCTAGTGAGTTCATAGTGAGTTTCATCAGGTCCAACCGAGTCAAGCTTAGGTCAAGTCTAGGAGGTTCATCTCCTACTTTGGAAGGAAGAGAAAGCAAGCACACAAAACAAAAAGGTTAGAAAATCCTAAAAACCCTAGTTATGCTTGTTATCTGATTTAAATAAGAAATAAATGGTAAAAACATTATCTTTATGTTCTTTAAGTCTAGATCAAGGCTAGATATGTTAAATAAGTGTTTCATGGATTTTTGGTATGGATCCATAAGCATTTATGTGAAAAAACTTAGCAAAAGTTGTAAAATGATGTTTACCGGAAAACTAAAAACTGAGTAGCCTCATTCCCGGAATTATTGTTCATGATCCATAAGTCGGAATCATAATATATAAATTTTGTATGCTAGATCTTGAAGTTATCTAAATTCTCCAACTTGAATGACTAAAATCCGATTTAAAACGAGTGAGATATAATTTTTCTAGCAAAACACTCCACAGACGGAAGTTTTGCGTGAACAGTCCGGTTCCAGGCTATTTTCAGAGGTCAAATCGTATCCGAAAAATTAATCCGATAATGGAAAATTATAGTTCGGGAAGTCAAGATTCCAACAATATAAATTAGAGCACTATTGAAGTTATAAAACTTATTTATTAAGGTTTTAGTAAGAGACCCCAAAACTGGGCAGAATCTGAAAACATTAAAAACCTACTGCCAATTTTTCTTTGGTAAACCGGCCGGAACATTTCGGCAATCGATTCACCAGCTTTCCAGCCTGTTCCGGCGAAGGCCCGAACTGGAAAGTTGCTTGGAATTTCGTGTACTATTTTATAAAATTTAGTTTGTATTTTTAGTATGTAATTTGGTAATTTTTATAATTATTAAATGATTAAAGCTAACTAATTACATGAAAAATTGTTAAAAGTATTTTTAAATGCTGAAAAAATATTAATCACCCTACTTACTTATTATTCAAGTTGTATTAAATAGTAAGTAAGGTTAAATGAAGAAAAAAGTATTTTTTTTAATATTTTTTGAGGTGATAATGTATACTAGTTGGATGTTAATTGACTAATAATTGCAGAAAATTGTTATTAAACAATAAATGTGATATTTAAACTATATCATATTATTTAATGAAGGAAATTAATTATTTATTATTTAATTGATAATTAAATAGTAAATAAAGGAAGTAACTAGGTAATTATTATTTAATTGATATTAAATAGTAATTAAATTATGAGAAAACGTTTAAACTAATTATTTATTATTTAGTTAAGAGTAAATAATGAATAAAGATAATTAATTAATTATTATTTAATTAACATTAAATAATAATTAAAGAGGGTTAATTTCTTACTATATAATATATTAAACAGTAATCAAATGATGTTAGAGTTAATAGTATAATTGTTATTATTTAATTAAGATTAAATAATGAGTACCGATAATTAATTAATTAATTATTATTTAATTCATATTAAATAATAATTAAATGATAATTAAGTGAAATAAATTATTACTTAATCGGAAGAAGATTATTAAGTAATTAAAATATATTGATAATATTAATGATTAACTATTAAATGATAATAGTTAAGAATTAAATCATTATTCAATAATTAATAATGATATGTAGTTAATTTAAAATGTTATTAAAAGATTAATAATATTGTTTAGCATTTAATTAACTATTAAATAATAATAGTTAAGAGTTAAACCATTATTAAATAAATAATAATGATAAATAAAGATTTAAAATATTATTAAAGAATTAATAATATTGTTTAACAAGTAATTAACTATTGAATAATAATAGTTAAGGGTTGAATCATTATTAAATAATTACTAATGATATGTGAGGATTTCAAATATTATTAAATGTTAATAATATTGATGAACAATTAAATTATTATTAAAATCATTAATAATAATGAGAAGTCAATTAAAATATTATTAAAGTGTAATAATACTAGCAAGCAATTAAATTATTATTAAAAGATTAATAATAATGATTAAGGTAAACTATTATTAAAAAGGAATTAATAATAGTAATGATTATTTATAGTGTTATTTAACAATTAAATAACATTATAAGTTATTACTAATTAATATTATGATAAATCATCGAGTTAAATTATGTGATTAAGTTAAACCAAGGGTATGGTCCATTAGTGACTAATTAGTTGTTTGACCTAACCAGAAATAAGGTACAGGCATTAATGCAGTAACATTAATAAATGTCAGAACTGCACAGTTTGTACAAAAGATTTACGGTGTTGAATATGAAACACTGAGTCAAGTCAATGAGAGATTAAAATATGAAATTAATCCTATTGATTTAAAAATGGGACGATAAGAAGAAATAAATATCTTTAAAGATTTAGTATTAAGTCAAACTGTGACTAATATTGTGCACCGTTGATCTTACATACTGTATAGGTGATGCAAGGAACGTGAAAGATTAGCGTAAGCTGGTTATACAAGTTCAGGCGAGTTTTTCAGAAGTGTTGCATTATGTGCCTGATTTAGAATATTATAAAATTATTATGTGTGCATATGTTATTATGTGCAATAATGTGGTAATGTTCTTTTGTGATACAAGTTGAAATAAACTATTGATATGCAATAGATGATTAAGTTGATTGCTCTCTATATATTGAACTGTATGAAATTGTAAATGACATGCATGAATATCATGAATCATAGAGTAAATGCAAAGCATGATATGCATGAGATATGTAGTCATTGCAAAGTATAAGATGCATGAGGCATGATGAAATATGTTTATATGTTATGTGAAATTGTTAGACTTGCTGAGCTGTCGTGCTCACCCTTTCTTAAAAGAAAACATTACAGAAAAGCTTGAGGAAGCTGATTACTCTGGTAGAAGCGAAGATGAAGATTGACTAACAAGTAATCAAGATCGAAGCATAGGTACTTTCAACGGACCAGATCTGGGGTTATTGGAGCCGAATTTTGGGGTCGTTACAGTTGGTATCAAAGCTGATAGGTTATAGTTCTTAGGTAGCAGTACCTTAGGCTATAATCGTGGAAATATATTGAAAGACAGTGAAAGGATAAACTAATATAGAGTTTAAGCAATAAGAGTTGAATATATAAAATTCATAAAGAAGAAAATAAGGTACATTTGAGGAGATTCAAATGATGATTTTCATGGACGTATTCGAAATGAATGAAAAAGAATTAGGGAACACTTGATTCAAGAATTTAAAAAAAAAGAAGGATCGTAAAGTAAAATGAGTAAAGACGAGTGAGAAGATGGTAGAATTAAACGATCATAAAATAAACGAGAAATTATAAAGTGAAATCAATTATAAAATAAGATCACGGTGATCAGAGTAAAATTATGGAATGACAGATGGTCTGTTAAATGATTAAGAGGATGTGTAGGTAGCATGATGCTATAAGAAGGAAGATATTATGAAATAGTAAGAGGTGAACTCGTAAAGCGTTGTATGTGATAAGGTATGAATTGACAAAATTCATATCAAGTTAAGAGAAGTTAGAGGTTTGTGGGTTTTTAATTGAGGACTCGTGTTAGTGGCTGAGTTGTACAATTCCTTGTAAGGGCGGAAAATTTGTGCTTGGTTTTAGAACCGCTTAGCTTCCTATATTGATATAGTGGTTGAGTTGAACAATCCTTTGTATGGGCAGGGGATTTGTTCTTGGTTTAATGACCGCTTAACTTCTTATATTGATTAGTGGCTGAGTTGACCAATTTCTTGTATGGGTAGGAGATTGTGTTTGGTTTGACAACCACTTGGCTTCCTATAGTGATAATCAATTGAAACCTGGTGTCGCGCTATTCGCTATATGTATGTTGAAAATGTGATTCTCTTCTCATGTGTATAACGGATAGGTAGAGGATGTTAAGATAAGTTCTTGAACCGACACGTACGGTAAGTTCGTGACTCATAGTCATGTGGTGGAGCCCCTCAGCGAATGAGCGACTTTGGCCTGACTATAACAAGCTCCTCAAACTATATGATTGTGGTAAGTTCCTGAGCCCAAATACGTGGTAAATTTGATGAACAGTGAGTGTGGGTAAAGTTAAGTAGCAAGATTTAAGCTATACTAGATATAGTTATTAAGTTGGAAAAGATAAGGAGAAATTTGAGGTATTTTGAGGTTTTAGGATATTCTAAATCTTTTAGCTATGCTAGACCTTGAAATTCTTAAAATCGTGCTAAATTCGCACTTTTGTGCTTTTGAAAATATCAAAATGTGTTTTAGAAATCATTAATGCATTTAGTGCAGAGATGATAAACGATGGAGTCATCAATGCAGAGAAGCCTAGTGTTGGATATAATATAAGCCCACTATGGTATGATGTAGTATGACAAAGTCATAAAATGATTTTCAGTATTTTGGAAAAGTTTAAAGAAGAGTCTATGCTAATTGTTTCGGCTAGACAAATTAATTTGAAAACATCAAAATGTATTTCTAAAACGTCAACACACTATGTGGTGTGTATATGACAAATGACGGAATCCTCAACGTATTTTTTGTAAAGGTACGGTATCATGATATCATAAAATAATTTGCACCATAATGATGGCGTTAAAATTACTATTGATAGAATCCTCAACGTACTGTGCCAAAATGCGGTATCATGAAGTCATATAATGATTTTTTATTTTCACTTAAATTGGTTTAAAAAGTTCATGAGTTCGTGGTTCATGAACATTTTATTATGGTAGTCTAGGCCATTTGATTCGGCTAGACAACTTTTAATCTGAAGTGATGAACTTCAAAATTTTATTGCACGTGTGTGCTCTTGAAGAGTTTTAAAGTTCCAATTGATATCCGAATTATTATTAGTCTAAGCTAATTGATTTGGCTAGACAAGGTTGAGGTATACTTACAAAATTCAAGTATTTTTGAAAATTATGCCAAACCAAATTATTTTGGTGCAGAATTTTGTAGTAAGTCTGAGGTGAACAATAGTAGAAACAGATATATTTTGTCGGCATATAGCTCCGACTTCACTCGCAAAGATTAAACGTTATGCATGACGTATGGTACGATAGGGTGATTCCTAGCGTAATATCTTTGGGGTGAAATTGTGTTTATAGTCTTATGACTATTAAGGGTTAGTAGAAATACTTGCTAACTCAATACACAGTTCATGGTCTTTATGACCCCTCAGTTATATTTAAAATTGTTTTTAAAGGAATTCTTTTTACTTCCTGGTTATTCAAATTCATTCACAGTTATTGATCAATTGTGAAGACTCCCAGAAGATGTTCCGATGTTCTGGACATCGAATGGGTAAAGGGGTAAATATGTTGTAATTTCAATGACAAAATTCTTAGAAGAATGGGTGAATGTAATGACTAGAAAATTCATGAGACTGATGAGTATGGTCTTAGGTAATTGATGTGATTTAAGGCTATGTTAAACCTTGGATGAGAAAGTAGAAGATAGTCGATTTGTGAAAATTTTAAGCTTTCGAGGATTCAAGCGAAATTTGAGGTTAAGATATAAAGCTAACCCTGGTAAAGTGATAGACGATCACTGAAAATGAATTAGAGCCCTGTCACGAAGGGACTAGGACAGTGGTTATAAAACAATAAGTAAAACAATGCCTATGTTAAGGTAATCGATGAGATTGTTCGGAGGGGCAAATGTCGTAAGGATTTGGAAATGAACCAAACTTTAACCAAACAATGGTGGTGGTAATTCCGAGGATGAAATCATTTTTGGATAAATCTAAAATTTAATCTGAGGAAGAGATGAATGCATAAGAATGACTAAGCATTTAACCTAATTCAAATATTAAGGTTAAAGAGAAACATGTGTTGGAAGTATAAAACCTAGAATTGGTTGAGTGGGTATACGATAAAGTATACACTAAGTTAGGTATTTATACGGCGTATAGGTATAAAAATCATATTCACAAATGTAGTGGGAGTTAAAAGAAAAGATAAGGAAGATTTACCCACATCTTGTTGATTGACCTTATGTTGAAATTTCGAGGACGAAATTCTTATAGGGGGGGGGGGGGGGAATGTAACGACCGAGAATTTTAAGTTACATTATAAATAAAATTAGGAATTAAATTTGTAATTAAGTAGTGTGAATTAATTTAAACATTTATATAATGGTTTGACTATTTGACTATTTGGTTAATTTTGGTAAAGGAAGTTCGATTAATAGATTTATTAAATTAACGGACTAACTTAAGATTATTTTATAAGGAACCCTAATTACTTATTCGACAAATATTGAATATGGCAAATTGATTTATATAAATTAAATTTGATTATTAAATTGTTCCTTGATTAATTAAACAAGCCCAATTAATTAAATTAAGTGATGGACTTGTGAAAATTTCTATGTGATTGGGTATTTTATTAATCTAGCCCAATGTTTTAATTAATTGGGAGCCTAGTAAATTAATTTCGTAACCCAACATTTCAATGGATCAAATGAGTATTCATGGCACAAACAAATTTAATTCCAAGCCCAAATTTTTGACCCATTTGCAATAGCTTCTAGAAGGCTTTAATTTGAAAATTTTGGAATAAAAATTAAATGGAAAATGAGGTCAATTCAAGGGGATGACCGGTGGAATGGGTGGAGTACTTGGACTCCAAAATTTATTCAAATTGATGGTTGATGTAGTGTATGGAACACTCAATACCTTTTGCTAGCATTTTTGGAAATGGTTGATGTCCATTATATACATATATGTGTTATATGTACAAATTTATGCTACTATAAATAGAAGACTTAGGTTATGTGTTTGAGGTTACAAAAAATTTGGCAAGAGTTCTTCTATAGAGAGTTAGTGAGTCTAGTGAGTTAACTAGTGAGTTTAGTGAGTTTTAAAGCAAGAAAGCTAGTGAGTTCATAGTGAGTTTCACCGAGTCCAACCGAGTCAAGCTTAGGTCAAGTCTTGGAGGTTCATCTCCTACTTTGGAAGGAAGAGAAAGCAAACACACAAAACAAAAAGGTTAGAAAACCCTAAAAACCCTAGTTATGCTTGTTATCTGATTTAAATAAGAAATAAATGGTAAAAATATTATCTTTATGTTCTTTAAGTCTAGATTCATGCTAGATATGTTAAATAAGTATTTCATGGACTTTTGGTATGGATCCATAAGCATTTATGTGAAAAAACTTAGCAAAAGTTGTAAAATGATGTTTACCGAAAAACTAAAAATCGAGTAGCCTCATTCCCGGAGTAAATATTCATGATCCGTAAGTCAGAATCATAATTTGTCAATTTTTTATGCTAGATCTTGAAGTTATGTAAATTCTCCAACTTGAATGACTAAAATCCAATTTAAAACGAGTGAGATATGATTTTTCTAGCAAAACACTCCACTATCAGAAGTTTTGCGTGAACAGTTCAATTCCAGGCTATTTTCGGAGGTCAAATCATATCCGAAAAATTAATCTGATAATGGAAAATTGTAGTTCGGGAAGTCACAATTCCAACAATATAAAGTAGAGCACCATCAGAGTTATAGAACTTAAGTTATTAAGGTTTTAGTAAGAGACCCCAAAACTGGGCAGAATCTAGAAACATTAAAAACCTACTGCCGGTTTTTCTTTGGTGAACCGGCCGGAATATTTCGGCAACTGATTCACCAGTTTTCCAGCCTGTTCCGGCGAAGGCCCGAACTGGAAAGTTGCTTGGAATTTCGTGTACAACTTTATAAAATTTAGTTTGTATTTTTAGTATGTAATTTGGTAATTTTATAATTATTAAATGATTAAAGCTAACTAATTACATGAAAAATTGTTAAAAGTATTTTTAAATGCTGGAAAAATGTTAATCACCCTACTTACTTATTATTCAAGTTGTATTAAATAGTAAGTAAGGTTAAATGAAGAAAAAAGTAAAATTACAGTGTTGAATATGAAACACTGAGTCAAGTCAAGGAGAGACTAAAATATAAAATTAACCCTATTGATTTAAAAATGGGACGATAAGAAGAAATAAATATCTTTAAAGATTTAGTATTGAGTCAAATTGTGACTAATATTGTGCACCGTTGATCTCACATACTGTATAGGTGATGCAAGGAACGTGAAAGATTAGCGTAAGCTGGTTATACAAGTTCAGACAAGTTTTTCAGAAGTGTTGCATTATGTGCCTGATTTAGAATATTATAAAATTATTATGTGTGCATATGTTATTATGTACAATAATGTGGTAATGTCCTTTTGTGATACAAGTTGAAATAAACTGTTGATATGCAGTAGATGATTAAGTTGATTGCTCTATATATATTGAAATGTATGAAATTGTAAATGACATGCATGAATAGCATGAGTCATAGAGTAAATGCAAAGCATGATATGCGTGAGATATGTAGTCATTGCAAAGCATAAGATGCATGAGACATGATTAAATATGTTTATATGTTATGTGAAACTGTTAGACTTGTTGAGTCGTCGTGCTCACCCTTGCTTAAAAGAAAACATTACAGAAAATCTTGAGGAAGCTGATTACTCTGGTAGAAGCGAAGATGAAAATTGACTAACAAGTCATTAAGATCAAAGCGTAGGTGCTTTTATAGTAAAACCCTGCGATATAATAAATTATCTCTATGGTTATTACTTGTGAAGATTTTTATGTCTTAAATGTGCTATAGATTAGCAAACCGAAATGTTAAAAGAACATATATAGATTATTTTAAATCATTTTCAGATGTTGTCCTTTATGTATAAGGGTGAAAGGTTGGTATGATAAGTCATTATTCATATGATTAGGAAGTGTAATAAAAATCTTTAAAGATTTCAATTCTAGAATAGAATGATATTGAAAATTTTACCCATTTAAGGTTTAATACCTGGTGTATAGTAATAATTGTATTTGCTTGTGGTTTATAAGTCAAATATAATTAGTTTAAACTCAGGATTGAGGTTACTTTTAACATACCAGATCCGGGTTTATTGGAGCCGAATTTTGGGGTCGTTACACATTCACCATTCTCTTACCTTTAGCTTCATCGGAACCTCCGACCTTCTTGTACTTTACCTGAAATTGTTAGTCATCGCAAGGGTGAGCATAAAGGCTCAGCAAGTCAATCAGATAACATCTTTCATGCTTGCAGTTTATATTCATGCGTCATGCATCCTTTATTTTACCATTGTGTGCATAAAAGTCTCGTATTGCATTTAACAGTTACCACATAGTTGCACGGAGTGCACATTTCAACTCTTTTACTATCACATAGCTCACATAGAACAATTATTACATTTAAGTCTGAAAAACTTACTTGATCTGCATTTATTTACTTAACCTTTACTTCCTCAAACGCCTGCAATAATCGCCTTGTCGGTTTGCTATTCCAAGCTTTATCAGTAAACATTGCACCTATATGTTATTATAGGATCATAAAACTTTATATATAACTTGTCAAGCTTAATCCATAATCACTTAATCATTAATTTCTATTCATTTCACATTTCATGTATTACACCTTATATAGGTTAATAATAGATCCTTATTCGTTACCGACCTTTTCATAACTCATAACAGGGTTTAACTTAGCTTTAGGCATATTATATTATGTCATTCATTATTACATTATACCTTAACACCCTTTACATTGGCCATTCATTATCTATCTAGGGTTTACATAACTTATGTTTATCATTTCATGTAAAAACATTATTTTTCGGACACTTTAAAAAATTTTCAGGCACAGGTCATTGCGCCCCGGTGCCGAACATCTCGCTAGGGACGAGATGTTCTCTGCCACACTGCGCCCTGGCAAGCTCTGAGCTCGCTGGCCACGAAAAACTCTCAGTCCATGTTCAGTACAAAACACTGCGCCCTGGCGCAGTCTGCTGAACCAGGATTTCCTTATTTTTACTGTTACTTTGCTGATTTTTAACTCTTTTACCATACTTCCAATTAAGTCCAAATTTGGAATAGAACTAGGTCTAATACCTAGTATTTTACAAAAAAATTACTTATCTTATTTGGCTTCTCAAATCATTGATACATTAACACGTAGGAGGGCGTTTCAAAACATTTTCAACCTTAAAATCATTTTTTACCAACTTTGTAATTTTTGTTTACTTTAAAACTTAATTTCAACACTTGAAAAAGTTCATATATATTATATATGACATGTCTAGACCTTTAAAATAGTTTAACTTCACATGAGGCGAGATTTGTCCGTAAAAATCCATTAAGGGTTGAAACGATCGATTTCGATTGTTCGAATTGCCTTTTTGTTTAAATTTCTATCCCTTGATTACCAAATCAACCTAAACATGTGTATATACACGAAACTAAGTCACTTGGCTTTATTTCACTTTTAATTACTCAAAATTGCCAAAAATCAACTATATGTTGGATTTTTCTTAACTTTTGCAAAACTTTTCATTTCAATACTTAGACTCTACTTGACATCTTAAACTCCGTACACCACATAGGCTACCACATACACATTTAATAACTTTGTAAGTCCATATCACTTCTATATGCACATTCTAATTCACTTTACAGATTATGATTTGGTCTACATGCAAATCAAAGCCTAGTATTACAATTTCCTTTCACATATCATGCTTTTAAACCATTTTGGCATCTAGCTTGCCATCTAGCAAAAATAATTTACTCGCATCAAACATACCAACCTTTTAAACTAGGTTTTCATTACATCTAGCCACATAAAACACATGATTCTCCATAAATCATGATTTCTAGCTTTGAAAACATGCATGAATAGTATATCACATTTGTTCTACAACCTTTGAACTTAGGGTTTCATTATTTATCAATCATATAGCATATAGACTCCCATAAATCACGTAATATTTACTTCTTACCATGTATTCTTGCATGGCTACACTTAAACTTCCATTTAAACATATAAACATAAAGTTTTGTGGCTTAGACATGGTTATAACTTCTTGTAGCTCTTTTCCTTCTAGCTTTGGGCTTTGCTAAAGCTATATGCTCCACTTTGATGGCTAGTTCTTCTTCCTTTGAATAATTTCTTGCAATCTCTTGAGCTCTTTCTTCTAACCCTAGCTTCTTCTCTCTTTATCTCTTATGAACATTTAGCTAACAACTTGGATAATGGAAAAAAATGAGATGAACACTTGCATATACTTGAAAATATACACATATCTTAAGTTGGTTAACTTCTCCAACGACTAACCATACATGGTTAGTTTAACTCTAGCATAGTTAAGGTCACTTTGGACAATTCACATTACTAAACAAGGATAGTTTAGACATTAAACCATTCTAGGACACAATTATCATTTTTTAAATTGATAAGGGCACTTTGGTCATTAGCCATAAAATCTAGAGAATTTAATTCTCTTAAATTCATAACTTGCTCATTTTCAATCCATTTCAAGTCCATTTTGATCCAAACTTGTTTTATTATGCATGAATTTTATTCCAGCATCAATTTGTCCACAATTGACTTGTCCCATAACACTTATCGTACTTTTAAAAATTGAATTTCATTAATTAATAATAATAATCACAACATTTTCCAAATTGCATAATATTACTTTCTTAATTTTTTCTACGAACCACCTTTGGTTCCTCAATCAATCAAATTTCACTTTTCGTCATCTCAATATAGTCGATTTGCTCATTTGTCTATAAAGCGCTTTCTTAAGAAGAGAACCTCTACAGGATTATCAAAATTCATCATCATTTAACCTTTTAAGCTCATAATACTTTCATTACGACTTTACGTCCCTTTACATATTTGTTTAACACACACATAATGTCAATTCTTAACATACATGCAATCTACGTTCCTTCTACTCATTTTCACGAGTATTACATTTCGTATTTATACATCGTATAAATGATTAACTTCTTCTTTCAATCCATAATTATCAATTTCTTCTTATTTTCAAAACATTCAAATATCATTAACTTTATTATTCATTTAATCCCTAATATACCAAATAGGTCAAACTATTTCTTCTTTTTCGCGCATACTCTGTTATGCCTTACTTTGCCATTCTCATATCCTCGCCTCTCCAGGCATATTCATTAAATCCGCTGTTAATATTCATAACTAAAGTATCAATTTAATTATGTTTTTCTCATTTTCTTCATTTTCAACTTTTCTTTCTTTATCAGATCAAATATATACATATACACATATTCATACATTCAAGCTATTACCTGTGGACATATCATAGCATCTTACACTGATTCCTTTCAAATCACTTTATTGTAGGTATTACAGTCTATCCTTCGTCTTTAATCCATTCTATCACTTTTCAATCTATGAAATTTTAAATATGTTATAATTTCATCATCCGCTACATCACTAAAGCACTTCAAATTGATAACTAGTCCTTTTATGTTCTATAGACCCTTATTTATATCAAGAGTCCTTCATTACCAATTCAACCACATAGGTCATCTTTAACACATTGATTAAATAATAAATATATTTAATCACTCTTACTACTTTTCTGTCCTTCATAACTAGGTTTTAACTACTAACATTTACTTAATTATCCAAGATTCTTATTTAGAAATCTTGTCATAATCTGGGATGTCACAGTAGACCTCAAAGAATGAATTCAAAAATTACAACAAGTTCTAGAAGAAAAAGGATAAAAGGCTTTGTGGCTGAAGGATCATGGAGTGATTCAAAAAAAGATTCAAACTCTGAGTCCAGTGAAGATGAAGGACCTCAAGTGAAAAATCTATGCTTAATGGATATTGAAGCAGAAACAAGTAACGATACTGATAGTAGAGAAGGCAATATGTATGTGGTTAATCTTGAAGAACTCAGTCCATCAGAGACAACCTATTTATTTTGCCAATGCTTCAAAAGATTTCAGCTGGCTATGGCATAGAAAGTTATCTTATCTAAACTTCAAGAGCATGTCAAAATTGGCTTCAAAAGATTTAGCCAAAGAATTGCCTAAACTAGACTTCAGCAAAGAAAGACCATGCGAATCCTGTCAACTTAGGAAACAGACCAGAAGTTCATTCAAAAGTAAAGAGGCAAACTCAAATAAAAAGCCTTTATAGTTGCTACATGTGGATCTGTTTGGATCAGTTCCAACAGACAGTCTTGGAGGAAAAAAGTATACCCCAGTGGTAGTAAATGACTATACCATATTTACTTGGGTTTTTTTTATGAGCACAAAAGATGAAACCAATTCACAACTTATTAATCTCTTCAAGCTGATCATGACTGAGAAGGGTGAAACAATTAAGTCAATAAGAAGTGATCATGGTCGAGAATTTGATTATTCTAAAATGAACAAGTTCTGTGAAGAAAATAGAATCAAGCATAACTTTTCAGCTCCAAAAACTCCACAGCAGAATGGAAGAGCTAAAAGAAGAAAAAGAATATTGATTGAAGTAGGAAGAACTCTCCTTACAACAGTACATCTTTTTGACTACTTCTGGGCTGAAGCAATCAACATTGCTTTTTACATATATAACAGATCCTTGATCCATCCTTCACACAAGAAGACTTCCTACGAGTTATGAAAAGGAAGAAAGTCAAACCTTAGTTACTTCCATGTATTTGGTTGTACTTGCTACATTCTGAATAATGGCAAGAAATATCTAACAAAGTTTCAACCCAAAGCAGATAAAGGAATCTTCCTTGGATACTTTACGAAAAGCAAGGCCAATCAAATATTCAACAAGAATTCGTTGACTGTTGAAATCTCTATCCATGCCACTTTTGATGAAACTAATCAAAGTAAATCAAGTAAAGCTGCTCTCAACTTGATGAAATCGTAGAGCTTGATCCTCTGGTCGTTCAACCGGAAAGCCACACGATCGCACATGATGAATTTATAGAACTTGACCCATGATCATGATTCCAGACAAGGAGATTGTAGAGACAGTGACACCTGAAATAGAAATCATACAGACTGATGTAGTAGCTAATCCAAAACTTGGTCTTGAAGGGCTTAGACAAAAGGCACAAAGATAGACGTTCTTACTGGTAGCAGATGGGCAAAAGATCTGACCATTGATGATCCAAGTGCAATGATCAGGATAAGATTTACAACACAAATTAATGCCTATATCTAAGTTTTCTTTCTTAGATGGAACCCTAGAAAACAAAAGAAGATTTAAAAGATTCAAACTGGATTCAAGCTATGCAAGAAGAACTAAATCAATTTAAAAGAAATAAAGTTTGGAGATTGGTTCCAAGAACTAAAGATCATCCAGTCATCAGCAAAAAACGGGTATTCAAAAATAAGATGGATGAATATGGGGTGATCACAAGAAACAAAACAAGACAGGTAGCCAAAGAATATTCTTAGGAGGAAGGGATCGACTATGATGAAACGTTTGCTCCTGCTACTAAATTGAAAGATATCCAAATGCTTCTTACATACTCTGCCTATACGAGTTTCAAAGTTTTTCAATTGGATGTCAAAAGCGTGTTTCTTAATGGAGAACTTTAGGAAGAGGTGTATGTTGAGCAACCTCCAAATTTTATCAATTCAACTTTCTCTAATCATGTATACAAATTAGATAAAGCCGTATATGGATTAAAATGAGCACCTAGAGCATGGTATGAAACACTCACTGATTTTCTTATTGAAAAATGATTCATTAGAGGAAAAGTAAACACTAACTTATTCCTTAAAAAACATAAAGATAAAGAATTGTTAGTATAAATTTATGTAGTTGACATTATATTTGGAACCACAAACATCAAATTATGTAAGAGATTTGCCAAGCTAATGTAGAGTAAGTTCAAATTGAGTGTGATGGGTGAGCAGAATTTCTTTCTTGGACTACAAGTAAAACAAGTTGATGAAGGAATCTTCATAAACCAAGCCAAGCACATCAATGATTTACTAAAGAAATATGGCATGAAATCAGCTTCTCCCATGAAAACTCCAATGACTTCTACAACCAAGATAGATAGGGATAAGAAAGGGAAAAGTATTTACATAACTCAATATAGAGGTACGATTGGATCTCTCTTATACTTAACTACAAGTAGACTAAATATTATATTTGTTACTTGTATTTATGTTAGATTTCAAGCTAATCCTAAAAAATCAACTTGCTAACTATGAGTTTGAATTCAAATTTATTCACATATTTTGTGACAATACCAGTGCCGTATTTGAAAGTAGTATGCCCTTAGGCCAATCATATATTAATATGATAAATATATACTTGTTAATCTTATTCAATTATTAATAAAAAAAAATTATTTATTTAAAAGTATTTTTTATTCATGATTAAATGGTGGAATTAATTAAATAGAAAAACCCATTGTTTTGGAGAAATGCTTTTAGAATAATAATGTTGAGTATGCTAAATGAGATCTAAATTATAGATAGCTTAAAACTAAAATGTTCATAATCGTTAGATCAATAAATTGGGAATTAGTAAATACGAATAGATTAGTACATACTATGTTTGCTCTTATGAAGAGGATGATTGATCTCATAAATCATTACAAGTATGTAGATACTTATTAGAGATTAAGTTCACTGAAAGTGACTCGCTTAAGGAACACCTAATGGTGTTTTACTTACCTATCAATAGGAGTTCATAATGTGATAGTAGTATAAATGATATTTGGACTTAAGATCATCATAATATCTTGTGTATGATGAGTTATACTTTGTCATATTTCTTAAGACTATATGGGTATAACAAATGATATGATTGGGTATAATAAGTTGTGCATGAAGATAGGTGAGTGATCAAAAAAGGATCTACCACTTCAAGTAAAGAAAGAGAATATCCTCTGTGATTCGATAAATGACAACTCAGTAATCTTTGGCCATGGAAGAATGAAATTAGAAAAGAGTTTCTAATTTGCATTAATTAGAGTTGTACATTTTAAAATCAAAATGCATATGATCAAATTAAGTAAGACTTGACAGTAATTTCATGTCTTATATTTAACTAGGAGATTATATAGTAGAATGATTGAATTGTGCGACAACTATTCATGGAATAGGTTCTTTGTGATTAAGTGTTGATATTTATATTATTCGAAAAGTCATGTGCTGCTAAGGGGGCTTACCCTTATTGTGGAATAAATAAGTATTTATTTATAAATAAATAAAAGGATTTTAATTTATTATTATAAATAATATTAGAATGGTTCTAATTTATTTAATCTATAACCAGTTTAATATTGAACCAAAAGGGACACACCACAAAAGATAAATATTTATTTTAAAAGTAATGACATAATGTTCATAATAAATTAAGTGTATTTAATTTATGTTATGATGACAGAATAAATTAAATAGTTTAATATTTATAAATATGTATTTTGAACATACTAATTATAAATTAATAAGAGGAGTATAATAATAATAATAATAATAATAATAATAATAATAATAATAATAATTACTATTATTATTTATTTTCTAAATGGTTTAGGAATTAATTAATAAGAAGTACTCTCATAATAAATAATTAAGTTCCTAAAGAGTTTAGGAATTGTAATTATTATATTAAATCTTAGATGGAACCCAAGAAAATAGAAGAAGATTTTAAAGATTCAAGCTGGGTTGAAGTTATGCAAGAATAACTAAATCAGTTTGAAAGAAACAAAGTTTGGAGATTGGTTCCAAGAACTAAAGATCATCCAGTCATCAACACAAAATGGGCATTCAAAAATAAGATAGATGACTATGGGGTGATCAAAAGAAGCAAAGTAAGACCGATAGCCAAAAAATATTCTTAGGAGGAAGGGATCAACTATGATGAAACATTTGCTCCTGTAGCCAGATTGAAAGATATCAAAATGCTTCTTACATACTCTGCCTATATGGGTATCAAAGTATTTCAATTAGATGTCAAAAGTGCATTTCTTAATGGAGAACTTTAGAAAGAGGTGTATGTTGAGCAACTTCCAGGTTTTATCAATTCAACTTTCTCTGATCATGTATACAAAATTGATATAGCCTTATATGGATTAAAATGAGCACTTAAAGCATAATATGAAACACTCACTGAATTTCTTATTGAAAAATGATTCACTAGAGAAAAAGTAAACACTACCTTATTCCTTAAAAAACACAAAGATAAAGTATTGTTAATACAAATTTATGTAGTTGACATTATATTTGGAACCACTGACATCAAATTGTGTAAGAGAATTGCCAAGATAATGCAGAGTAAGATCGAAATGAAAATGATGGGTGAGCTGAATTTCTTTCTTGCACTACAAGTAAAATAAATTGATGAAGAAATCTTCATAAATCAAGTTAAGTACTTCAATGACTTACTGAAGAAATATGGTATGTAATCAGCTTCTCCCGTGAAAACACCAATGGCTTCTACAACCAAGCTTGACAGGGATGAGAAAGGTAAAAATGTTGATATAACTTAATACAGATGTATGATTGTATCTCTTTTAAACTTAATTGCAAGTAGACCAGATATTATGTTTAATACTTATATTTCTACTAGATTTAAAGCTAATCCTAAATAATCAACTTGTTGACTATGTGTTTGAATTCAAATTTATTAACATATTTTGTGACAATATCAGTGTCATATCTATAAGTAGTATGCCCTCAAGCCAATCATATGTTGATATGATAAGCATATGCTTTATACTTTTATTCATTTATTAATAAAAGGATTATTTATTTAAAAACATTTTTTTATTCATGATTTATTAGTTATATTAGTTAAATGGATAAACTCATAGTTTTAGAGTAATGATTTTAGAATCATAATATTGATTATGCTGATGAGATCTAAATTCTAGATAACTCAAAACAAAAATGTTCATAATCGTTGGATCACTTAATTGAGAATTAGTGAATTTGGATAGATTATTACATACTATACTTGCTATTATGAAGAGGATGACTGATCTTATAAATTATTTGTGTTGAGACACTAAGACAAGTATGTAAGTGCTTATTAAAAAATAAGTTCATTGAACGTGACTCACTTAAGGAACACCTAATAGAGTTTTACTTGCCTATCAATAAGAGTTCCTAATGTGATAGTAGTACAAGTGATCTTTAGACTTGAGATCATCATAGTATCTTGTGTATAATGAATTATACTTTGTCATATTCTTTAAGACTATATATGTATAACAAAGAATATGTTCGGTTATAATAAGTTGTATATGGAGATAAGTGAATGATCAACAAAAGATCTATCACTTCTAGTAAAAGAAGAGAATATCCTATGTGATTCGATAAATAACAACTCAATAATCCTTGACTAAGGCATAATAAAAATTAGAAATGAATTTTTAATTTACGTTATTTAGAGTTATGCATTTTAGAATTGAAATACACATGATCAAATTGAATAAGACTTGACAGTAATTTCATATCTTATATTTAATTGGGATATTGTGTGGTAGAATGAATGAAGTATATACGGTAACTATTCACAAAATATGTTCTTTGTGATCAAATGTTGATATTCATATTATCTGAAAAAGTTATAAGCTGTTATGGGGATTTACCCTTATTGTAAAAAAAATAAGTATTTATTTATAAATAAAGTAAAGGAGGTTAATTTATTATTATATATAATATTAGAATGACTCTACTTCATTTATTCTATAACCGGTTTAATATTGAACCTAAAAGGTCACACTATAAAAGAGAAATATTTATTTTAGAAGTAATGACATAATGGTAATAATAAATTAAGTGTATTTAATTTATACTATAGTGATAGAATAAATTAAATGACTTAATATTTATAATTAGAGGCTATATGATTGTATAGCTAACGTTGATTTAGAGATTCTAATTGGTGAAATTAAAGAAGAACGTGAATGATTTAGAGGTGAACTCGTACCTGTTGAAGCTTTGTGTCTATAAAGGTATAATCCATTATCCTTCCTCAATTAATTGTATCGCATAGAAAGATCTTAGTTTTAGTTTGTAGAAAAATTTTAAAATTATTTTATTGCATGTTTTTGCTGCGTTGTATAATTTGATTATATATATGTCATGTTTTCACAAACCAAGACATATCTCATATGGGATCTTAAGGACGGATTTCAAAAATACCTTGTCAAGTAGGTATGCAGCCATTTCTAGGGCATAACCCAAAAGAAAATTGAAAAATCGATAAAACTCATCATGGAACGAAGCATGTCCAACAAGGTTCGATTTCTCCTTTCAGATACACCATTCAATTGGGGCGTGTCTGGTGAAGTCCATTGTGAGATTATACTCTTTTTTTAAAGAAAATCAAAAAACTCATAACTTAAGTATTCACCTCATTGATCCGATTGAAAAATATTAATACTCTTGCTAGTTTATTTCTCTACTTCACTTCTGAATTCTTTGAATTTTTTAAACGATTCAGACTTATATTTCATCAAATACAAATATCCAAATCTAGAATGATCATCAGTGAAATTAATAAAATATGAATACCCTCCTCGTGCATGTGTTGTCATAGGTCCATATACATCTATGTGTACCAATTATAACAATTTTGTAACTATTTTTCTTTTTTCACTAAAAGGAGATTTAGTCATTTTTCCTATGAGACAAGATTTACAAGTTTTATATGATTCATAATCCTATAGCTCTAAAAGCTCATCTTTATGAAACTTGTTTAATCTTGTTTCATTAATATGTCTGAGTCTACAGTGCCACATAAAGGTATAATTTATATTATCTCTTTTTCTTTTCTTAGTTTGTTATATTTGAAAAATAGTTTCATGCAAGTTAAGTAAGTAAAGTCCATACAAAATATTATTATTACAAATAGAACAACTGTTGTTCTTTTTTATAATATAAAAACCATCTTTGTCTAACACGGGAATCAAAATAATATTTCTAATTAGTACCAGAAGATAATAACAATTATTTAAGCTTATGGACTTTCCCATAGGCAGTGTTAAATAATAAGTTCCTACAGCTAATGCAACAACCTTTTGTTCTATTTCTCACGCGCAGGACAACATCTCCCTTATTCAGCTTTCTATTTCTGCTTAGTCCCTACATAATATTACATATGTGAGAACCGCAGCCGATATTTAATACCCAGTAGAACTTTAGCTTACAGAAAGATTTATTTTAATTATGAACAAACATTGATTTGAAGTTGAAGTTTCTCCAAGCTTCTTCTACTTAGACTTTATAAGATACTCTTTACAGTTTCTCTTCCAGTAACCCGACTTATTGCAATGGAAGCACATTTCTTTGATTTTAGGATAATTCTTCTTATTATCCTTAGCTTCCGCTTTGCCCTTAGCCTTTTTTTTTCAGAAGACCCCTTGAGCCTTTTCCACTTCCTCTTCTTAGAAGAATCATTTACCAACAAGACTTGGTCCTTCTTGGATGGAAGTGACCCTCTGTAGTTTTCAACATGTTAAGTAACTCAAGAAAGTTGACGTCTAACTTATTCATGTGAAAGTTCATAATAAATTATGAGAAGGTGTTCGGGAGTGACTGTAAAATCAAATTTTGGCTTAACTCTCCATCCATCACGAACCCTAACTGTCCAAGTTGTTCAATAAAATTGATCATCTTTTAGGACATGAGTCTCAATGGTAATGCCCTCGGTCATCCGAGATCGAAAGAGCTCTTTAGATATCTGATATCTAGTAGTCCTATTTTGCTCACCATAAAGATCTTTAAGGTGCAACGGTATAGAAGGAGCATCTATTTTCTCGTTACTTTTGGATGCGAGCATGATGCATTGAGTCACGGTTGCATCATCTTGCCACTTCTTAAAAGTAACAATCTTTTCCTTAGAGGCTTCTTTTGCAACAATTGTAGGCACAAACGAATTTAGGACATAAGAAAGCTTTTCAACAGTGAGAACCATTCTCAAATTCCTTAACTAATTCGTGTAATTCGGCTCGGTCAATTTGTTAGCATCAAGTATGCTACGCAGTGATAGTGAGTTTGACATTTGTAAAATTCTTTAAGTAAAATAGACAACATTTTAGCATATATTTATTTTATTAATTATCAAAATATATTAGGTCTTTATTTAAATTGGTATCTCCCATTATTGTCATCAAACAATATTACCTGCCTTATATAGTTTGACAAATTTAATTAAAAAATTTCTAGCGAGATAAGGATCATCTCAACATAAACATAATCTTGTGTATGCATAACAAACCATATGTATTTAATAGGTAGACAACTTTTGTCAATTACATCATCATGTAACTCGTTATTATTTTGCCTCTTAGATTATAATAATCAAGTGTGTACACATCCGAATCAAAATTATCCAAGTTAAGTCTGACTTAGCACTTCCATATAAGTGACGAGAAAAATACCATCCTTATGTGTGCACAACAAAACAGTATTGTTCAGTTCCTTATAAACATCCAATGTAATAAAACAATATCTCAAATAATCAATATAAACCTTGTGTATGCACAACAAATGTATATTGAGTATTTGATGCTCTATTGTTTTATTATGCTAAAAGGCAACATTCGATTTTCTAAATATCTTAGAACGTTACAACTTAATATAGTTTAACTTGAGGGTTTTATTATTAATTGTCTTATCTTGTTAAGTGCACGTGCGTGCGCGCACGCACACACGCACACACACACACACGCACGCACGCACGCACACACACACACACACACACACACACACACACACACACACAAATATATATATATATATATATATATATATACGCATATAAGATACGCGTCATATTATTTAACATGCGAAGCATGTTTGATAAATATATAATATATACATAATTAGCATACTCATATAGAATATTATATTCTGCTTAGATTGATTATGAACTTTTAGTCTAGTTTGGTTCACTAGAGCCACCAAGCGAACCAAAAGGTCAAACCTAGGATACAAGAATAAATACATACAAATGTAACTATTACATTTATAACACGGGCTCTAATACAAATGGGTCTTCAAACGCTCTTTGCTCTTTGGCTCCAATCTTTCAAATAATTCTATCTAATCATATTACAAACTATTTTCATAAAATTGAAACCTTGATCAACAGTTAAGGGGTAGTACATAAGAGGAAGAGAGAATTTACACAAGAAAAATTAGAAAGACGAGGTACGCAGACCCCATTTATTAAAACACATTCATTTATGCATCCACATAAAATAAATCCAATCTCATTGGTTAATAGTCCATAATCAATCCCTTGTATTTTCATATATATCATCATATGCATCAATACAGCATATTCATCTTATGAATTAAAATGATTCCATATATATATATATCGATATCATTTAATGGGCAATTAAAGTTAAATGAAATTCAATTTCAAGTTTAAAATAAACTCTTTATTTTAATTATAAAATCATATAAAATAACCCTTTGTTTTAAAACTTTTAAAAAATCGCACAAAAAATCAAAATAGAAAGTTTATGTTTTCAACGCCCTGGCGCTCAGGTTGAACACCCCAACATTCAAAACAGAATGCTTAGCGCCTTAGCGCTCAATCTGAGTGCCCCGACATCCAACCCTAAAATCAATTTTCGTGATTTTTTTCTGCAAGTGTGAATTGATCTATTTTACAATAAAAACACGATTTTTTGCAATTATTTTCAAAACCCAATATTTTATACAATAAATTATGCCCAATAAATTGTTCTAAACACAGACCCATACATATATAAAATTAAAATAATTAATAATTCGAATAAAATTTGGCTCTTTATGCCACTGTTGATTTATAAAAATCCATAGACATACAATCAAATTGCATAATAAAGCGGAAGTGTGACAAAAAATCATATTTTAAAATTTTTATAAACGATAAACTAGGATCGAACTTTACGCGCAATTATTAATTAAACAAGAATAAGTTAGAGATTCATATCCTTGTAGATATTATTCTTCAACAGTTATAAGTTCACCTCCAATTCTTCGTGTTCCTCTTCAAATTCATCGATTAGATTTCTTTAGATCAACATTAGCTACCCAAGTGTGTAGCCTCTGGAGGTAGTCCACCAAAAAAAATATGAATTTAAGAAGTAATTGATTCTATTAGATTTTGGGTGGTGTCAAACCCTAATTTTCTCTTTCTTCTAATTCCTTAGATGCAGATAATTGTGTAAGTCTCTTCAATCCATAACAAGACTCCTATTATTTATAGATATGAACAACCATCCTAAAATCTTTTGGAATATGGTTTAATTTAACTCATAATCTAATTAGGAACTTAATTAATTATAATAAGAGTATTATTTATTAATTAATTCATAAACCATTTAGGAACTAAATAATAATAATAGTAGTAGTGGTGGTGGTGGTGGTGGTAGTGGTAGTGGTAGTAGTAGTAGTAGTAGTAGTAGCAGCAGCAACAGCAACAGCAGTAGTAGTGGCAGTAGTACTAATAATAATAGTAATAATATTAATAATAATATTAAGACTCTTTTTATTAATTTATAATTAGTATTTTTAAAATACTTAATTATAAATATTAAGTTATTTAATTTATTCTATTACCACAGTATAAATTAAATATACTTAATTTATTATTACGAGTATGCCACTTATTTCTTAAATACATATTTATCTTTTGCGGTATAACCCTTTAGATTCTCCATATTATGTTGGTTATAGAATAAATAAATTAAAACCATTTTAATCTTATTTATAGTGATCAACAACTTTTCAGATAATACGAATTTCAACATTTGATCACAAAGGAAACTATTCCGCGAATAGTTACCATACAATTTAATCATTCTACTATACAATATCCCAATAAAATATAAGATATGGAATTACTGTCAAGTCTTATTTTATTTGATCATATGCATTTTAATTGTAAAATGCACAACTCCAATTAATGTAAATTAGAAACTCATTTCTAATTTCCATTCTTTCTTGGCCAAGGAATCCTGAGTTATCATTTATCGAATCATATAGGATATTCTCTTTTTTTACTAAATGATGTAAATCCTTTATTGATCATTCACCAATTTTCATGTACAACTTATTATACCCGAGCATACCATTTGTTATACCCAAAATGTCTTAAGAAATATGTCAAAGTATATCTTATCATACACAAGATACTATGATTATCTCAAGTCCAAAGATCAATTGTACTACTATCACATAAGAAACTTCTATTGACAGGCAAGTAAAATTCCATTAGGTGTTCTATGAGCGAGTCACGTTCAGTGAACTTATTCTCTAATAAACACCTACATACTTATTTTTGTGTCTTCACACAAATAATTATGAGATCAATCATCCTCTTCAAAAGAGCAAGCATAATATGTACTAATCTATCATAATTCACTAATCCATATTTTAGTGATCCCAGGATTAGGAATAATTTTAGTTTTGAGCTATCTTAAATTTAGATCTCAATAGCATGAACATCATCATGATTTTAAAAGCATTGCTCAAAATTATGAATTTATCACAATTAATTCAACAATTAAACATGGATAAAGAAAATATCTTTGAATAAATAAATTCTTTTATTAATAAATGAATAAGATTAAAAAATATATGCTACATCACATCAAATGTGATTGACTTGTGTGCATACTACTTTCAATTATTTGTTGATCGTGTATACTTGCACGTAATTGTTAATTGTTAAATTACACAAACAAATTTTTGGTGCCATTGCCTGGAAATTATTTTTCTTATATTTTTCCAATATTGATTTCAATCAAGTTGATCTTAATTTAAACTTTTATTTTTTTATAATAATTTTTACACGTGTTTATCGTTTGTGATAAATAGACTAATAAGAGTGTAAGTAAATGCATTGCTCTTGTACAAGATGTAGTGTAACTGTTGGGCTCTTATAGTCTGATTTTGCAGAACACGTTTTTTATATAAAAAAAATTAAATTTTTTTCTTAAAAAAAAGTCAAAAATTTCCTTTATTTTCTTTTATTTTTATTTGATTTTTTTTTTCGTTTTTCAAGTTATTAATTACATCTTAGCGGAATAGTGTAAGACTGTGTGGAGAGCAACAACTGGCTATTTTTAGGGAAGTCCTTTGCACTTAATCTTTTATTACTTACATTAAGGATATATCAGTTCCAAGTTTGGGCGTCTTCATACTTTTGTTTTGATGTTTTTTATGTGTGTTTTTAGTGTCAGTTTTTTTTTTTAGTGAAAAAAATATATTATGTTTTTTTAGGGTTCTTATTTTTTGTTTTTAAGGATATGTTACTTAGGCATTGAAATAATTTGAATTTAACTTCGGCCAATGATAAGAATATGATTTGTTATTTAATAATTCATGGAAAATTGATAAATATTGCTTAGTCTCTATTTTGACCTTTTTGTTGGCTTTTGCATTGTTTGAGATCCTTTAAATTTTTTATGCACAAATCCATTTATATTGAATTAGTCTTATAATAGATATTTGTAAACTCTATAATTTATTGGATCATGTCTTAAAACAATTTGTTTGGCAAAATATAATTTGGAGGAAGTGATTTAGGTAGTTTTTTTTAGGATTATTAAAATTGATCTTTCCTAAGTAAAAAAAATATACAATAAAATAAAATATTAAAATGGTCATGTGGTGAGTTGAGTTGGAGCGTTAAAACGCACTTAATTAGAAACACATGCAAGAAGCGAAATGCAGCGTAAAACACACTCGTTGGTGAGATGGAGATGCACTCATCGAGGAAGGGAAAAAAAATCCTGCTAATAAATTTTAGTTATATTTGGGAAGGTATGTAGTTCATGCAAATAATGATCCTAGTGTAATTAATGTATTGAAAATCTGTTGACCGTCTAGTTTATATTTTCTGTCTTTTAACGGAGAGTGATGTGAAAAATAAGAATATAGAATTTTGTTGTATATCTTTTATGGGGTAATTGATGACCTAAACTTATCTGAGTTTTGACTAGTTCTATACATATGGATTCACACACACATTTAAAGGGTCATGAGTAATTTATAAGTGACGATTATGTTAAGATTTTAGACATTGCCCTATTTTAAAATTTTCTTAGAGTTATCGTTTTAAAAAAAAATCTCTGAGACCATGTTAAATTTCAAGTTTATTCATTGTTCATGTCGAGTTGTTTGAGTCATTTGTTTATTAGGGTTTTTGTTTTATAATTTTTATTTCTATTTTGCTTGAGAGCAAACAAAGATTTAAGTTTAGGAATATTTGATAAGTGAATTTTAAATCTATTTATTTAATATTTTTAGGCTTAATTATTTTTGAGTTTTCAATTATTTTATATTATTTTTATAATTTGTGAGTCTTTAATTATTTTATGTTATTTTAATGTGTTTTATTCTTATTTTTATTGATTTTATTTTTTTGTTTTGTAGAAATTTAAAATTGTTGGTGGCATTTCCATCATTATTGTGCCACATGGCTAGAATGGTGAAAAAATAACAAATGAAACCTAAGGAAAATGATGAAGGATTAATTCATCCTCTCAAGGGCAATAAAACTTCGGTAAAAGTTTATACTTCATGCATCACTAAAATTCCCACTCATCCACCTTGAAGAGGAAAGTAAAAAGCAACAAGGAGTAGAGCCAACTCTACAGAAACTAGAAGATACAACAAACATCACAGACTATCTTCACCTAAAAGGCGATGAATCATTTATCAACAAACTATCCTCTCCCCACAAAGGATAAAGTAGTATTCCTAAATAACGTTTGGTTGGTAACCGTTCCAGACTATAGCATACAATAACATTAGATGATGTGACCAACATGAACCATGCTGACCACAATCTTCTAGTGGTTGATGAGTTCCATTCAAAAAATTTCAAGAAAATGTTGAATTAATATTCAGTCCAAGTTCAAGGAAATGTCACAAGCATTCCATAGGCAACTTGTGACACTACAGGATTTTACAGGAATTCCAAATAAGGATTTTGATGAATTAAGTAAAAGTTATGAGATAAAACCTGGTTTAAATGATAGAATGTATTAAGGAATGATTAAATGTGAATTATTATGTAATCAATGTGCTGATATGACCTATGTGGTAGGTTGTGTATAGATATATGTATATTTAAGTTAATAAAGAAGAAGAAACAATTTGACCTAATTGATATATTAGGGATTAAGGAATAATAAAGTTAATGAGTTTTGAAGTTTTGAAGTTAGGAAGAATTTGAGATTTGTGGATTGAGGTAAGATAATTGTTTATATGATGTTAAATATAGAATGTAATACCCCGAGAGTGTGTAGAATGAATGTTGGATGCAAAGATGGTTCAAATTTACATTATATGTGTTATGTAAGCAAGTAACAGGATGTAAAGATTTTAAAATGGTTATACGAACGAATAAGGATAAATGATAATGGATTCTGGTAATCCGGTCGAGGTTCACTTCTCGAGGAAGTGGTTTATGGAAAAGATGAGTATTATGACTATTTGAGATGTTGGAAGTGAAATTTTGAAATGTGAAACCAAGAAGGTTCAAAGGAAACAAGAAAAGTATTTTATGGTTCAAATGAGGTTGTGTAGTCGAATTACGATTAATTAGCAAACGAAACTATGAATAAGGTTACATGGACGTAGCACGACGGAAAGTGAGCGACATAGTCAGTCGATTAAAAGAAGAATCGATTTAAATGAGCGTGAAACAAATTAATGGAAGAAAAGTTTGAAAGTTGCATGAAAAAGGGAAAATGCCAAGAAAATAAAATTCTAGCAAAAATGGCAAAAAGACTAAAATGCCCCTCAACAATTTAGTTAATGACAATTGTGTCCTAAATGGAATAATGACCAAAATACCCTTGACAATTTGGATAATGACTTATATGTCCCAAGTGGTGAAATGACGAGAATGCCCTTCCATTAATATGTGAAATGACCAAAACACCCTTGGATAAGTTAACCATGGTAAATTGCTTAACCAAGCCTAGTTAAGCCTTATTAAAATTACCAAAGCCAAGCAAACTTTCTTCATTCCATCATTTTGCTGGAAATAATAGAGAGAGTGGCCCTAAGAGAGAGAAACGTGAGAAGCCATGAAAGAGGGAGAAGAAAAGCTTGGAAATCATGAGCTATAGTGCTTGGTTGAGCTTGGAACAAGAAGAAAAGAGGAAGAGCATGCTAAGAGGAAGCTATCTATGTAAAGAAGTTGGTCATACAAGAAGGTATAAGCATGTTTAAGTTAGTAAACTTATTATTTTTGTGTTTTAATTTAAGAATAAGGATGACTATGCATGTATCTTTGAGGTACATGGCTTGATTGTGAAGTTGTTGTGAGTTTATGTGTTTTATGTTTGATATTTGATGAAACCCTAGGCTTGAAAGTTGTGTTACAAAGTTGATGAACTATTCATATATGTTTTTGAAGTTAGAACTCGTGATTTAAGGAGGAATATGTGTTAAATGTTATTGTTTTTTATGAGAACCTAGTTTGGAAGATGAAACATGTTTAATACATGCTTATTATTATGCTAGAAGGCATTAAGAAATTATAGAGGGTTTAAAAGTATGTTTTGGTATGAAAAGTTTGAATATTAGACTATACTTTATGTATAGACTACGTAATAATCTGTAAAGTGACTTGGAAGATGCGTGTAGGAGTTTTGTGATTACCTAAAGTTGTTGTATGTTTATATGATTATGTATGTAAAGCATAGAGTTTAAAGATTTTAATTGGTTTAATGATGGAAATAAGTAAAGTTGATAAAGTGCTATCAATGTGTAATTTTGGCCATTTTGTGTAATTGGTAATCAAATGAAGCCAAAAAGCTAAGTTTTATGTAAACACGCGTGTTAGAGTCAATTTGGAAGTCATTCGGTTCGTATGACGACAATTGTGGTTTTAAAACGTTCGTCGAAGATCAAAACGAACCTTTTGGAAAAATGGATTCGAAAATTTTTAAATGTCTAGAAGGCCCATACGAGTCAATTATGTTCTATATGTGTTATATGAGGTGTTATAATCAAGTCTTGCAAAAAGGGGCTAAGAATAACACAAGTTTTGGAAATGAAGAGTTTGAGAATTATGATGAAAATCCAAGTCATAGGTGATTTTTGGCAATTTTGAGAATTTAAAGGTGAAATGAAGTCAAATGAGTCATTTTCATGTTATTACACGTGTTTAGGTTGATTTGGAAATCAACGGATAGAAAATTGAATAAAAAGGCGATTCGAATGATCGAAATCGATCGTTTCGACGCAAAATAGATTTTTACGGACAAATTTCACCTCGTGTGAAGTTTTATCATTTTGAAAGTTTAAACATGTCATATATGACGTATGTGAGCTATGTCAAGTGTTGGATTGAAGTTTTAAAGCTTATGGTCAAAAATCACAAAGTTGGGAAAAATTGGATTTCAAAGTGAAAATTTTTCTAAGTGTTGGAAATGTTTTGAACAGCCCTTCTAGGGGCTAATGTATCACTGATTTTAAGAAGCCAAATGAGGCAAGTAAATTTTTTATAAAATACTAGGTAGTGAGGTCTAGATGTGGTCTAAATTTGAGCTTATTTGGATGTAAGATGAAGGAGATAAAAATCGGCAAAGGTAGTGCAAAAATTAGAAATCCTGTTTCTAAACATTGCGTCCCGGTGCAATGTTTTTGTACTAAACATTGCTCTGGGGGCACAATGTACTGTTCACAACCGAGAACATTTCGCGGCCAGCGAGCTCTGAAGGCGCCGGGGCGCAATGTCTGTGCATTTAAAATTTTAGTAAGCTTCTAAAAAGCTATATTTTGATATGGAATGGTAAAGGTAGATTATGTAAACCCTAAATAGATAAAAATGGACTATATAAAAGGTGTTGATGCATAATGAAATGATTAATGACATAATGTAACATGCCTAAAGCTAAGCCAAATAGTGTTTTAGGTTATGAAAAACGTCGAAAGCAAGCTAGGATGTATTATTAACCTACATAAGGTATAATACATCACATGTGATATGAATAGAGATTAATGGTTGTGTAATTATGGATTGAGTTGAACAAAGATTATTAAGTTATGATCCTATAATGATGAATATAGATTGTATATTTTCAGATAAGGTTCAAGTAAGCAACCTGAGTTAAGAAAGGATAGCAGGGCCAAGCGAGGCGACAAATGTTAAGTAAATAAAAGCGTACAGGCAAGTTTTCAGACTAAAATGTACTATTGTTCTAAGTGAACTATGTGGTAGTAAAGAAATTTTAAACGTGCCTATATGCAATTATGTGATTTAATTGTTATGTGCAATACGTGACATTAAGCATAGTATGTTAAGGTAGAGAAAGCATGACGAATATTATAAACTGCGGGCATGAAATGTGTTATATGAATTACTTACTGAGCTTTATGCTCATTCTTGCTATGAACTAACGTTTCAGGTATAGTACAAGAAGAACGGAGGTTCTGGTGCAGCTAAGGTAAAGAATGTGAATAGAGGGATAAGCGAGAAGTAAATCTGTTATTTGTAATTTGTATTATGTGCAAGCAATAAATGTTGGGAGTCCATAGGGATGGATTTTGTATGTATGTAAGAATCAGGAAAAGTTGTATTAATGTAAAATTAATGTATATTTGATAGTCAAGTTCGATATGTAATAAACTCATATGTATGGATAAACATGTGTATACAGAATGCATATTTGGATAGACATGATGGATAACTGTAAGGAAATAGGTATAAGCGAATAAAATCATGCTTGATACAGGTATAGTTAAATAGGGCCATATATGAATACTTTATGGCGAAATTTTATTTACAGGTTATGAAACTCATGAATATATATATTTGTTTATGAAATGGTAATAGATTAGGTCATAATTAATTAATATTTAACCTAAGTTCTAATGATTGGTAAATGAACGTTGCGATCCTGAGGCAGATAAAGGATATAAGATAAAGTTTTATAAAATAAAAAAAAATAGGGACCGCATTTATGGTCAATTAAAAAGGTATTAAAGGTTAACTTTAACGCACGAGATTTTAGTTAATGTGGTTTAAAGTTAATAATTATCTTATCCAGACATAATTGGACTTAATTAAGGGAATGTGGGATCTCGGGGTGCTACACAACAGCACAAAAATTAAAGGATCACTATAAACTTTTATAATACACAAGCTCAAAATTGATTAATAGAACTAATAGTGCAGCATTAACTTTTTAATTGTAATCTAATTCTTTTGGGGTTAGAAAAAATAAGTACTCCTATAAATAATATATTCTAGAGTAGAAATAATTAATTTTTCAGTGGCGACGGCTTGACTTTTTAAATTTCAAGATCTAGTACAAAACAATTTCAATATAATGGAAGTCATGGATTGAAGGGAAGCTTAAGAGATTAATGATTTCTCCATATGGGTTGTTTCTTCTCTAATCTTTTTTTTTTTTAATTTATATTCTCATTGATAATTAACTAATTTTTGGAACAAAATTGATTTATTTGTTATGAATTAAAGTTTTATTTGTTTAAATTAAATTGACTTGATATGAAATTGATATATGAAAAATATTAGATATAATTTTCTACGGGTTCAACACTCTACTTATCACTGTATTACTTGTTGATCGTATATACTTGCATGTAATTGTTATTTGTTAAATTACACAAACAAGTAGCAGTTGAAATAAGGCAACAAACTATTGTCATTTTGACTAGCCGTTAGTAGTAGTGGCTGGGAATAGTCAAAACATCGTCGTTTCGACTAGCCGTTAGTAGGAGTAGCCGTTGGGCCAAATTTATTTTTTTTGACTAACCGCTATTAAGAGTAACTGTTGGGCAAAAAAAAATTCCTTCTAGACCGTTAGATCTTATATGAACGGTGTAAGATCAGTTTGCTAAAATAGTGTATGTAACAATCATTTATTATGGATCATTCCCATATGTGTGTGTGTGTGTGTGTGTGTGTGTGTGAATTTGTGTATGAATTTATGTTCATGCTTGATGGTTGTTAATTTATATACACCCAACTATGAGTATTGGTGAGGTGGATTAGTGGGTTTTATGCACTCGGTACCAAACTAAGGGTATATGAAACCGTTGCAATTTTTAAAAAACCCTTGGATCTTGAGGTTAGTTGCTGCGGAAGTAGTGATGCCCCAAAGCCAACACTAGCAATCCCACATGGGCGCATGCACGAGGATTAAGTTAATATTAATATATCTGTTGGGATATACTTATTTGGGTCAGATTAAAGTGTATCCCAATTATTTTTTATAAAAGACCCAGACCCAATTCGGTTTATATTTGAATATGCGTTGGGCCCGTCCCAGTGTCAGCTCACTATATTATATTTCTTGATGGCTTATTAAGGAAGTATTAGAGTTTAAACTAAAATAAGATTGTATTTCCTTACTTGGGAGGGAGAAGAAAGTTTAATTTGAAAAGGATTAAATCAATAATTAATTGCAATCTTAAAGGGATTCTAAAAAGGACTCCCACTCCTAATTGGTCTCGGGCGAGCATAACATCTATAAATACAACCATAAACAGGGATCAAGGTACACACACAATTACATACAAAATTTTATTATTTTTTAGCAATTAAATCCCTTTATTGTTATTGCTTTTAGCTTGTACTTATTCTCACACCAAAACTATCCCTCGACGGCCCAAACTGTCAGGCTCCTCATTGTGACAGTTCTTTATGCAAGTTGTTTGTGTTTTTGGTGATTTTTGGTGGGCTTACAAAATTAAGCGTTAACATTGGCGCTAGAAGGAGGGCACTTGGTAAAATTCTGTCAGGAAAAAATCACGAGATGGAAATATAAAATAATCAGTGTCTGTGTTACTTATGAAGGAATCAAATCTTGCAAAAGAGTCTTGTAGCAAAAAAATCAATGATTGTTAGTGGAGGAGTCTCTAGTGTTGAGTGAGGACTTGTTTAAGTAAATTGGTGGTGTAATGACTAAGAAATTCGCTGTAATTTTTTTTTTTTTTTTTAGGAATAAAATTATGCAAACTTATTTTGTGCAACTATGTGGGGTGTGTATGTGTGTGTGTGTGTGTGTGTACACACATATATATATACACGGGTTTAAATTAAGAATGTTATGTAATGATCGCAAGCAAGGCGTTACATAAATTATGAGCTAATGAATTGAATTAATTGATTCAATTAGGGAACAAAAGGTGTGACCACGTGATTTAAATTATTTATTTACATGGGTTATGATCTAATTAACTAACTCGAATATTGAACTTAATTAGATGTGTTATAATATTATTTAATTAACTAATTAAATTGATTAATTAGGATTATAGGAGAAAGGTCCAATAATTAATTTATTTAACCCAATGTATTAAATTAGTGTGCTTGGGGTAACATCTTTTATTGTAAGCCAAAATTAATGGGTTAGTTAATCTATTGTCATAATTAATTAAACCCAACACTTGTTATTAGAGCAGCCAATTTCATTGTTATGGGTTATTAAGTAAAGTGACCCAATCCTTGACCCAACTTGATGCTAGAGCAGCCCAATACATTATTATGTAGCATTAGTAATAATTGAGCCCAATCTTTGACACAACAAAAATGAGATTTCATCAGCCACATAGCAGCACTCCTTGATTTCAATTGTGCGTGAATCATCAGTCATGCCATTCAAATTGGGACAAAATCAGCAACAAGAAAACACGTGAAATTGCCATCATTGCTAGAGCTGCTGTGCATGATAAGTTGCCTGCCCAAAGTGCCATTTTTGGCAGCCAAGAAGATCCATGGACAGAGCATTTTGGTTACTCTAGGTTACAGCAATAGAGTGCTACTTAGAGATGATTATTAAGGCTTTAAGTAGTAATGATTCAGTTGATAAGTGAAGGAGTATACTCCTATAGATTATTAGCTTTAACCATTCCAAACCTTCTCCTAAACTGCTAGTATAAGAAGAAAACTAAGAGAGTTCTTTAGAGAAAAAGAAGGAGGGCTCACGAAAATTCAAAGGCGAAGAAAGAAATCCAGCAGCTTGCTTCCAATTCAATACACACTTAAGGTTAAAAGTGATCCTATCTTATCACTCCTAGACTTCTTATATTGCTAGATATTGTGTTAATTCTTGTGTTTTGGGAATTGATTTATTGCTATGAATTTGGGGGTCATAAAGGACCGTGATATAAGGATGGTGCTATGGCTGGAGCTTTTGATATGTGTTTATATGTATGTGTGATGTGCTATAGATCAATACATGCATTCTAGGCATTTGATCAAAGTTCCCAATGAATCATTTTACTAAATTTTAACATTCAAAATACTGATTTTTAATCAAAGGAATTGCTATGTGTTGTAAATAACATGTGTAAGAATTATGTGTGTTCACATATGTTTTAGGGGTTAAGATATACATGCTAGATGTTTTACATCATAATGTGAAATATATGCTAAGTGATTGAGTCATCATATGCATGAATAAAGAAGCATCTTATGTGTTCTTTCATGATTCAAGAAGAATATAAAATGAAGCATGTTTCTATGTTTTACTATGCATGCTCTCCAAAACCAAGGAGTCACATGTGTATAAGTTAGGAAATGCATGAATCATAAGTATTTGTCTTGAAATGAAACGTGATTTTGTAAAAGAACCAAAGTTGGTTCAATGTGGTATTGAATATGGTTTCATAAATGGAAAGTGTTCATAAGTATAAAGTGAGTCATGTTGTTAAGAAGCTTTCAAAACTTAACTTTGTCAAAGAACGATTCGTTGTGAAAACGAATCAAAAGTTGTTTCCTTGCAAATGAAATTACAAACTACGAAACCATTGCATGAAATAATTCTGGAAATAGGTGTGTATGAAGTGCATGATAATTAAGATTTGCTTGTATGCTTTAAATTATCAAAAGTCAGAAAATTTACAAAAATTGAAAATCTGGTCTGAGTGTAACTGTGCCTGGGAGGAGTGCAGCTGCACCTGAGTTTTCTGTCAAAATTTTTAATTGGAGCGCACTTGCGGAGCAGGGGAGTGCACATGCGGTGAACCCAGTGCAGTTGCGCTTGGGTCCAGTGCAACTGCGCTCAACCTTAATGTTTTCAGGATGTGTGATTTTTATGTTTTTGTTATGTGGTCATCATGCATGCCTATATGTGATCTAGTTGACCTACATGATTGTTGTAACATGTAGATTGAACTTAAGATACAAAGAAGTGATATAATGAACCTAATTTGGGTGACGTTTAAAACAAAATACCATGACTTGAGCTAAGATGCATAGACCTATGCCATGAATGCTTAACCTATATCATACGTGTTATGTGTAAGCATGTATGTGTAAGGATTTTAGCAATATAAACTAGTACGCTTAAGTTAAAAGATAAAAGCTATGTACTATGTGATTTATAACCGATATAGGTATGCTTAATAGTAAGGTTATGTGTTAAGTGTGAATCGAACTAGTGCGTTAAAACTAGCATGTATCTAAGATAAATGATCAGATTGACGCTTATGATCTAAAACTAATTAGTGGACTGACATTGTTAACTATGTAGGCGATAGACGTAACAGAGTGTTAACGTTAAGCGTAAACAATAACCGAGGCAAATTTTCTTTACTGATACATACTTTACTATTCCGTGCAAATGTTTTGATTTTAAGTATCCCTATTCGAACTCATTATTCAAGGTTTAAATATATGTTATGCCATGATCGCACATACGTGCATTTCAAACGTCATTCAATTATTGAACTGACTTTAAGTTTTAAAGTCCTTATGCATAAACTGTTATGAAATACAAGTCTAAGTTATTGTTCGGCTAGATCAATAATGTCATGATAATTTGAATTCTATAATTTTTAATGCTAAACCAAACCATATTGTACAGGTGCGGTATCTATTAAAGCTGAAGTGAACAACCCTCATAGTAGGGGCTTAAAATTATAGTTTTAGATATAATTTCTATATGGCGTGGTTGCGTTGCTAAATATTTTATATTGTGCACAATGTATTCGTACGATGGGTTGATCCCCCAAAGTACATATCTTTGGTTATTATCAATTGCTATATAAATTGTTAATAGTCTTAATGATATTAGTCTTATGACTATTTGGTTATTGTCATCCCTTATATAAATGTCAATAGTCTTAATGAAGTTCAAGGTCACTTGACCATTAGCATGCAAATTCTTAAATCTTGAATTATAAAGTAAATGCCTATGCATCTTTTATCCGCAATTGAGGTTCAATTGTCAAAGTTATCAAAAGCGTTATAGTTATTCTTGATTATAATGTCATAAACTATTTTATATACTTGTTGAGCCATCCGTTGCTCACACTTGCTTAAAACTAAACCTTTCAGCTAAACCCGAGGACTCAGAAGGTTCCAAGAATGACAAGGGTAAAGGAAAAGTCAAGAAGTGGCATTATCTTTATTCCGTTTAAATTAATTATGTTGCTAAGACTTTTCATTATGATGTCACATTTTGTAATAAAGGTTAGTTAACCTAGATATTATGTTTTGTTGAAATGAACAATGTATTTAACATTGTATTTAATAATTGAATAAGTAGATAGTTGTGTGTTGGATGTTGTACTGTGAGCACAGAACTCAAGATTTAGAGAACTCGAATTTAGGGACATCACAGGTGGCTTGTTTCCAGACGAGCTATGGAAACTCCAAAAACTCAGCTAAGTATCAGCACTTCGTAATTTGGTATGCTTGATTACATATAATATACAAGTATGATTCGTAATATGTGATAATTGAGACTCCCCCAAATCTGGGCCTATATATCCCAATTTGAGACGCCATAAAATACACGGTAACTAATACAAACAGTACAAAGGACGAAAATACAGAACTCAATAATACACAACTAAGTCTTCACTATTATTGTCACACTATATACAACATGTGAAGACTACTACAGCTATCTCTCGGACCTTTACTCCATTTCCCGGCTAGACCCAGCTATTCTCTCATTTCTTAAAGAACAATGGAACAAAAAAGAAAGGGTGAGCTCAAATAGCCCAGTAAGAAATATCATGACTAAGATAACAATGAGTAAATTATCATTAATCTTTAACAATTGAGTTCTTGATAAAATACAATAAACAACAAGTTTTAGATCAATAATAGCAACGGAATCATGTAGACTATGATGTCCACTACCTTCTTTTTTTAAGAAAAATGTCATCAACTTTTATCATCTTAAACGCCACTGGTCATGATAATATAAATTCACAGTTCTTGATCATAATCATGCAAGTCAACAGTTCATCTTCAAACTACAGGCCAAATATATTCAAAAATAACACCAATGATCCTGATCATACCAGTCTTCAGTTTTTGGTCATAATCATACCAACAACAGTTCTTCTTTGCCCCAAGTCAAAGAGAACATTCACCACGTACCCTAAAAGACACACAACAATTATATCGCCTTTATCCTGTCATCTGTGCCCCAGGCCACATATATTCACAACAAAATGATTCTTGATGATTAAAATAACAACAGTGATATAAATGATTAACAGAAGAAACATGATGAACAATAAATATTGAAAGTTTATGATTTTACTTTGTGCAAATTCAAATAATGTCCAAATTATCAACATGATGTGAACTCAAATTCAAGAATAATATTCAGGATACACAGTTCAGAATATCGGTTAAAGTTCAATAAAAAGATTTATAAAAATAGGAAGGTTCAATTGAAATGATATTAGATGAAACACAAACTATTAAGGAACATATAATCATTTCAGGGAACTTTACCAAATAACACTTACCATAGTAAGTTAAGAGTATGAAAAGAATGATACTCCTTACCGTAGTAAGTTTGAATGATAGAAGATGAAAAAGATGGTATCCCTTACCTTAACACGTGAATGGATATTGATTTAAATGAAGTTGATCAACCTATATATTTATAATTTAATTAGTAACTACCACATATAATTTTATGGTGTATATCAATTTGTATGAAATCATCAAAAGTGATTTGATAAAATAAAGTAGAATAACTTCAATATAGTTTTTGAAAGAAATAATATTTCAAAATAAATATTCCAAAGGAAGCTTTTCAAAATAAATCTTCTAAAGTAAGAGTCTTCTAAAGAAAAATTTATAAATATCGTGTGATGTGTGTGACTACTTATATAATCTTTATAAAAAGACTTACTTGAACAGTACTCGAACACTTACAGATGTTCACAAATACTCAAGATGGTTTTAGCACACTCAAAGAGAACTTACACAAAATAATATTTAGAGAGTGAAAGAAAGAATGAGTAAGGAGGTTTTATGAAAAATCCTTAAGTTAAGTTCTCTATTTATAGCCAAAAAACTTATTATAAACTAAGATTTTTTAATTTAATCTAAACTGTATATTTCAAGATAATGTTTAATCTATACCACTCATTTCATCTTTTAAGATTTTCTTAATCTAAACCATTCATTTAAAGAACATCTTCAATCTATACTGTTCATTTCAAATTCTATAATTATTACATTATCTTTAATCTATATCATTCATTTTTAGATTTTCTTTAATCTATAGCATTCAATTAACTTTATATATAAAACAACTAACTTTATATATAAAACAACTAATTTTATATAAATCAATTAACTTTATATATAAAAATAACTAACTTTATATAAATCAATTAACTTTATATATAAAAATAAATAACTTTATATAATTTATCATGATAAAATAATTTACTTTACATAAATTATATAAAGTAAATAACTTTATATAAATTATTATAATAAAAATAAATAAATTTATCAATTCAATTATTCAACAATAATTCACAATTATTCATTATTATGACTAATTGTTATAAATGTAGTGTAGTTGGCTTTCTGAATTAGATAAGCAGAAAAATCAATTAATAATGGAATATAATAGTTTAATCAACATGATAATAGAGATATCAATAATGCAAAAAATAAGTAAAAGAAAGAGCACGTTACTGTGTAATGATAATTATTGATTCAGTATGTGAATTACTGTGCATATGTTACTGTGACAATTATCAGTTCAATAATATGAATTATTGTGCATGTGACAATTATTAGTTCAATAAAGTTAATATAATGCAATAGCCACTTTATCAGTTCGATAATATGAAACACTGTACAATACCGTGTGTTACTGTGTACTACCGTGTGCTACTGTACAATACCGTGTGTTACTGTACAATACTATGTACTACTGTACAATACCGTATGTTACTATTCCTTTACCACTGGGTATTTTAATAGTTAAAAGTGATAGTACTGTTGACTATTTTTATTTAGAAATATTACATATGTCGTTTTCTATATCTGACAATATTTCGTTGTTGGGGGGGGGGGGTCCACCAATATTATTTCGGCGCCGTCGTACTAATCGAATATTCCCCGATAAAATGAATATTTTTAGACAAAACGAATATTCTCCGATAAGATAAAATTTGTATAACATTTCTTAATTTTTATTTTTGTCAATTTATTCATTTACCGTTTCAGGAAAAAAATATATATAAAGAAAAATTAAATTTTTATTTCATAAAAGTCGGGGTCTTATAATAATGCTTTCTAACATGTAGTATATTAATATATTATACATGGTGTTATCATTTTCAATGCCTTATAATGTATAATATATTGCGTTATTATATATGTAATTGATATATGAAGGTTAGAGTATTGCATGCTCTTACATGAGCACAATTATTCAATCCACGTGGGTAAACAAAATAGAGGGGACGGCGGTGACGAGGACGTACACAGACTACTGATCCTTTATATTTTTACAAGAAAAGTTATTCCATCTCACAAAGCTTGTAGTATGGTGTTTGCCTAAATTTAAATAGGAATTTACACACAAGTATACGTGGCCCACCAGTAATAAAGTGATTAAGTCGAGTGTCGAACCCACGGGGAATTAAAAATAATTATTACCAAACACTAATTTTATATCAACTTAATTTTATGTAAACAATCGCAATTTAATTAATAAAATAAAACTAATTAAAAGTAACAACTAAGTTAAACTAATGAAAAGAATTAAATCAGAATAAAAATATTTAATATTACAATTTTTTTCAACGCTTCATTTAAATCTCTTCACTCTCTTTCTAATTAATTAATTATACTAAATTGTTAACTGAGATTTCTTAACTATTTATTAACATTTTTTCAAGAATTAATAAAAAGATTTACTCTAATTAAGTTGTTATATTGCTATGCAAAATAACTTGAAATAAACTTATTAAGATCTAACTCTCAACAAAATTACATGTGGCACATAGATATATTCATCATATACACTATTATGCTACTCTTCCTAGAAAGAATAAACAAATTCACATGTTATCATATCCGAATCTAAACCTATAATCCACTTTTGATTTCATATAGACTATCCCAATAATTAATCACAATTAATTAATATATTAACGCACAAAATAATTAATTAGGTACAAACACTATAATCCATTCGTCAACTTCATATAGATTACCACATTAATTAATGCAAATAATTAAATACTTGAACACACAAAATATGATAAACAATTCAATTATAATCAATTTAATTAGAAAGAAAATAAATTAATTTAAACTACACATTGGGTTTAATTGCAATCTCAATAAAAAATTAGTTCATAAATAAATAATAAATTATCCATAAATAATTCAATATCTCAAAATTACAAAAAATAAAAGAAATCAAATATGTGTTGATATCCGTCTGTCACTCGGATCACAATCTCTAGTTTCCAACCTCCACATTTAATTATCGAATCATTCGCATTGAATATTTGCTTTTAATTATACTTCTAAACTATTCTAATATAATATTTTGCTCTAAAACTATGTTAAAGTCTCACTAATATATTCTAATGTACTGAAAATAAGAGCTACATAATTTATTTATATGAGTACAATAATAATCCTAAGCATCAGTGGAAAACAAATCCAATTCGGAATCAAATTAAAGAACAAATCGCGAATAATCCCGTTTATGTGCATTAATGTGTTTGCCAAACACGACATTCGCTTCTTTTGACTGAGTCAACGCGGCAGACCCTCGCGCAAGGTGCCATGCATGCATCAGCCCATTCAAAACACCGTCGTTTAACTAAAAATCTGATATCGCCTGACCGCGCATTGCGCGACCCTTGATGTCTTATCGCATGAAGCTAAACGGTGTTGCATCATCTACTGCTTTACTTCCTTTGCACGCAATGGGCGCCAGCCACCAGCTTCAGATTATTACGATTTTGCCACCAGTCTTGTTGTAATTACAATAATGACCTCAGCTTCTTGCAGAAATTACAACAATGCCATCAAGGATTATTTTCCTACAAAAGAAAATAAAAATTAATTAAAAATAAATAAAAATAATATAAAAATGCTAATAATAATAACAATAATACATAATACATAATAATAAATAAAACACCTAAATTACTAAAAATAGTTAAAAACTCACAAATAATTAAGCCTAAAAATATCCAATAATTAGGCATAAAAATCTATTATCATACGGCGAAAATAGTTAACAGTAAAACAACAATTTGCTCCATCTAATGCTTTTATGTCACATGTTTAAGGGCAATTTCAGTTACCAATATTAATCTCACCTTCTTCGAAGACTCTAATGTCACAACTTCTACAAAAATATAAGATGCCACCCCATGGGGTTGGACAGAATCCATAAATTGTTAGCGGTGAGTTAACCAATAAGATGGGGAAACAACAACAATTTCAACAATATGGTTGACATCGTCAATGGTTTTAGCATCATTATTAAAATCAGTCCCTATTTATTTCAATTCCAAGCATGCATGTTTGTTCAAATACAATGGTGGTTCATTACTTTTGACAAATCGTCACTATCGCCATCATCGACAACTTGGAGTTATCTCTGGCATAACAAACGATGCTTTACTTTGCTTCAACATTCGGATTAAGTATTATTGAAGAAGAACTAACCAACTCTTTCAACTACTTATCTGTCTTGACATCCTATTATGATGATATTGTTGGTTTGCAAAAACATGGCATACATACAATCTAATTGTACAGCTCAACAGAAGCAAAGCATAAATAATATTTTAAGAAATTTACACACACAAAAAATCAGGATCTTTCTTATGCGAAAGTTATTAATTGAGGAATGATAAAAGTTATACCTTTGTAGATTCAATTCTTGATTAGCTACGAGTTCACCTCCCTTTAATCCTTTGCATTCTTCTTCAATTTCATCAATTAGAATCTTCGGATCAACATTAGTTACCTAAGTGTTTAGCCTCTAAAGGTGCTCTACTAAAAGATCTATGAATTCAAAAAGTAAATTTTGGTTTTTTCAAAATATGGGTGGCTAGCCCTAATTCTCTCTCTCTAACTCTTAAATGTATAGAATTATTACAAGTATTCTCCAATAGTAGTGAATGGAGTATCAACCCAATCTATAATAAGACTCTTCTTATTTATAAATATGTTCAAACCTTCTAAACTCTTTAGGAATAAGGTTTTAATTTAACTTCTAATCTAATTATGAACTAAATTAATTTACTATAATAATTACTATTTCTAAACCATTTAGAGACTTAATTATTTATTATGAGAGTACTTCTTATTAATTAATTCCTAAATCATTTAAGAACTAAATTAATTATTATAATAATTAAAATTTCTAAATTATTTATGAATTAAATATTTATTATAATACTACTATTTATTAATTAATTTCTAAACCATTTATGAACTAAATAATAATAATAGTAATAGTAATAATAATAATAATAATAATAATAATAATAATAATAATAAAACTCATCTTATTAATTTATAATTAGTATTTTTAAAATACTAAATTATAAATATTAAGCTATTTAATTTATTCTATCATCATAGTATAAATTAAATATACTTAATTTATTATTACCATTATGTTATCCACTTCTAAAATAAATATTATTTTTTTTGCGGTGTAACTGTTTAGGTTCTCCATATTAAACCGGTTATAGAATAAATAAATTAGAAATATTCTAATCTTATTTATATAAATGAATTAAACTATTTAATTCATTTAAAAAAATAATATTTATTCCACAATAAGGGTAAGTCCCCTTAGCGATCAACGACTTTCTAACTAATATGAATGTCAACATTTGATCACAAAAAACCTATTCCGAGAATAGTTACTATACAATTCAATCATTCTACCATACAATGTCTCAATCAAATATAAGACATAGAATTTCTGTTAAGTCTTATTTTATTTGTTCATATGCATTTCAATTCTTAAATGCACAACTCTAATGTAAATTAGAAACTCCTTTATAATTTTCATTCTATCTTGGCTAATGATTTCTAAGTTGTCATTTATCGAATTACATATAACATTCTCTCCTTTTACTAGAAGTGGTAAATCATTTGTTAATCATTCACCTACCTTTATGTATACTTTATTATACTCGATCATACCATTTGATATACTAACAAGCCTTGAATGTGTTAAAGTATAACTCATCATACACAAGTTACTATGATGATCTCAAGTCTAATGATCACATGTACTACTATCACATAAAGAACTCCTATTGACAGGCAAGTAAAACTCCATTAGGTGTTTCTTAAGCGAGTCACGTTCAGTGAACTTATTTTCTAATAAGCACCTACACACTTGCATTAGTGTCTCCACACAAATGATTATGAGATCAATCATCATCTTCATAAGAGCGAGCATAGTATGTACTAATCTATTCGGATTTACTAATCCCCATTTTAGTAATCCCACGATTATGAACATTTTAGTTTTGAGCTATCTAGAATTTAGATCTCATTAACATAATCAATATTATGATTATAAAAGCATTGCTCAAAACTATGGGTTTATCCATTTAATTAATTCAACCAATTAATCATGAATAAAGAGATGCCTTCAAATAAAACTTTTATTAATAAACGAATAAGATTACAAAATATATGCTTATCACATCAAATATGATTGATTTGAGGGCATACTACTTTCAGATATAAGGTCGAACGGTCCTTCAGGATCTGCATTTGATGGTCCCACGCCTCGACAGCCCTGGGTCCTGATGCCTCACACCTCTTGCGTCCTTATGAGACGACTATTATGGTGTTATAAGGTTGGACACTTCTTCAGAACCTGGATTTGAAGCCTCCTTAGAGGTTGGAGCCATTTAACGACGATATAAGGCGAATCACAATTGAGATCTTGGCTGTAATGTCCTAGAATTTCCACATCTTTATTTATTAAATTATTAATTTAATTTCCAACGAGTTAGTTTTATGAGATTATTTAAATCTTTTTATGTGATTAATTAATTATGTGATTAAATAATTATGTAATTAATTACTAAAATTAATTAAAGGGGGTCACTAATATGTTATTAAATTGGTGAACAAACCCTAAAGTTTTAATATCAAAATAATTGATAAGTTTCCTATTAATTAAATATTCAATTAAATTGAATATAATGAGTGAATTAAATATAATAAATTAATTAATATGATTATTAATTAATGTAAATAATGTGAAATATTAATAATAATATTTATTAGTCCATTTAGTAATTTAATACCTATGGGTTAGAATATTTAATTATTTATTCAATCTAATTATTTATTTAACCATGGATTGAATAATTAATGTGTAAATTATTAAATTAGCCCAACATGGGTAAATTAGTGGCCCAAGTGGAGAATAATAAAATTTGACATTTTAGTAGCCCAAACAATTAAATAGAAGCCCAATTGGTATTTTAAATTAAAGCTCAATGATTGGCCCACTTGAAAAAACAATTAAATAACTTATTAATTAATTAAAATAAACAAAGTGACTTGATTTTGGGACAAATCAAATGTCCATCAGCCGTGTAGGTGAGTGAGGAGAGAGAAAATGATTTTTTTTATTTTCTTTTATTTTTCATTTATTTAATATTAGGTTGCTTGTTTTGATTTTTGGGAAAGTCTTTTCCCACAAAATCCTCACCAACTTAGTATGGGTTAGCTTTCTTGTGTAAGTATCCAATATAGATGCATGATGGTCTAGATTAATAGATACAATGTGTGTATCTAATATTTTGTAGGAGTATACTTGCATTTGTAAGACTTGTATACTTCATTATTTTTCAAGCTAAAGAGAGAGCTAGAGAGCATTTGAGAGTGAGAAAATAGTGAGAGCAAAATACTAAGAGAGGAGAAGGAGTTCTTGGTGTATGTCTTCAAGATTCACAACATACTTTGGGAGAAAAAGAAGAATAGCCATTAAATCAAGGTAATAGTTATTTTAAATAAAGTTTTGTTTTTAAATAAAATAAATCATCATGTTAGTATAAACATGTTAATATGGTTATTAATGTGTAGTTGTAATATTTATGCCATGCTTGGGTTTAATATGTTTGGTTTGTATTTTGGTATATTTTATATGCTAAAATATGTATTTAGTAGTGTGTAAACAAGTTTTGAAATATATTACCAAAAATATTTTTGTAAAACTTAGGTTTGATGTTCTAATATTATAGAACATTAAATCATGAGAAAAACAAAGTTTGAATCACTCAAAATGGAGTTATATACAAAAAGTTATGATTTATGGTAGTTTATGTGATGTAAAAATTTTTATAAAAAAATATTGATATTAAATCATGAAAAATTAATTTTTCATGTTATAAATTAATATAAGATGATTGGTAATTTTTTTGGATTTTTATTGAAGAGTTAAAGATTTATTGAAGGTATATTTTTATTTAAAATGGGTACCCGGAAACACTGTTCACATTCTGCTTGGAAGGAAAAAATTTAACACTGGCCGCGCAATGCGCGAGGCACTGTTCACCCACCGACGCGGAGCCAAACGACGTCGTTTGGCGTCGGCAGAAAATTTCTCCGCGCGTTACGCGCGGAAGCCATTTCCGGCCTGCCAAAAACGGCGCCGTTTTGGTCCGAAAATATTATAACGCGCGCCATGCGCGGTAGTTATTTTCCGGCGAAATTACAAGTTTGCCCCTCCGTGTTTTTTTTCGGCAGAATTACCATTCTGCCCTCGGTTCAGTTTTCGAATTATTTACGAAATTGCCATCGGTCCGGTTTTTCAACTTAATTACGAAAATGCCATTCGGGTTAATTTTAATTAATTTAAATATTTAAAAATTAATTTAAAATTATAACAAAAATAATAATAATACAAAAATAATATTGGGGAGGATATTTTTCATAAAGTTTAATATTTAAATATTTTAAATATTAATCTAGTTAGCTAAACCATGGTTAGGTTAAATAAATTTATTATTTATTTATTATTTTAAATGTTAATAATAAATAAAAATGATAAATTAGCAATTATTATTTAATGTCTATTAAATAATATTTAAAGAGAGATAAAATTTATAAATTAATTATTTATTATTTAAATATTATTAAATAATAAATAAAGATAATTAAGTAATTAATTATTATTTAATTAACATTAAATAACGATTAATGGAAATTAAGTTATTAGAGTAATAATTTATTATTTAATTTAAATAATAAATAAGAATGATTTGATTATTATTTAACCTTAAATAATAATTAAAATTAATTAAATAATTAATTATTATTTAATTGACATTAAATAATAATTAAAGAGGATTAAGATTAGTAAACTATTATTTAATTTCCTTAATTAAATAATAAGTAAGGTTAATTACTTGGTTAATTATTGGTTGATTAACATTAAATTAAAGAAGGTTTAAACTAAGTTAATAATTATTTATTATTTAATTATAATTAAATAATAAGTAAGTACAATTAGTTATTATTTATTTTAAATAATAACTAGAGTTAATTAATTAATTTCTATTTAATCAATATTAAATAGTAATTAAATAGAGATTGAGTTAATAAAATAAATTAAATTTAATTATGATTTAATTAAACAATTATAATAAGTTGTTTAAGGGTTTAATAAGTGTCCAACACTTAAGAAAAATATTTTCTAACTTATTAAATTATTAACCTAAAATGATTAAGTGTCTATAAGGTTAATAATATTGTTTTGACTAATGTAATTTATGTGTTAGTACTTATGTGGTAAATAAGTTCGTTATTAAGCATATAGTTATGCAAATACGTCTTACTAATTATTAGACCGACTTTATTAATGTTAGGTCTTTCAAAGCAAGTTAGTTAAAGCTAGACAATTATTGTAGCTGAGCAAACAGGCAAGTTCTCTAACCCTACTCAATTATTATCGTTGAACAAGTTTCCATACTTGTATTTATTGTTAAAGCTTGAAGTGGTTTAATTATTTAAAATTATTCCACATCCATATTGTTTATAAAATCGCACTTAGTGCATTTGAAGCTTGTTAGTTCTTGATTCATGAACTGTATTAAAAATGTCTGAAGCTAATAGTTCAGCTAGACATTGCGTTTCTAAATTCAATAACTTGAATACTTTTAAAAGCTTATCCAAACCATTGTTGGGTGCGGATTTTCTTATATTAAGTCTGAGAATTGAACAACCCTAAATTAGGGGATTTTGTGTCGGGAAACCGACTTTGGGCGCCAGTGACTAAATGTAATGCATATACAGCGGGTTGAATAGGCTGATCCCCTTGAAAACCAAACAACTCAAAGGGTCAGAGGAAACTCTATTATACCCTAGTTAGTTCAGGGTCCTTAGTGACCACTCAGCATTTTAAGATTTAAATATTCTGTTTATTAAAATTTGAATCCTGTTTCATTCACAATTGTTATATCTATTGTTGAACCATTGATGATCTTTCCCATTCATTCATGATATATTAAATCTATATGATTGTTCTAAACTTGCTGAGCAAACTAGTTGCTCATTCTTGCTATATCATGAACCATTTTTCAGATAATCCTGATTGCTCCAGGAAGGATAAGGGAAAAGGAAAGGCCAAAGCTTAAGTAGCTTATGCATGCTAGTTAGATCTTTATTTATGTATTTACGGTTGTTAAACCTTTTGTAATTCCTTATGATAGGAACTGTTTTTATGTTAAGGTTGATAGACCCTGGTATTGTAACCTTTTGAAGGGAACCAATATGTATTATTCCGCGATATTTAAATGCAATGTATGTATTTAATTGTTAGTAATGTGTTGAATAGTGAGAACCAAACTCGAGGTTATGGAACCCGGATTTGGGGTCGTCACAGGTTGGTATCAAAGCCGTAGGTTAGAAACGTTAGGATTTGCGAAACCTAAGTTATAACCTTAGTATTAAACTCATATCGAGTGCGTTAGGGGATGAATCGGGGAGATTCATCATGTTGTGTATTTTTGGAGATGGATTGAGAAAATCCATCGAGCCGAGATGTACATGATAAAATATCATTTCATTTCATCAATGAATATATTTTATTGCTGTACTAACGTGTGTTATTGTTTTATGATATAGGATGGCAGAGATCGGACAGTCGAGTCGCACTGCTGAGGAGGACTATATTGATATCCATATGGATACTGCACAGCCGCTGGTGGCTGCACCCGTAGAGGAGCCAGAGTCAGATCCTGAGGAGGGGGATCGTGTGGAGCCCGTCTGGGGCGGAGTCATGAGGCCTTACAGTGAGGATGAGGCAGAGTCAGAGGAGTCTGAGGAGGAGGAGGAGTCAGCTGATGGCATGGGCACTACTGCCGCTGACATCATAGAGGGACTGACAGATAGGAACGAGGGGCTGGAGGCAAGGGTCCAGCATCTAGAGGAGCAGAACCTGACCCACCAGCACATGGAGGATCAGTATAGGGATGCGGCTCATCAGTTCTCTGGCGAGAACACAGAGCTGAAGGAGAGGATCGTAGGACTGGAGGATCAGATACAGGAGTACGAGGATTCGGTGGAGCACTTTGCAGTGCTGACACATCAGCTGGTAGATCAGGATGGGGAGCTGCAGGCTAAGTTAGCAGTAGCTGAGACTAGGTTAGCCGAGGCTGAGCTGAAGGTTCAGCAGGTTCAGGCAGAGAAGGCCGCCATCCGTGCACACTGGCAGGAGGCGATAGAGGACCGAATGGAGATGGAGAGACAGCGGGATGCCGCTTATGGTCAGATGATTGAGCTAGAGGAGGAGGTCCGCGAGAAGCGGGTGAGGACGGATAGACTTAGCTACGTCTACCGATCTTCATATGGTAGGCTTCAGAGCAGGGTGCACTACTACCCAGCTGAGGAGGGCCAGTCTATGCACACCATCAGCAGGAGTGTGGTGATGGCCATCGGGGATGAGGAGTATGATGACGCGATCCGTAGGGGGATGCGCATTCAGTAGTAGTAGTAGTTGTTTTCTAATTTCGTATGTAAATAGATGCAGTAGAACCCAACTTTTGTTTTATTAGAGGGTTAATATGTCACTAAATCCCAACTCTAGGAAGTTGTAGGATATGTCAGATCCCATCTTTTGTAGCTTCTCTGGGATAAAAGCATTTATAGCAGTATGCTTTTGATGTAAAGTGCTACGCACTCCTGTTTTAGCATATGAGTATAAATGCAGTTGAATTTATGTTTATATGCGTGTTGAAATAATTACTTGTATTTTAGCTAAACATTGTCTAAGATACAAAATAATGAAATGAAAAAGATGAAACCAGTATAATAATGTAAATTTTTGTTTATAACAGAAAATGCCGCCACGTAGACAACCACCAAGGAACCAGGGGGTAGAAGAGTCAGTTAACAACGACGCGGGGGGACACAACGTAGACCCTATGCAAAACTTCGTCGACATGCTAGCTGAGGCAATGCAAAACCGCCACCCTGTAGTAGCAAATCCGCCACCACCACCAAATCAGTTGGCGAATTTTAAAGATTTTAAGGCGGTGGGACCGCCAGAGTTTAGGGGGACGTCGGACCCGATAGAGGCCCAGTCTTGGATAAAGGAGATAGAGAAAGCGTTCGTTATCGCGAGGGTAGCTGAGGAGCAAAAGACAATCTTTGCTACCTATATGATGAAGGGAGAGGCTAATTTCTGGTGGGAAGCCAATCAGAATAGGGCTGGCGAGGGGGTGGTGTCATGGACAAGATTTAAGGAAATATTCGATGAGAATTATTTCCCGAAGAGTATGAAAAGTAGGATGGAAGTGAAATTTCTAGAACTGAAGCAGGAAAACATGTCGGTACCTGAGTACGCGGCAAGATTTAATGAGCTGGCCAGGTTCGCTCCACATCAAGTGGATACGGAGGAACGCAATGCCAGAAGATTCGAAAATGGATTGAGACCTTGGATATTCAACAAGGTAGCGGTACTGCAGATTGACTCATTCGCAACTTTGTTGGAGAAGTCAATCATTGCTGAAGGAGGAAGCGACGCATTAACCAAGTACAACCAGGAGAGAAACAAAAAGAAAAATGAAGGGGGAAGCAAGAACAGTAACAGTGGGGGGAATAATAACAACAATAACAACAACAAGCGCAAATGGGACAACAGCAGCAACGACAAGAGCTCGGGGAATCAACAAGGAAGTGTTCAGAAAAAGCCAGCATGCAATATATGTGGAAAGAACCACTTCGGGGAGTGCAGGAAAGGGAAGAATACGTGCTATAATTGTGGGCAGGTGGGACATATTTCTCCAAATTGTCCCCTTCCAAAGAAAGTGAGATGCTTTTCTTGCGGAGCATCTGACCACCTGATAAAAGATTGCCCTAAGAAGAAGAATGACGGGGGTAGCGGCTACAGGGGCAATAACAACAAATTGGCTATCGGGGGACCGGTACCACAGAACAAGCCGACAGCCCGGACGTTCAATATGACGGTGCAAGATGCCGTGGGGTCAAAAGACGTGGTGTCAGGTATTATTCCGATCAATAATATAAATGCATATGTATTGTTTGATTCGGGTGCTACCTGTTCATTTGTGTCTGATGATTTCGCTAGACGATTAGAGTTGCCTAGGGACAAACTAGAAAACTCAATGAACATAGAAGTTGCTAATAAAGAAGTGATTCCGGTAGAGTACATACATAGAAATTGTTGTGCTGAAATCAGGGGTCAGAAATTAAATGTGAATCTAATTCCAATACGTCTGGGGGAATTTGATGTAATACTTGGGATGGATTGGTTGTTTAACCACGGGGCGATAATTGATTGTCAGAAGAAGTGCATACACCTTAAGACACCAAATAAGTCTAAGGTCGTATTTTATGGCAGCAAATCGTCAAGACAGTCTTCTTATCTGACGATGATGCAGGCCAAGAAATTATTGAAGAAAGGTTGTGTAGGGTATTTGGCTCATGTGGTTGACACACAAGTGGTGAGTCCCGAGATGGAGCAAATACCAGTAGTTAGGGAGTTTACGGATGTTTTTCCAGATGTACTGCCGGGTTTACCGCCGGACAGGGAGATAGAATTTGTGATTGATTTAGTACCGGGGACAGCACCGATATCGAAAGCACCATATAGGATGGCTCCGGTATAACTAAAGGAATTGATGGTGCAATTGCAGGAGTTGTTAGACAATAAGTACATTCAGCCAAGTGTTTCTCCATGGGGAGCACCGGTGCTGTTTGTAAAGAAGAAGGATGGATCGATGAGATTGTGTATGGATTATAGAGAGCTGAATAAGGTGACAATTAAGAACAAGTACCCGTTACCACGAATTGACGATCTTTTCGATCAATTGAAAGGGGCGAAGTACTTTTCAAAGATTGACTTAAGGACTGGTTATCATCAGTTGAAAGTCAGGAAGGAGGATATACCCAAGACGGCATTCAGAACTCGATATGGGCATTATGAGTTTCTGGTGATGTCGTTTGGACTAACGAATGCGCCAGCCGCATTTATGGACATGATGAACAGAATATTCAAGCAATACTTGGATAAATTTGTAGTCGTGTTCATTGACGATATTCTGGTGTATTCCAAAACGGAGGAGGAGCATGCTGAACACCTAAGATTGGTGTTGGAGATTTTACGGAAGGAGCGGTTGTACGCTAAGTTTTCAAAGTGTGAATTCTGGTTGGAAAGAGTTCAATTTTTAGGTCATGTTATTGACAAGGAAGGAGTTTCGGTTGATCCGGCGAAGGTTGAATCGGTAATGAATTGGGAGCAACCAAGGACGCCGACAGAAGTAAGAAGTTTCTTAAGGTTAGCGGGTTACTATCGGAGGTTCATTCAAGACTTCTCAAAGATAGCAACACCGTTGACCAACTTAACAAGAAAGACGGTGAAATACGTGTGGACAGAGAAGTGTGAGGAAAGTTTTCAGGAGTTAAAGAAAAGACTTAGTGAAGCACCTGTATTGACCTTACCAGACGATACAGGAGGTTTTACGGTCTACAGTGATGCATCGCACAAGGGGCTTGGCTGTGTGCTTATGCAAAACGGCAAAGTCGTTGCGTATGCGTCCAGACAATTAAAAGATTATGAGAAGGGATATCCTACCCACGACTTGGAGCTGGCAGCGGTAGTGTTTGCCCTTAAAATTTGGAGACATTATCTGTACAGAGAAAAATGTGAGATATTCACAGACCATAAGAGTCTGAAGTATATCTTCACACAGAAGGAGCTGAATATGAGGCAACGGAGATGGTTGGAATTGATCAAAGATTATGATTGTGAAATTCTATATCATCCCGGCAAGGCCAACGTAGTAGCGGATGCTCTGAGTAGAAAGAGCAGGGAGAAATTGTTCATATTGACAGATCAAGAACAATTGGTTCAAGAGATGGCTCGAATGGAGTTGGAAGTGAGAAGTCCAAACGAGTCAATAGAAGTCGAGGTGAGCCCAACCTTGTTAGATAGGGTGAAAGAGGCTCAAGACAAAGATGAGGAATGTGACAGAATCCGGAAGAGGATGACCGATGGAGAAGAGGTCAAGTTTAAAATTGATAGCATGAGATTGCTGAGATTTGAAAATCGTGTTTGGGTACCGCTAGTGCCTGAATTACGAGAGGAAATTTTGCAAGAGGCCCACAGTACGAGATACTCGATACATCCGGGGAGTACGAAGATGTATCAAGATCTACGTCAGCATTTTTGGTGGCCGAATCTAAAGAGGGAGGTTGCAGAATGTGTCAGCCGATGCCTAACTTGTCAAAGGGTAAAAGCCGAACATCAGAGACCAAGTGGATTGTTACAGCCGTTAGAAATTCCTGAGTGGAAATGGGAGCATATCACAATGGATTTTGTGGTAGGACTTCCAGCAACACAGAAGGGATATGACGCAATTTGGGTGATTGTGGATCGGCTAACAAAGTCAGCGCACTTTTTGCCGATCAAGATTAGGTTCAGTTTGGATCAGTTGTCCAAACTGTACATCAAAGAGATAGTTTCAAGACATGGGGTGCCGATATCGATTGTGTCAGACAGAGATCCGCGCTTCACGTCAAAATTTTGGAGAAGTCTTCAGGAGAGATTGGGGACACAGTTGAGAATGAGTACAGCGTATCATCCGCAGACTGATGGGCAAAGTGAGAGAACAATTCAGACATTGGAAGATATGCTCAGGGCCTGCGTGATGGATTTCAAGGGCAGTTGGGAAATCCATCTACCACTAGTTGAGTTTGCATACAACAACAGTTATCATGCGAGCATAGGTATGCCGCCTTACGAAGCTTTATATGGCAGAAAATGCAGAACACCTCTGTGTTGGGATGAGGTAGGAGAACGCCGACTGTTGGGGCCAGAGTTGGTTCAATAGACGGTAGAAATTATCAAGGTAATAAGAGCTCGGCTAGTAGCAGCTCAAGACCGTCAAAAGAAATACGCCGATTTACATCGACAGAAACGAGACTTCGAGGTAGGGAGTTTTGTGTTCATTAAGGTATCTCCCTGGAAAGGGAAGATCAGGTTTGGAAAGAAGGGGAAATTGAGTCCAATGTTCATAGGACCGTTCGAAATATTGAGAAGAGTGGGTGAAGTAGCATATGAGGTAGCTTTACCTCCTGAATTGGAACATATTCACAATGTGTTTCACGTGTCGGTATTGCGGCCATACAAACCAGACTACAAGCACGTTATCTCCTATGAACCAATTCAAGTCGGGAAGGACTTATCATATGAAGAAGTTCCTGTTCAGATACTCGATAGGAAGGAACAGAAACTGAGAAATAAGATAATTCATTCTGTCAAAGTACTCTGGAGGAATCACGCCATTGAAGAATCTACGTGGGAATTAGAGGAGGAAATGAGGACAAATTACCCGTTTTTATTTGAGTAACCTTATTTTACAATTCCGAGGACGGAATTTTTATAAGGAGGGGAGAATGTAATGTCCTAGAATTTCCACATCTTTATTTATTAAATTATTAATTTAATTTCCAACGAGTTAGTTTTATGAGATTATTTAAATCTTTTTATGTGATTAATTAATTATGTGATTAAATAATTATGTAATTAATTACTAAAATTAATTAAAGGGGGTCACTAATATGTTATTAAATTGGTGAACAAACCCTAAAGTTTTAATATCAAAATAATTGATAAGTTTCCTATTAATTAAATATTCAATTAAATTGAATATAATGAGTGAATTAAATATAATAAATTAATTAATATGATTATTAATTAATGTAAATAATGTGAAATATTAATAATAATATTTATTAGTCCATTTAGTAATTTAATACCTATGGGTTAGAATATTTAATTATTTATTCAATCTAATTATTTATTTAACCATGGATTGAATAATTAATGTGTAAATTATTAAATTAGCCCAACATGGGTAAATTAGTGGCCCAAGTGGAGAATAATAAAATTTGACATTTTAGTAGCCCAAACAATTAAATAGAAGCCCAATTGGTATTTTAAATTAAAGCCCAATGATTGGCCCACTTGGAAAAACAATTAAATAACTTATTAATTAATTAAAATAAACAAAGTGACTTGATTTTGGGACAAATCAAATGTCCATCAGCCGTGTAGGTGAGTGAGGAGAGAGAAAATGATTTTTTTTATTTTCTTTTATTTTTCATTTATTTAATATTAGGTTGCTTGTTTTGATTTTTGGGAAAGTCTTTTCCCACAAAATCCTCACCAACTTAGTATGGGTTAGCTTTCTTGTGTAAGTATCCAATATAGATGCATGATGGTCTAGATTAATAGATACAATGTGTGTATCTAATATTTTGTAGGAGTATACTTGCATTTGTAAGACTTGTATACTTCATTATTTTTCAAGCTAAAGAGAGAGCTAGAGAGCATTTGAGAGTGAGAAAATAGTGAGAGCAAAATACTAAGAGAGGAGAAGGAGTTCTTGGTGTATGTCTTCAAGATTCACAACATACTTTGGGAGAAAAAGAAGAATAGCCATTAAATCAAGGTAATAGTTATTTTAAATAAAGTTTTGTTTTTAAATAAAATAAATCATCATGTTAGTATAAACATGTTAATATGGTTATTAATGTGTAGTTGTAATATTTATGCCATGCTTGGGTTTAATATGTTTGGTTTGTATTTTGGTATATTTTATATGCTAAAATATGTATTTAGTAGTGTGTAAACAAGTTTTGAAATATATTACCAAAAATATTTTTGTAAAACTTAGGTTTGATGTTCTAATATTATAGAACATTAAATCATGAGAAAAACAAAGTTTGAATCACTCAAAATGGAGTTATATACAAAAAGTTATGATTTATGGTAGTTTATGTGATGTAAAAATTTTTATAAAAAAATATTGATATTAAATCATGAAAAATTAATTTTTCATGTTATAAATTAATATAAGATGATTGGTAATTTTTTTGGATTTTTATTGAAGAGTTAAAGATTTATTGAAGGTATATTTTTATTTAAAATGGGTACCCGGAAACACTGTTCACATTCTGCTTGGAAGGAAAAAATTTAACACTGGCCGCGCAATGCGCGAGGCACTGTTCACCCACCGACGCGGAGCCAAACGACGTCGTTTGGCGTCGGCAGAAAATTTCTCCGCGCGTTACGCGCGGAAGCCATTTCCGGCCTGCCAAAAACGGCGCCGTTTTGGTCCGAAAATATTATAACGCGCGCCATGCGCGGTAGTTATTTTCCGGCGAAATTACAAGTTTGCCCATCCGTGTTTTTTTTCGGCAGAATTACCATTCTGCCCTCGGTTCAGTTTTCGAATTATTTACGAAATTGCCATCGTTCCGGTTTTTCAACTTAATTACGAAAATGCCATTCGGGTTAATTTTAATTAATTTAAATATTTAAAAATTAATTTAAAATTATAACAAAAATAATAATAATACAAAAATAATATTGGGGAGGATATTTTTCATAAAGTTTAATATTTAAATATTTTAAATATTAATCTAGTTAGCTAAACCATGGTTAGGTTAAATAAATTTATTATTTATTTATTATTTTAAATGTTAATAATAAATAAAAATGATAAATTAGCAATTATTATTTAATGCCTATTAAATAATATTTAAAGAGAGATAAAATTTATAAATTAATTATTTATTATTTAAATATTATTAAATAATAAATAAAGATAATTAAGTAATTAATTATTATTTAATTAACATTAAATAACGATTAATGGAAATTAAGTTATTAGAGTAATAATTTATTATTTAATTTAAATAATAAATAAGAATGATTTGATTATTATTTAACCTTAAATAATAATTAAAATTAATTAAATAATTAATTATTATTTAATTGACATTAAATAATAATTAAAGAGGATTAAGATTAGTAAACTATTATTTAATTTCCTTAATTAAATAATAAGTAAGGTTAATTACTTGGTTAATTATTGGTTGATTAACATTAAATTAAAGAAGGTTTAAACTAAGTTAATAATTATTTATTATTTAATTATAATTAAATAATAAGTAAGTACAATTAGTTATTATTTATTTTAAATAATAACTAGAGTTAATTAATTAATTTCTATTTAATCAATATTAAATAGTAATTAAATAGAGATTGAGTTAATAAAATAAATTAAATTTAATTATGATTTAATTAAACAATTATAATAAGTTGTTTAAGGGTTTAATAAGTGTCCAACACTTAAGAAAAATATTTTCTAACTTATTAAATTATTAACCTAAAATGATTAAGTGTCTATAAGGTTAATAATATTGTTTTGACTAATGTAATTTATGTGTTAGTACTTATGTGGTAAATAAGTTCGTTATTAAGCATATAGTTATGCAAATACGTCTTACTAATTATTAGACCGACTTTATTAATGTTAGGTCTTTCAAAGCAAGTTAGTTAAAGCTAGACAATTATTGTAGCTGAGCAAACAGGCAAGTTCTCTAACCCTACTCAATTATTATCGTTGAACAAGTTTCCATACTTGTATTTATTGTTAAAGCTTGAAGTGGTTTAATTATTTAAAATTATTCCACATCCATATTGTTTATAAAATCGCACTTAGTGCATTTGAAGCTTGTTAGTTCTTGATTCATGAACTGTATTAAAAATGTCTGAAGCTAATAGTTCAGCTAGACATTGCGTTTCTAAATTCAATAACTTGAATACTTTTAAAAGCTTATCCAAACCATTGTTGGGTGCGGATTTTCTTATATTAAGTCTGAGAATTGAACAACCCTAAATTAGGGGATTTTGTGTCGGGAAACCGACTTTGGGCGCCAGTGACTAAATGTAATGCATATACAGCGGGTTGAATAGGCTGATCCCCTTGAAAACCAAACAACTCAAAGGGTCAGAGGAAACTCTATTATACCCTAGTTAGTTCAGGGTCCTTAGTGACCACTCAGCATTTTAAGATTTAAATATTCTGTTTATTAAAATTTGAATCCTGTTTCATTCACAATTGTTATATCTATTGTTGAACCATTGATGATCTTTCCCATTCATTCATGATATATTAAATCTATATGATTGTTCTAAACTTGCTGAGCAAACTAGTTGCTCATTCTTGCTATATCATGAACCATTTTTCAGATAATCCTGATTGCTCCAGGAAGGATAAGGGAAAAGGAAAGGCCAAAGCTTAAGTAGCTTATGCATGCTAGTTAGATCTTTATTTATGTATTTACGGTTGTTAAACCTTTTGTAATTCCTTATGATAGGAACTGTTTTTATGTTAAGGTTGATAGACCCTGGTATTGTAACCTTTTGAAGGGAACCAATATGTATTATTCCGCGATATTTAAATGCAATGTATGTATTTAATTGTTAGTAATGTGTTGAATAGTGAGAACCAAACTCGAGGTTATGGAACCCGGATTTGGGGTCGTCACATTGGCAGAACAAGGTGAGGCTCGGTTTCGAGTCAAAAGTTTATGTAGTAGGCTTGATGACTTTAGGAGTTTACGTCAAGGTTCAGGAAGGCATCGGTAGGATGGTTGCTTGAGGAATGGAGCTGAGCCAGTTCATTTTGGGTGATTAGCTGTGAATGGTAATTAAAAGGCAAACATTGGCTTGCTTTGTGGTAGGATAGAGGATCAGGTTTAGGAGTAGCTGGGGGGGGGGGGGCAACAACTATTATCATCTTGGATTTTATACCTAGAAGGGTTCAACGACTTTGACAGTATTAAAGAAGGGTTCAATGACTTCAACTGTATTAAAAAAGGGTTGGCGATTTCGGTAGTTTCGGCAGTTTTGATTTATTCAGACAACGTTATCTTTCTAGCGTTACTATCATATTATAAATTCTTTATAACAGGAGAGTTGGGGCAATGTTGTGATATAATTATTTGGGCCTAGTTAAGGTGTAGCCCAGTTATTTTTTATAAAAGACCAAGACCCAATTCGGTTTACATTTAAATATACGTTGGGCCCGACCTTGTCGGTTCACTATATTATATTTCTTGGCGACTTATTAAGGAAGTGTCAAAGTCTATATTAAAATAAGATTGTGTTTCTTTATTTAGGAGGGATAGTGAAGTTTAATTTGGAAAAGACTCGATCAATAATTAATTGCAATCCTAAAGGGGTTTTGAAAAGGACTCCCACTCCTAATTTGTCTCGGGTGAGCATAGCATTTATAAATACACCAATAAGCAGGGATCAAAGTACACACACACAATTACATACATAATTTTATTATTTTTCAATAGTTAAATCCCTTCATTCTTATTGATTTTTGCTTGTACTTATTCTCACACCGGAGCTATCCCCCAACAGTCCAAGCCGTCAGGCTCCTCAGTGTGACTGTTCCTTGGGCAGGTTGTTCGTGTTTTTGGTGATTTTTGGTAGGAGTACAAAATTAGGCGTTAACAATATCAAATAAGTCTAATCATCTACCAATTATGATTTTTTTACCCTTAATTGGAATTGATGTTATTTAATGAATATGTCTATGATGCGATTGTAAGAAAAATCAGTTAAATGATGTATTTGTAAATTGAAATTGAGTATAGTGGAGAAAAAGTGATTTAACTCCTTACACATAAAAATCTTTGAATTTTTATATATATATTCACCTAAACTTTATCTGCTTATTTGAGAAGTACAAAATATAAAAATTACTTAAACTCTTATATATATCTGCACTAAATTTTATCTGCTTATTTTAGAAGCATTATTCAAATGGTTTTGTAAAAAAGAAATTAAAGAGTTTGTTTTATTTTACGTGTCTGTGAGAAAGATGAGTAATCCTTAAACAAAGACTAGAGTCTTAAAGAGGTCAAATGACGTGAAGGATAAATTGTCGTTTTAAGACTAGATTGTAGAATAGAATTGAACTCAAAAGGTAGGTGCAACTAAGTTTGAAGGAGTAGGGAGCTTGATGTCCAAGATATGTACTTGTGTATAGTTGGAAGTTGAGCTTTAAAATTTTGTAAATGTTTCTCCACCTAGTTAAAGGAGTGCTTTATTATTACATATAGTAATATGATCTCAAGTCTTGGAGATGAGTTTGGAACTGGAAGTAACAACATACTCAAATTGTATGTTGTGAACCAACTAAATCTTTGTCATATGTGATTGCTTTCGTATTTTATTATTTATAATTATTAAATTTAATTATCACTTTGCAATCAATATTCAACCTCTTTCTAGATTATTACTGGCCTTTCATTGTGTTATCTAGTTTTTTTGTCCAATTTTGGGCAAAAAAGTTTGGTAAGAAAAGTGATTAAGTTTTTCGTTCATTTCTTTACTTTTTCGTTCTTTAAAAAACTCAGTAACAAAAGATTGGACATAATCTTAAGTTTTTCATTTATTTATTTTATTTTACTTCCATTTTAAAACTCAGTAACAACGTGTTAGAATAAAAACTAACTTTTAGTACACACTCATTACGGGATGTCAATATCACACACAATTATACTAAGAATTTTTTTGGCAATTAATAATCGTCATTCACGAAAGTCAAATGTGCCAAACATCTTTCCATCGCTTAAACATGCCTCCAAACCCAAAAATTTCAATTTTGATGACCAAAAAAAATTATGCAGTCATATCTCATCAAGGGTTTTTTTTGATTAAATTTTTTAAATTCGGATGAGTTGATACATCTATTTAAAATATTAACAATTGATAACTTGTTTATTTTTGCCTTTTAATTTAATAAAGTTACTTATAAAATTCATCGCAGTAAAAACTCATTTGTTTCACAAATATTACTTAACACACTTAGTATTTTCAAAAAAAAATAACGAAAAAAATCTACTCAGACATATATAATTAACTAAATTAAATCTTTCATATACTACAATAAGAATTAGAGGTAAAAAAAATTACAAAGTGACAAAAATAAATGAATATACTTAAAGATTAATAATAAGAGTTCTTATTGGTTGCAACAAAAATGCAACATAAATAAAACCATTAAAATTTTAATAATACGAATTATGTCATTATAATTTAGACAATGACTTTAATTTGATTGTAAAAATGGAAGAAAAATAAAACTTAATCGAAAGAATAAAAGAAATATAAAAAAGATAAAGCAAAAAATGGTGACGAAGAATTTACAAAAACAAATATATTGTAGAAGGACCCAAAAATATGAAATGAAAAAAAAAGAGTAAACAATCATTGAAATACATTACTCTATATATGTAATTTTTAATAAAATCAGAAGCTTATTAGTCGTTAATAGAAAATTTTATTTACAATTTTAATAAAGTATTTTTAGACCTTTAAATAATTATATATTACATTTTAATAAAAAAGTTATTTAAAATAAAAATTACAAAATAAATACTTTAGCTTAACTAATAATTTTACGATATATTAATTTTCAATCTTTTAAAACAATTTATATACGTCCTATTTAGTAGAGGTGTTCAAAAAAATCGGTTTAATCAGTATTTCGTGTATACCAAATTGGTCTGAACCTAACGGTTCGGTACAAATAGTGACCAGTCGGTTCGATATACCGATACAACTGGTTCGGAGTTTTGGTGGTTTTGTATATCCCGGACCGTAATGATTGTATCAATTATCATATTTTTTTTAATTATTATTATTAATAAATAATTAATAATAATAATAAAATAATAATAATAATTTTCGATTAAAAAATTGATACCGAACTGATAAACAGATTCGGTATATCAGTTCAACCAGTACCGATATTGGTACCGAATTTTGAATAAATTCGATACAAATTCGATCTGATCTGATTTTAACCGAATGAACAGTTTAACTATTTAGTCCGTCTCTCGGGTGGGTGACGTTGGAAAGAAAAAGAGAATTTTTGTAAAAAAAATTATTTAAATTTTATATTAGGGCATAAGGCCTGATGTCGTATAAAATCTATGCTTCTGCCGCACACGTTTAAACCCTAGCTAAAAAGCTCCCTCCTTAAACTAAAACCCCTCCTTTCTTGCCCCCCCTCCCCCCTCCCCCGTCTCCATTCAAACCCTAGAGAGAGCTCATTCTTCCATTGATTTGTTCATCTTCTTTGTAGATCTGAACTCAAAAAGCCGCAACAATGTCGATGTCAAAGAGTTCCAAGATGCTCCAGTACATCAATTACCGGATGCGGGTCACGATCCAAGACGGCCGGCAACTCGTCGGAAAGTTCATGGCCTTCGACCGCCACATGAACCTTGTCATCGGCGACTGCGAGGAATTCCGCAAGCTTCCCCCAGCCAAAGGCGCTGCCAAGTCCGATGAGCCGAGGGAAGACCGCCGGACCCTCGGCCTTGTTCTCCTCCGGGGCGAAGAGGTGATTTCCATGACTGTTGAGGGCCCACCGCCTCCGGATGAGTCCCGCGCCAAGGCCGCAGCAGCGGCTTCATTGGCTGGGCCGGGTCTTGGTAGGGCTGCTGGCCGCGGTGTTCCTACCGCTCCATTGGTTCAAGCTCAGCCCGGTCTAGCCGGCCCGGTTCGTGGCATTGGGGGTCCTGCACCTGGGATGATGCAGCCACAGATATCACGTCCGCCTGTGCCAAATCTCTCTGCCCCGCCCATGCCATATCCGCAGCAGGCTCCGCCTCCGGTTATTCGCCCGCCTGGTATGTTTGCTCCACCTCAAATGCGGGGTCCGCCTCAAATGCCCCCGCAGTTTGCTCAGAGGCCTGGTGGGCCACCTGGTCCATTCCCTATGCCACCCTCTCAGTTTGGACAGAGGCCAATGGTTCCCCCACCACAGATGATGAGAGGACCCCCACCTCGGCCTGGGATGGTGCCCCCTCCACCAGGTGGAGTTCCGGTTTATGGACCACCTCGTATGCAGCCTCCACCACCTAATCCTCAGCAGCAGAATCAGCAGCAACAGTGACTTGGTATGTTTTCTTTAATTTAAAATAGTGATGTTATTTTGTGAATTATTAATAGTTAGTCTCTGCACTCCACCAAAACGACCCCATTTGGCTTTGATCCTATAATCCTTGCTGTAAATTTTTTTTTTTCAAGACAACAACTGTTTTAAAGTAGTTTACAATGTATAGTATTGTATTAATCAAATCAAATGTATTCCCACGAGTTGTGAATTTTAGGATTTTGCAAATTGAGTAGAAAAAGAAATCAAATGTGACTCTTTTTTTGGGACGGAGGGAGAATTTTGGTAGTTAATGAACTATTTGGGAACACTCATACAGTGTTTAAAATTTGAAGTATAGTAGTACTCCAACAATGTGTTTGGAATGAGAATCTTGCAGGCTCTGAACATTGAGGTTTGTTTTTATTAAAATTGGTTTCCTGATCCTTGCTACTAATACATTTTAGTATATTCTGAATTTTTTTGGAACACTAGTGGAATCTTCAGTGATTTGGTATGCTGTTTTGAATTTTGTGTGGGGCTTTATAATACTAGTCTCATATTACTATTAATACTAGTTCTTTATGATGTGTTTCAGAATGATTATTATTCAAGCCCTGGAATGAGGATTGTTAATGCTATATTGAAAAATCTGAACACATTTTATCTTCTATTATTTATCGTAGTATTAATTAATTAATTAATTTATTTTTGCTTCATTCTTCCAACAATTTAAATACGTGTTCAACAATGGATTTCTGAAATTTATAAATTTTCAAACATTTAAAGTATACTTTTTGTGTTCATATATTGTCTTAAATTAAACACTGGTTTATGAATACAATAATCTAAGATGCATGTGCTTGCTTTGACATTTTGTGTATTTGACTAGTAATGGTACTCTACTGTTTTACCTGTTTTTCTTTTAATATATTAATTTATTTTCCGTAACCAAACACTGGAAAGTAATTTTAGTCCATTTTCATCAGAAACGATTTTCAGAAATTGCTAACCAGAAATCTTTTTCCTTGAAACAAATGGAGCTTCTGCAAAGAGAATTTTTTTCACCATAAGAGTGAGAAGAGAAGTTCACCTTTTAGACTTACTATGGCTATAAGAGTGCTGAAATGGATGAAGTTCAATGCCGATAATGACACTTTTATCTCTATTTAAGCTCTTTAAAATGATGCTGTAGAAACCATAGATAATGCAATAATATAACGCATGCTCCAATTATTTAGATGCTGAAGTTGTGCGGTATATCTCACACTGCAACTGTGAAATAAAGTAGTTTTAAATCGTGTAGTGAAAGAAGCTGGCAGTTAAAGGGGTAGAGTTTATTGATTATCCATAATCCAACAGTTTAGGAGGACAGAGGAACTGAGGGAGTAGTTAACATTCAATTCTTCTTGAGCAGATACGTGTATGGACAGAGGAGGGAAAATAATAAAGTAGCCCTTGTCACGGGCATAAAGGCTAACAGAATAAACTAAGAATAAAAAGCAACAAGTTGCTGCTGTAAAAGAGGCAACTCTAGAAAAAAAACGCTGAACAATAAAACAACTCAATGAGGAAGCCAATATACCAATCTACTGAACACAAATCCACAGTTCCCTTTTTATTCAGTGTTGGTGATTTATTTTAGAAGGAAGATAGTATATCAATAGGGCAGTTAAAAGTGTTCCAGAGGTATTAGATGAGGCAAGATTCTATGACGTAGCCAGGTGCCCAATGAATGTAGAGAGTGAAGGGCTGCTCTGTGTTGATCTGGTTTTTGTAGTGGCTGCAGCTGTGTCAATGAGGTTGGAAGGCAAAGTTGTAGAATAAGCAAGTCTAAAATGGCAATTTAATGAAAAAATATTTGTTTTAATATAAAGTGACCCTTCTCGTTTAGTATAGAGTATAGAAATATTGTTTTTCAAAGCAAGGGGCGGACTAGGGAGTTATTACCATAAGATTTTGTATAAAAAACGTTCCATCACATTTAGTGACAGAAGAAAGGAATAAGATGCACATGCTTGTTGTGAGAAGGAATGTACGAGACTCTGAGGTGGTAGCTAATTCAGGTCTGTATTGGCAGTGTTAAAGTATGCTGAAATTTCCTAATTTTTTTATGTGGTTTGGTGATGAGGGTGGAAGCAAGAGAAATATAATATTATTTGGTTATTATTATATATTATTTTTAATGGATGATTTCAATGTAATCAGTTTATTTAGGAGATAAGTTTAGGATAGATACTAGAATATTCTAGAGCATTTAATTATTTAAGGTAGTACATAATTATTAGGATTTTATTTCCTTATTTAATTAGGTTACTTAATATTTTATTTGACCGCTTCTAGAGTATTTATTTATTTAAGGTATTAGATAATTATTAGAATTTTATTTTCTTAATTAATTAGGTTACTTAATATTTTATTTAGCCTCCAAGTACTAGGGTTTTTTCCTATACCAATAGTTATCAAATCGTGAATCAAATTGTGTATCGAAAATTCCCATATCATGAATCGTATTGTAAGACACGAAAACAAAATAAAAAATGTAGTAATATATATTTAAACATATAAAACACAAGTTTGACTATATATAAAAGTAGTCAAGTAAATATTATTATAGACTAAAAATAAATTTTAAAATTAAATGGTAGTCAAAATACTCTAAATTGACTTAGTAGATATTATTTCAGTAATCTTTATACAGTTACAAGAGAAAACGAAAATTCAGATTCACCTTTAATCTATAAAATAAACAAAATAATTCAAATTAGAAAGTGGAGATTTATACATCTGCTTATAGAAAGTGACGTGGAAAAAATAGAACGATATTTTTAATTAGATATAATACTTTAAAAAGTGATTAAAGGTTCATGAATGAAGCGATATAAAATGTTTGTGTTAGAAAATCTCTTCAATTGAAATGTTAAAAAATATAACAGTTTTGTTTTTAGTCTTTTGGATTTACACAAACTTTTTAAAATTGGTTGTTTTTAAAAAGTATCGTGCATTGTATCGTAAAAATCGTATTGAATCGTAATTGAATTATAATTGAATCGTAAGATATGGTATCATTTTAGATTCACCCTATGATATGTATCGAATTGTCTCCGTATCGTATCGTAAGATACGTATCGCGTATCCTAAGATTCTGACAACTATACCTATACTTATGCTAACAATTGTAATTTATCATTATTATTAGTTATTGAATGATTGATATTATTTAATTATGCCTCGTGCTCATGCTTTGTGGCTTTTAGCCTAATTGTATTTTTTGAATTCTCTTTATTCTTTCCTCCATCATTGATATCAAGAGCCAAATGTTCTTGATATATTTTAAATTTACCCAATTTTTTCTTACCCTAATTTTTTTGGCATCTATCAATTGTCTAAGTCGCTAGAAAGTCGACATCACCATCTGAGACGACAATATAGTTTCAAATCTATCACAATTTTTTTTTAAGAAAATGCAAAAGTGAGCCTTATGGATCACTGTTTATTCGCGGAAAAATTACAGATTTGTACCCCAAAGTTTCTAAACCTTTCAGTTCAGCTCCTAAAGTTTTTGAAGTTTTTGATTCAGTCCTTGAAGTTTCAAAAAAGTTCAAATCAGTCCTTGAGGTTTCTGAAAAGTTCAAATCAGCCCTATAAAATTTTAGTTTATCGAGCCTTGTTAAATTTCTTATGGAATTGAATATCTTGAAATTTCGCACAGAAGATTCTTCAATGCGTGACACTATTTTTCACACTTTTTATTGTTGTGGAGAAAAACGGTGTACAATTATTGACGCAGGACATATTTGAATGGGAAAATAAGACAGGATTTAAATTCCACATTTAAATCACTAGGTTTTCTCAAGTCTCAACTCCAAATATTGACAGTAAGATGGATAAAATAACTCTATGGATATCTCTACTGTAAGAATGATAATAATCAACTTTCAATATCAATAGTTTGTAATCTAAAACATTTACGTGGATTACATCACTATTTAAAGAGTCTCAAATCCTAATATTACTTGGGGAACAATAAAATAACTAATTGACTAATATATGCTTACTAAATATCAAAATTCCTAATTCGTAATTAATTTCCAAAATCCCCACAAATAAATAAATTACATCAATTACTCTTATATTAAATATAATAAAAACTCTAAATAACAAAATATAAAGATTCTTTACTTTGGTCTTGATTTGTGACCCCATCAATTATTATCAAAGAAGAATTTGCAATCAATATTGTGTCTTCACGTGCGATAGAAAAATTAAACCTTGTTACTAAACCTCATCGAGGCCTTACAATATTCCTTAGTTAGGTAATACTTCTTTTCATGTTACAAAAATATGTTTAGTCCCCATCCAGATGTCTATCTATTCTGATTTAGTATGGTGCGATATTATACCCATGAATGTTGCACATATTTTATCGGTCAAGATTGGATTGAATACTTAAATGTGGATCATGAAGGTGATATGTACTCTTTTGAACATGAGCATTATACTATCAAATTAATTTCATTCAATCCTAAAGAGGAAGTTCAAGAAGATGCAGTGAAAGAAGTCAAATTAAGAAATTCTGCAACTCAATGACAAGTCATACGAAGATAAAGTTGAAGTTGTGGATATAACAAGCGAGAGTGAGATCAAAGAGTTGATGTAATCCCAAAACAACTTTATAATTTATATGAAGAAACCAACGATCAAGTCATCGATTTTATTATTAACGAGAGCTCTAATAAGATGTAATACAAGAAAGTTTATTACTTATTGTTTTCTACTAATCAATATGGTTACAAGGAGGATCGAATTTACTTGCATGTTTGGAGTCCAATTCATGGATTGTGGATTCTTCTATACTTCAAAGCTCAAGCACGAGATTTTTTTGCATGTTTGGAGTCCAGTTCATGGATTGTGGATTCTTCTATACTTCAAAGCTCAAGCACGAGATTTTTTTAAGGAGAAGAGAATGATGAGGATGAAAATATCCGTAACTAATTAGGTGTGGAACCTGGTGGCGGTAGTAGTGGTATTGAGTGTTGTGTTGGTAGTTCTAGTAGTGCTGGGAGTAGACAGTTGAAGGGAATACGAATGCTTCCTTTGAGAAAAGTCCGTGTCTGCTACATAGTGAAGAACATCAACTGGAGAAGAGGGCAGGAGAAGCATTCAGTTTTATGGTTAATTTCGTGCAAGTTATTAGCCAGGAAAAATTCAACTGCACTACAGGTGTTGCCTTATCGATAATGATGGTTATACCTTTTCTTCTTAGGGCTGAACTTGCAATTGTTTTGGCGTGTAACAGGATAAGACGACTTGAAAATCTTATCCAAAAGCATCAAAACTTGTATCAAGGACCTTGCCAACTCAGTTTTGCCTGTTGAATCCACTAATACTAAAATCAACCGGGAGCAACCTGTAGAACCCACTAATATAGAAAGCCAAACTAGTCAAAATTCTCCTAATGTCCCTCAATAGCCTCAAACTACTGGCTAAATCAATTGGCTAGGTATTATTTTATATCAAGTTCAAAATAAAACAAAAATATATCTTGTCACACAGGCATAAAATACATCGGACCGGTTGGATCCAGATGCACGCAAAATCAAAATGCGCGTTCAGCGTAAACAACACTAATCTGCAGAATATAATAGAAAGCTAAGGTCGACTTATACGCCTCCAAAACAAAATAACAATATGGCCAACTCCCACCAGAGTACAAATGGAGATGCCGTCACACTTCAACGGAAGGTGTCATGCTTGAGGACATGTCTGTGGTATCTCCACAGGTGTTTATAGCTCAGGTATACCCTACGGTACATTCTAATAAAGATATTATGTTACAACAAATGTGACAAAATATCAACACAAGGGTTTTAATACGTACATGTTAAATTGAAACAAATCTAAATATAATGCCCCAAAGATATGTTAACATGTACATCTCTAAAAGATCAAAATAAATTACTAAAATGATAAGTAGTTTGAAGAGTACAAATACGAAATTCTAAGTGTCAACGCCAAAATGGGACTATCATATGAATTTAAGAAGGAACAATCACTTGGGATAATATCCGAATTCGAAACGAGAAGTAAAACGAACAAATTAAAATTCATAAAAATATCGTTAAAGGAGTACAGAATCCGTACTTGGAGCAAGTAATGTAATACCCAAATTATATTTCAAATATGATTCGTTTAGACTCTCTCCGTCCGATCTAACAAAATAATAGGCAAATAAAAAAATAAATAACATAATTATAATTATAACCATTGGCATTGGTACTTATTTTAATTACGTATTGTATTTATTATTATTAACACTATCACCATAATTAACCTATAACTGGTAGGTTACTTTACAGAATGTGACCTTTAAATGATGGTGTAACTTATATTTTTTTTCTTCGTAAACCTGTTTACACACCGTCCCACGCCATTAGTCCATATGTTGTTTAAAAATTTATAATTCAATTCCAATTATTCTTAAATAACTTAACATGTAATTCATTGTACATATGGTAAAAATTTCTATACGATATTAGATATCATGATTATACTCACATATTTAAGAGACTAATAGCAACAGTTTGCGACAACATTAGTTCCAGGAACATATTATTTCTATAGAATTTTTAAAACTTGTTTTCCCATCATTATGTATTTATGGTTCGCGCGCACACACACACACACACACAGAGATATATATATAATCATGTATTCTGTCAATTGATCAATTTGTAAAGATATTAATCCAGTGGTTTAATATATTTATAAATAATTAATGCAAAACTTATGTACTAAATTAAACTGACCTTAAATCTCAAATTTTCTTCACATAATATGCTATTAGTCATTATTCTTCCTCTGTTCCGTCCCAGGCTGCCCTCTCCTTCTCAATCTTCACACTGATTTTTTTTTTCTTTTAAGTAGGGTGCGGCTACCATCCTATACTTGTATAATAAAACCTAGCCAACTAATTCTCCTAATTGTAATAGGATTTAATATTACCTAAATATAAATTAGGCCCGTTTACTTTTAAGGCCCAATTGTACGAAATTAATTTATCCGTCACTTATTATTACTTTATTAGCCCACATAAATTATTCATAAATTTGACCCAAATATAAAATAAAATTCAAATAAAATATTTTAAATCATTTTAAATATTATTATTATTTAGTGGGTATTACAAGAACTATACCAAAACTCCCTCAGTTTCACAAAAAAAATTCTTTTATTGATAGAAGTATAAAATGATACGATATCTTCAAGATAGTCATCATAAATTCATCATAATGCCACCGTTACTAGACTAATACTCCCTTCATTCCAAAAAAAGGGTCCCATTTGTACAAATTGTGGATATTAAGGATGTATTTTTTTCTATGTCTACCCCTAAAAATATTAGAGTTGTTTGTTTAATAGTGGTATGAATTAACAATGTTGTACCACTACCACTAAAAAGTGGAGGAACAAAAAATTACATAAGGTAAATTTTTGTGTGGAACGAAGGAGTAATTTATTAAGATGGGTGTAAACATGCAAGAAAATATATCCTTAATATATGCGGCTCTTTTGTTGGAATGGAGTATATTCAGAGACCGGTTGATCATGATACATCTGAAATTCATTTTATTTTTAGATTTAGTAGATTAAATGACTCTTGGTAGATTTATTTCCTTAGCGAATTCTGGTTAGATAGTTGACCTAATAGTTCACAAATGTCTGTTAGATTGTTGACGGTTGACCTATTATACTTTCTTTTCAAATTTTTTTTACAGTTGACCTCTTATACTTGCTTACAAATATTTGTTAGGTTGTTGATGTTTCTGTGCAGGACTGCAGGCTATTTTTCAGGTGATGCTATGGAGCAATTCTCTACTGCTGTTCGATCGTTTCTTTGGCTGCCTCAACATCTTAAACTGAATTTACTAATGGTTTGTATTAGTGACTAGTTTTATTCTTCACGAGGCATCCATTTTGTGAAGTTCCTTTTAGCACAATATGACCCGGACACATCTTTTGGCAGAAAAATTCTCCTCAACTGAATTTATATGCTGCCATACTTTTGTGATGTTAAAGGTAGTGAGTATATATGTGGGGATTGCAGTAACATCCTCTCTCTCTCTCTCTCTCTCTCTCTCTCTCTCTCTCTCTCTCTCTCTATATATATATATATATATATATATATATATATATATATATATATATATATATATATATATATATATATATATCGTTCTCTCACACAAAACACACACACTCCCTCTCTTTCCAAAGTCTCATGCAAATAGCAGGCACCGTTTAATAAAGTGTTCATTATGGTCTGTTTTCTTGAGCTGATGTAGAAGTTTAGATATGAAATTATGAATTCCCAGTTATCATTGTTGTTGATGTTTTAGAAACAGCTAAAGGTTTTTGTCTTGTCAGTCGATTTGTTCTACTATGTTTCATTTCGTCATTGTAGTTATGCTATGAAATCATTACTCAAGACTCTTGATCATCACACGACTTAAATAATTGGTAGATTTCTTCTAATAAATTAGAGTAGGGACGGGGTGGTGAGCGACACCTGCTACTCCGTGATCTGTCTTTTAAAATAGCATCGTTTTGCTGTTTAATACTTCTCATTTTTACAAACTGAGACCACCACTGCCATCCCACTATTTTATCTTTTTGTGGCCGTTGCCATCTACCATCGACACCGCCACAACAACACACAAATACAAATCTATATAATAATAATAATAATAAATAGCATAAAATCGTCTTTGAACTTTAAAATTTAATAATTGTCCTTCAACACTAAAATTTAAGAAAAGAAATTATTTTTTTCTATTTCAAAATCTATTTATTCCCATTTTTGTTGTCATAATTATTTACTTACTAGTTATTACTATGTCTTATTTTCATTTATTTTTTTAATTAAATTAGTGTTCTTTAAAATTCATATTCTTGATATATACAATAATATTTAGTTATATAATAATTTTTAATTATTAGATTATATAAGTATAAGTGTTTGATTTTAAGTAAGATTTTGCTTATTACATAAATGGATAAATATATGAAATAATAAATAATTAATCTAAAAATGAATACTATGATTTATATTAGGCTTAAATATAAATTTTTACCCTAAAATATTCAATTTTTTCTATTTAGATGATTGACCTTTTAATTTTTTTAATTAAATGATTAAATTTTTATTTTTTTTATTTTAATTTAATTAAAATATCACGTTATAAATTGATAACATGAATTGTACATATACACTTTGGTGTTTGTGTTAAAAATGAGTCCTTTTACAAATTATCTTTTATCATTTATGCAAGTGAAAGGGCAAAATAAGATAAATTATAGTAGATTGTTACTAAAAGTATAAATTAGTAATAAAATAAAATAATTAACAAAATAAAATAAAAGTAATTAAGCAAACCCAATTACCCAACCCTCCCAAGTCCCAACCTTCACCTCCTTTTCCATTTCCTTTCCCTTTCCCGTCATCCCCCTTCCCTGTACCAGACTTCCCGTTCCCTGCCGTCCCCTGTTCCTTGTTCTCTCATCCACATTACACAAGAACAAAAGGGAAATTAATGAAAAGATCATTATATACCAACACAAAATAAACCATTAGCAATTATTGAAGACGTCGACGAATATATCGGCAACGGGTGAAGACACCGACGAGCAGATCTACAAACATACTTTCATTTTCACTCTTCTCCATTTTCTTGTTATTTTTCATCTCTGTTTTTTCTGGCAAGTTATAACCCATGGGTTCAACCCAATTTAATTAGATCTATATGGCTTGTTTAACTACATTATATAATTTGAGTTGATAAAATCTGAAACTATATTTTGACAATCAAATATACGTCCAACCCGGTTAACCATTTTTGACCCAAATTATTCATAGGAAGGGAGATATTTTTGGCGTATGGTCCATCTCTCCAGAAAATTCTATGGAGGACTACTATTATTAACTCTTTCTTTTTCACTGGCTAGCCTCCTATTGGCTTTGTTTTTCACAGCCACTCGCATGCATAAGATGATGTTTTAGACTAAAGCTGCTTTAGAACTTCTTCATCCGTTCAAATTATAAGATTAACAATAATTTTAAATTAAAATAATATTTTTAGATAATTTAAAATAGTCATTAGTTTTTTTAACTAAAATTAATAAAAATTATCTCAATTTTAAATTTAAAAATTTTTTAAGTTAATTTTAAAAGTTTAATAACGAGTTTATATTTTAGAATGGAGAGAATATTACCTTAAAGAGAATATATTTTTAGTCTATAAACTTAATTTATTAAGTTTTAAAAGTTAAAATTAATATCAATTGATTTAATTGTTGAACATAACAAGTATAATTATGTATAATAACTTTAATTAGTTTTATACCAACACTAATTATTTATATTAAAATTTAAAATGTTCTTATTAATTAGTTATAATAATTTTGAAATGGAGGGAGTGTTCAAAAAGTTTCGAGGCTCATTCATCATCAGAAATGTGCTTCCTTAATCTTTGTGTATGGTTTTAAATGTATATTTTAGATGTACTCACAAACATTTTTTTCTTCGAGTACGAGAATTAGAAGTTATCAGAATTTGACTTTTTGATCTTCTCATGTTATGAATTTATTAGTTCCGTTCAGTTACTTGGAAATTTATTCGTAATGTTATTCTTATATAATTACATTACAACTAAAAAATATTTTTTTTATTTTTAAAACTGGACTATAATAATGGTAAGTTTAAAATTTAAAATATGGGTTGATTTATATTTGATCCGTAACTATATAATTTTAACCCACACAACTCATATTAAAAATAGATAATGTAATTTAAGTTCTTAAATGAAACTATAACCAAATTTTATAAATCAAAATCAACCCATAACTATGTTTTGTCAAGTCTAGTTGTTGGTGGCTGCTCAGGAGCAATTATGCGTTTGGGCTTGTTAATTACAAGGTTTTTGTTCATTTGGGGTTAGGGTTTTGCTACTATTTGGAGCGTTTTTTAAATTCGATTATTTTCATATTTTTTTGAGATGTTAATTTGTGGAGAGGGTAAAATCAATTGGTTAGATTTATCATCCTCAAGCACATCACGACTTCAATCATTGTCGTTGGGAATTGTCATGGCAGATTTGTCATTGTTGCCGTCGTTTGGCCTTTTGTTTTCTTCTTCTTTTTCCTTTTCCAAATAGCAGTTAACTTTGTTGATAATATATGAATATAAATTAATATCCTGAATTTTTATTATTTTTTTATTTTGAGAATTGAACTCTCAATTTTTTTAATTAAATAATTAAATTTTTAATTTTTTTCACTTTGGAGATTGTCTTATCAGTTTTTTCAATTAGGAGATTACAGTTTTAAATTTTTTTTTCTATTTAGGGGATTGTCTTTTTAATTTTTTTTTTATGTCTAATTGATAGTAATGTATTTGTTTAATTTGTTTCTTTTTATTGAATGAAATTATGTACTTCCTTCGTACGAAATTAAAAATTTGTTATTGTCTTTTGAAAGTTAATTTAAAATATTTTTAATCTCAAAATTAATAAAATATATTAAAAATTATGAAATAACAAAAATTTAAAATCTTGTAGTGATGATTTTAGATAATCTTGTAATTAGGTATTTATTAAAATTTTAAAATAAATTTAAGACATTACAAACTCAATTTAAAAAAATTCATTAATAATTAACATAATGATGAATATTTAAAATGTATAAATGTATTACTAATTAAAATTTTGTTATTTCATAAATTTTAATATATTTTACTAATTTTGAGAATAAAAATATTTTAAATTACAATATTTTAATTTGGGACTAAGAAAGTACATAATTTCATTCAATAAAAAGAAACAAATTAAACAAACACATAACTATTAATTAGACGAAATAAAAAAAATGAGAAGACAATCCCCAAAGTGGAAAAAATTAAAAGTTCAATCCACTAATTGAAAAAACTGATAAGACAATTCTCAAAGTAGAAAAAAATTAAAAGTTTAATCACTTAATTGAAAAAATTGAGAGCTCAATTCCCGAAGTCAAAAAACGTTAAAAGTTCAGGATATTTCTATATTTAGGCCATAATGTATTTATATGTTTAGTTTTGTTTAATTGTTTGTTTAATTGTTGTTTTCTAGTATTGTTTAGTCCTTATAAATTTTTAGTAATATTCTGTTATTTTATTAAGTTAGTTTTTATTTTTAAATAAGGAAGGTTTGATATCTTTACCCTCCAATGTATAATGAGTGTTAAAAAAAATATTTGGAATAACCTTTTTTACTTACACAACACAATGTTCATGTCAATTCAAGGATCCACGTCATCAGTTCATACCAATTCAATGATTCAAGTCTTCAATTTCTGACGTGACAAATCTAATTAAATAAAAGTAAAAAAAATTGATAGATTAATTATCTAATTAAAGAAATTAAAAGATAGATTTTTGAAGTGAAAAAAAAAGATAATAGTTTAAAGTAATAATTTAAATTTAAGCTTTTATATTATATAAATAGATGAACAATTTAACCCAAAAAAAAAAAATAGATGAACAATATTGTAGATTTTTAAATTAATTTATTTTTTTTATTAATAATTAGTTATACATTATTAGTTAAATACTATGTTCTAGAAGAAATTTTTTTTTTTTTATAAAAATTATTCTACACATAACATTAATATATTATTCTTATAATTAATATATTAGTACAACATAATACAAAAAAGTATAAACAATATATTAATTATATTTAAAAAAAGCACGAAATCGAGCTAGTTCACACAAATATGTTGAGAAAGAGAATTGCTGAGGAACCACCACCGTACACCATGCCCCACCCCCTTCTCACAGTGCCACCAAAGAGGGAAAAAAAGAGAGATATAAGAGAGAAAAAAAGAGATGGAAATGCAAGAGAGGAGCGACCGAATGCCGTCATTGTCCCCACCATCACCCACCGTGACTCATCACTTCTCATCATGCCATCCCCACGCCACCACCTTACAAATCCAAATCTGGAGAATAAGAAGAGCGATGAATATGGGTGTGAGATCCTCTGTTTTCATTCTCTGTTATCAGACACAGAGGATATACATATATATGTATACATATATATATATATGATAACAGGAAATGGGAACAGAAGGTCTGAGTTCGATAAATATGTGAAAGAATAAGAAAATGAAAGGAGAACCATAGATCTAGAAAAAGAATTGTAATTTTTTTATTCATAAACGACGTCGTTTTGCACCATAGATCATCAAGTAATATGAAGTGTTTCTCACTTACCTTTAAAACAGTGTATTTTATTTTAATGTTGAGTAACAAAGGAAATACAAATCATGCTCAACTGTATACTTTTTTTTCCTTTTCTGGAAAAAAAATATCTATAAACACCGTGTATATCTTTGACAAGCCACTTGTTAAATTGCATTAATGAAATTTTGAAAACTTGATATGACCACTGCTTGGGCTTGAGAGGTTTTTATACGGAGAGAGGAGAATAAAAGGTTTAGGAAAGAAGAGGGAGAAAATTAGTCCCTCATATTGCTCTTAACTTGGAAAATGGTAAGAAAGTAATTTACTATTTTACCACCAAACATAGTTAGCAAGAGTTGAAAAGAGAAAATGAAAGGGTAAAGTTGTAATTAACACAACTCATTACTTTGTCCAAATTTTTAAAAAAGGAAATGAGGAAAAAAGGGTTACATTCTCTCCCTATTTCTTCCTTTCTCACTTCATTCGCCAGAAAACTCACAAAATTAGATATTTTTTTGTTCTATCAAAATTAGGCATACATCTCTATTTTTAAACTATAAATTGTAATCAAGTTTTTAACATGTCATAACCGGTTAAACGAGAACTATCATTTCATCACTAATACATCTCTAACTAATATTATGGACGAGATCAAAAAAATAAAAAAATACAATAACACTCTCTTTAGACAATTATAATAACATTTTTATTCCTTTTAAATTTTTAACTAATAATTGGTACGTACTCTTAAAAGTTTTTAGGGTTAATTAAATAGTTAAAATTATATATTTACCCTTGTATGTTATCAAATTTTAATTTATGATTAATATATATAATTTTAATTATCCTTTTTCAAAATAATTTAATTATAGTTTTATTTGTAATTAAGATTATCTCATTCAAATGGTTGGTAACTTATAAAAAAAAAACTAATTTAGTTTAATTAACACATTTTTGGATAAGTGACACAAATGGTAAGAATTTTAAACTAAATTATTAATGGAATTGTTATAATTAGAGTGATTGGGTATGTAGATAGTTTAGTTTTGAGTGTTTAACAACAAAAATTATTATTTGAATTCTTAGTTTCATATTATGATTTTTATATGTTAATTTTTCTTGATATGTCAAAATTTGGGATGCTTATGATTTTGATTACATTTTTTTAGTATATAGTTGATGTTGTTTTTGTACAATATTGAAAAGGAAAAAATAATAATATTTATTATTATCTCGATCTTGTAAAAATATTTTTCTTTCAATATATTTTTTCTTTTTCTGAGTAACAACATTTTTCACTTTTTACAATAAATAATTATCTCAAGTGTGATTTATGTTTAAGTTTAATATTTGAGAAAAATAATTAACATTATTTTTAATACTTTTTAATAATATTCGTTCTGTAATAATAACTTTATTTTACGTAAATTTTAATATTTGAGAAAAATAATTATATTTTTTTTGGGCCTTAATTTGTACTTTTTATGGGTATTAAAATTTTACTTTTTAATTATTAAAAAATATATTTAAATTTATATTACATAAATCTTAATCTTTGAGGAATTTAATTAGCAAAAAGTATATGACTTTATTATAAAATGAATATTTGTTATTTTTTGACATTTATGTTATTTATTGCACATGTCCATAATTTAATTAATTAGATCAAGTTAAGTGAAAATTCTAATATACAAATTTATATTTAGTGAATATATTAAACATTATAATTTGAAGAGTGTATTGAATATTATATTAAAAATATTTTTGGATATTAATTGGTCAACCACACTAGGGATAGTAAATTTTACATATTATAAATTAAAAAAATAATGACTTATTTAAAAATTAAAATCATGGTTAATATTATTATGATTATCTACGTATAGTATCAGTGTACTTTACTCGATTAAAAACTAAAAGATTCTTTGAAAGTCATTTTTTAAAGAAAAGCATATCTAATTTTCGAACTAAGGGACCAGTATTAATGAAAGTAACATCTCGTGCCCAATACATAACAGAATCATGTTTTTAACCAAGTACTTGAGCACATGTGCTTTAACCAATACATAAGGGCACAACTAACGCACATCAGCAAATCCACAATGACGCTCATAAAAATGTTGTGCTTCAATAAACATAAATTTAACCCTATATAAATGATCCTATAACAAAATTTCAGTTTATGAAGCCATTCAAAATTTACAAATTTCTAATCCTAAGAACTTTCACCCTTCCATCTATCTACCATATGGCTATCCTTTTTGAGCTCTTTTCCCCTTTCCCACTAAGGGACACTGTTTCCTATAATTTTTCACTTCATTTTCATCAGGTAATTAGCAAATTTAGTTAGCAGCATAAGCCTCATGAGCTAAGCATGGACAATTGCCTACTTATGTCTCTGAACCAAAAGCAGCAGCTACACAGATTTTCGTACATGCCTATAATTGTTGTTGAAACAAGCAGCACCTGAACACATTTTCAGTACAAGCTGGCCAGATGTAGAGCTGTTTTCATCAAACGCGCCTCAAAACAATTGCTAAAATTCAGGCAGGAAGTCCGGGAATACGACACCTTTGTACATTTTTTTAATTTAGTCGTTTATTCCCCGTTGGTGGTAGGATATTCATTTGGTTCAAAGTATCAACTGGACCGTCCCTTTGATCTTCTACGCTTACCAAGAAGCTTCAGCATGTTGTCAGTGACGTCGGGTGGAGGGTTATCATCTTCACCCTGCTTGTTATCGGAAGTGTGCGTCAACCAGGCCAATGCCTCTATAGCAGCGTCTCTCTCTGCCAGCTGTTTATTTTTTTTGGGCTTCCCCACAAACTGCATTCCCTTAAACTCTACCAGCGCCCTGAATTCATTTGTTTTTAGATGCTTCGTTTTGTACTTTGGTGGGGAGTGCCCAGCCCTCATCAGCAGAGTTTGTAGCAAGCTCTTTGGATTTGCTCCATCTCTTGTAAATCTATCATCCTCGCTAATCGCTTTAGGCTTCTTGCTTTCACGGCCAAATACAAATCTCCCTTCGCACTGATCTCCTGACACCAGCTCCTGGACAGCAAGCATGAGGTATTTGCCTTCTTTGTGGATGTCAAGACCAGGATCCTGAAGCTGCATAACAGCAAGGACATCGCTCAGCCATGACAGTTGACTTGGAACTAGTCGCGCTAGAGGCGAACCACTTCACTAAACGAGCAAAGATATCAAAGCTACAAGAACATATCCGTATACTTATAATTGATCAAGGATGCTTTCATCCTTCCAACTGCAACACAACTCATTTTCTTAAAAAAATTCTGTTAGGTGAGATTAATTCCTTGGAAAATAGTATTCTGACTTGGCAATAAGAACCATCCAAATAAGCCACAATGCAATCTTGCATGGAACTGATTTGGGTAACAAACTTTTAATTCTAAATAGAAACATTGGCATTGTTCTTGATGCAGACCAATATATGGGAGTTTTAAGACTATTAATTAATTGCTTTATATCTTGTTATATATATAAATCAATTGTAATAAGTAAATATATTTTAATTACAAATTAGAATAAATAGGACTTTAATTATAATAGAAGATTAAAATTAGGAGTTCTTTACTTTTTTAAATTAGGGTTTCTACATGTCTTCCAAGTCGTAGGTCTCATATATAAGTTGATCTAATAAATTATTATTTGACAAAGACATATGGATTGAGAGCTCTATGTACTTTTGTTGTGTGTTGTGTTCTCCACTGATTCTCAACTGGGATAGGTACTCTATCCCATTCTTTCATCCAAAAATCTATAATATAGCATGAGATAAGAAACTCTTTCTAAATTCACCTTCTTTTGGAGAAGATTATCAAGTTCCTGCTTTAGCTTCACATAGCATTCTCCCAAAGCAGGATCCATGAAAAAATCAATATATCCTTCCAACATTTTCAAATGTCCAGCCTGATAAAGAAACAGGAATAAAAATTAAATTATAAAATTCCTTTTATTTTAATAAAGGCGGCAGGAGGGGAATAGGTATTCAAATTATAGAGCCATATCATCAGGAATTACCAGGACTCCATGGCTTAGATTACCACCAAAAAGGATCAGAATGGAATCAGATACTCCAGTGGAATCGCGCAAGAACACATTATTGACCTTCACCTTTTCACCAAAGACTAACCATGGATAGGGAATTGTCTGGTAACGTGCATTCACAGAATTCTGAAGCAGTATCATTAGCAATGTCAGAATAAAGTATCCGTACAACTGAAATTACAAGTCAGGATATGCTCAACAAACCTACTTATAGTTTTGTAACATAAGCACGTTCTTACATAAGGTACACATCACGATGAAACATCAATTATATGATAACTTCTATTCAGCTGTATGCACATTATTCGCATTCCTACACAACTAAAGATAACCACCGAGGGTGGCGTCCATCTATTTATTGATATGTATATGTTGCTTCTCTACACACAGCAATGTGACTACATATAGAGAAAAAGGCTTATCTAGGATCAACTCGAGCTTTAAACATAAAAGCAATAAAATGAACACTATTTACTGGATGCTTAAGTATATTAAATTGGCCTACTACAGATGCATCATTAGTATTCCAGCGAAAATCAAGCCAAATACACATTATATAAATGTTTCATCAACCCCAACTAATTTGTGATAGAAAAAGGCAATATCTAACAAACACCCAAAAAAAAAAAAGAGCTAAGCATGCGGAATGCCAGAATATCTTTTAATCCTTCTTCCCTCCAACAAAATTGAACCTAATCTGGAACAATCTCACCAAAGACAAATGATAGTACACAAGCTTCATAAAAAACCCCAAATAAAAGGTCCACAAGCTCTTTGTCAGAAAACAGTGAAGGAACACGTATTTTATCTCTTCTATTCAGTCCACCGATAAGATTTTTTCCCCCATGATGACAAGTTCATTAGATATGGCCTTAATGTTACACCATATTTCTACTATACCAATATTAAAAGGGCGCTCCCTTAATATAAAAGAATAAACAAATCTTATAACCTGGGGCAATCAAGTATTATTACCTCTATCGCAATTTAGATCCCTTAATCAATTTGACGCATTTCAAGAAACTAAGAAGTATGACGCAAAATATGCAATTTTACTATTTTACCTTTTCTAGGCACATTTACACAACTGGATAAGTTTACGGGAACCTTCAGGGATGGAGCCCGCACATTTAAGGTTCATGGGTAAACTGGTAGCTTTACTAGCTGTTCGTACAACTGAAATTCATACTCAACACTGTCTTAGGACATCAAGAAAATGAAAAGGGGATATCTAAAAAGGGACAGAGGTGAGGGGACATACAACTACAAATTACAAGTCAATGAGTTTGAATGATAACTAACCTACTACAGAAATATCAGTGTGCGGAGAGAGGTGGGGGCTAGTTGGACCTGAGAAATGAGATGTTAATACAAACTCTGTTGTAGGACAAGAGTGTAAATATTAGAAAAGAATATGGACTCTGACGGAAGGAGTAGGTAACTAAGTATTAGAAAAGTTGTGTGTGAAAACCTCGCAAGGATTCACTAGCCCGCACACTAAAATATGTTCGTCTCGTAAAAGTTAGACGACTGCTAAGGGTACAAACCACAATATTAAAGTAAATGATATTCTTAAACCATAAAATATACAGAGTTAACAACATAATTATAGCGCTTAGGAAATCTTAATCCATCTAGCACAAGTAACATATATAAGCAAATAGATGTACTAACCTAAATCAACCTAAACTATACAATAAAATTAACCCAAATAACCTAAATCTTAAAATTCCTAATACACAAGTATTATAAGCAAACCCAATTTAATTCTGAGTCCAGTTCCATAAGCTAGAAAACATATTCCAAATAAATTTCTAAGCTCTTAGAATTCTTCTTAATGCGTCCAGCCTCACAGACCCCTGCATAATGGTGCATCTCAAATATCTTTTAATACAGAAGATTTTGATAATTCCATCAAGATAAAATCTCTCTTGTACACACACAGTCCATCCTCCTCGAAAATACAATGTGCAGAAAACTAAATATAAAAAGAGACCTCTGTATCATGTTCAACTAACGAGTGGTACTAGTCTAGACACAATTTAAGACGCAAAATATTTGACCATAGTAGAAAACTAAATTAGCAATTCCATCACAAATCAATCAGAATGTTTAGCTTTTGTGCTTCTAAAACTTACCGCATAGAGTAACACCTGCCCATCGTCCATTGTTTTGAACGACATGGATGTCTCTCTGTGCTGCACGGGGAGAGGACATCAACAGATTGGCATCAGACTTCAGCATTTATAATTAATATCCACAGGTTCTACTACAAGTACATTTGTCTTACCACTACAGATGCTATTCCAGGAAAGAGACCAGAACATATAACTGCACGAACCAATGACTGGTTGTGACTTAATCGGTTGTTAGTTCCAGCATCTGCATCTAGTAGTCCAGCATCTCTCAAAATGAAGTTAAACTGCTTCCTAAGAGAATGGATAGCTTGAAGCGTTTGGGCAGAAAGGAAATTCCTCCAGCAATATTCATATGCTGATCCTTCTCTTTCTGCATCTTTCCATCCTTCAAATGCTCGTACAAGAGCCATATGATCACTGTAGTCCTTTGCAGAGAATCTGGATTTCGCGGTCCCTGCTAACTGAACCAAAGATATAGAAGCTTCATTAGCTAATGAAATCTCTTCATGTATAATAAAATTAACATACAAAGCTAGATCATAGAAATCATTCTCCAACATCTGGACAGAGCATCACTAATTGTTAGTCTTGCTAAGATTTAGAACAGCAACATATCATATTTGCATATAGATAGAATCTTATTAAAAAAAAGCAGAATTCAGTACAGTATAAAATGATACACTCGCGATACTTATAATAGGTTGCACATTAAAAATAGGCTTTCTACAATTCTACTGCAGTTAAAAATGGAACCAAGCATGTTGAACACATACTGATGCGAGACGTATCGGAAAGAACTCTGGAAGCCAAATATTTATATTGTGTTCCAAGTCTAACATTAGAATTACAATTCAATGCATTTCTTCAATGTTATTGTTGCATATTATACGTCTTAAAAGTTGAGATTATTTATTTAAACTAGAATTAGATTACTTGTCCGAAAAGAATTACACCTTCAGTATTCCTAATATGTTGGTAACAATCTAGATTTTAATCAAGGCAGAATATAGTTTTTGTGTTTGTGTTTGTAACCTAAGGGCATAGCCAATTTTTGAGAGGAAGAAGGAAAATTGTCTACAGACTAGTGGATCCCTTGCGAGGGTAACACAAACCATTATTGTCTCAACTTTCTGCCTTCTTTATTATGTCCACTCTTTGTTCTACCTCAGACAAATTATTCATATAGAAGAATAAGAATGATCCAGAGGATTTTCTCTGATTGAATATTCACATTTCAGATCTAAAAGATGAAGATGAAGAGGACTATTGAAACTGTAAAGGAAGATAAGTTCATACACCACGGCAAAAGAAGTAAATCAGGGCTTCTTTCAAAGTCTGATAAAGCAGAGAGGTACAAGCTAGCATTCGTGGAAGCAGCATAACACATTTGTGGGCAGAGCTGGTTTTCAGGTCTCTCCTTTTGATTATGAAAAATCCTTTTGCTGATCTGAATATAATCCATTTTAAAAGCTACCTTAATATTCAACATTTTCAAATTTAAGGCTTATATTACAATGTAACTAGCAGTAGAATTGTCCAAAGCACCAAGCAATGTACACAATACCATCCACCCTCGCCAATGCTTGACCATCAATGTTAAAATCAGTAACTTAATAGTCCTTCCTAATAAATCTTCTTAATTCAAGAAATTCTAGAAGTCAGTAATTTAAATGTATTGGTAGATTTAGATTCATGCACTTATGGAAGGTTCATGCACCAAAGACTTGAGTATTTGCAATTAACACAATAGATCTTTCAGTATCAAAATCACCCTCTATCAGCAGTATCAAAGCAGTCTCTTTAGAATCAGATGGCTATGCCAATGAATCCCAACATGCTATTACAGTATTACAATACTCTCCGAGTAAAGTTTCCATTTTTGCCAAGCACTATAGCTAATGGAGCAACCAGATGCAGACCAAGGATATAGGTTGGGTGACATGGGGATACGGGTCAAATTTTAAAAATGGGGATTTGGGTGCGACAGCGATACAACTAATATTTACTTATTAATACACACGCACACACACACATGTAGATATTAATAAGTAGTTTGGTTTAACTTAATAAAAAACTATTTAAGATATTCTTTTTACCAAGATAATCATGTATTTGTTGAGCCCATATAGAAGTGGGCGGCCAACTTATATAATCCCCATTCTTCCATACCTATAAAAGAACCCAACACCAGAAGTGGGCCTTTAACTAAATATCACATAGAAGGTACTTTAAAATTTGTCTGTCGTACATAATTACCGACGTAGCAAGCAGGACAACCACTTTAAAATTCATTGATAATAATTGTTCTCATGCACCTGTTCTCTTCAGATCCAAGTAGAAAACAAAAAGCTGATGAAGAAAACTGGCAGCCAAACTCAAAAACAATGAAGAAAGAGACTAACTGAATCACCGATCGCCACTTCCGAAACAGTAGATCCGTGCGACTGATGAAGAAAACAGGCAGCCAAACTCAAAAACGATGAAGAAAGAGACTAACTGAATCACCGATCACCACTTCCGAAACAGCAGATCCGTGCGGACCTAATTTTTCCTCTCCTCTTAAATTTTTTTCCTCTTTTTTTGGAGGGGATACAGCAATTGCCCCACCCTGTGAGTTCCCAGCCGCACCCCTCGGGCCCCCACACCCCCGTCGCACCCCATGTGCAGTCACCACTAATCTCACGCACCCCTGCTTCCTAGATGCGGACTTTCTTTGTTTCTCAAGATCTTTGGGAAATAGTTGAAGTGGGTTATGAAGAACCCGTACAATCATTATCATTGTCAGGACAAGCATTGTAACAGCACATGGAAGCTTTGAACTAAGATAGAAGCACTCTTCGCTACCTTCAAAAAGGAGTACTCTCAATTTTTCCAAGATTTTCAAAGGCTACATGGTAGATCTTGCAGAAAGAACTCCAAGGTAGTAGTGAAAAACTTGTTTCTGTCAATGTCACACTTCAGAACTTGTGGAGAGACTTTGATTACTTGGTGATTAAAGAAACCAAAAAAGGAATCTGATTTTTAAAAAGGGTGGCAGAGATAGTCAAACAAATAAAAACTTATAGTGATACCGTTTCACAAAAAGAAATTGTTGAGAAAATTCTAAAAAGATTACCACAAATGTTGAGCATGTTGTTCCAGCCACAGAAGAATCTAAACACTTGTCTAATTATCTGTGAATGAACTAATGGGTTCTCTTTAAGGTTCATCAGCGGGTCTACAAGCTAGAATTTGCAGCAGTGAAGAGGATCCTCATATATGACAAAGCGCAAAGAACTATGGCATACAATACCAGAAAGATAAAGAAAATATCAGCCATTGCCATGATCAAGAACTTGGTGTTTCACAAGTCACAGTCACACCATGGATATTTGGTTGAGAATGGCGAAATTAAACTCAAGTTTTGCAAGACCGCAAAACAGGTGGCAGACATCTTTACTGAACCAGTTTTATTTATACAGAAGTTCCTCGACTTTCCAGTCACGGAGTCAGAAAATTTTCTCAGAGTTTAAGGGGGAGCATCAGAAGTTAATTCAACAAATTCTACAAGTCATTAGGTTAAAATTGTTTGGCAAAATTCAGATTTATGCCGTTATGGAACGTTCATGCATCATAGATGCATGTATTTGTAATTAATGTTATGCATTAAGAGAATTCCTGGAAGCCCTATTTGAATAGATGTTGTAGACAGATTCTGATATAGAACAAAAACACAATCAAATCTTCCAATATCAAGATCATCCTCTTCCTAGAATTTTAACTAGAACTTTTCCATCTTCTGTGGTTTTCCATCAAAATTAGTATTTACTATGATTCTCACATCTTACAGCATTTCACCATGACTTCCACTAAAATGATGGACATCATGACTTCGTGAACCCAAATGGGGCATGAAGAAAGTGTAACAGAGGCAAAGAATATAGCAATTTTAACACACTAATAGTAATACTTTCAATTAGATACTTACATCCTTTTTATCCTGAGGCAAAAGAAAAGGATCCCTAACGCTAAGTCCAGCCACAATTGTAAGAACAGGATCAAAGCAACGAAAGATAGCACCCATGATTAACATTTTCCCTAGCTTGGGATCCAATGGAAGCATTGCCAGAAACTCTCCTGATGGACAAGTAAAAATTAGAAAGAGAGAGTTAATGAAATTAACAATTCATTAGCACAACAATTAATTCATCCAAAAATTTGCAGTCTAACCAAGATGGGTAAGATTCTCGCTCTCATCTAATGCTCCAATCAACTTCAAAAACTCAACAGCATTTTGGACCTATAGAAAATCAAGTTCACTCTTTGTCATGTACGAGAGATGAGAGAGTATATAGCACATCATCGCGCTGAAGGAAAATTAGAAAAGATTCACAGTTTCAGCAAAACAATCTTAATCTTGAATGATGTTACCAACAGCATAGTTACTCTAACTAGTTTCTGGGGTTAAGGATTTTATTGGCTAAATACACCAACAAAATGCTAACCTTCAGGTGAACTATGCAGATAAATTTCAATAAAGATTATTTATTTATTTTTTAAAAAAAACATTGTATCCATGGCGGACACATAGTGGACAAACACTTTACGGGACACTCTTGTACACATGAAATTTGGACAAAGACATTACAAAACCACCAAACATTAAATGTCAACATATTAAGTCATTAACATGCATAAAATATGTGGTTCCTAAAGAGAACCATATTAGAGGTTCTATTAAAAGAAATGTAACGCAAAGGAAGATTCTACAAAGCGAGAGTACATGGTAGGGAAAGAAAGTGACCAGAGAACCAGCCCCCCCCCCCCCCCCCCCCCCCTCTCTTCCCTTTTACCCCCCTTCTTCTCTCTCAGCCCAAAAGCCAAAAGAAATAAATCAGGCCAATATCAAGCAAACCTGATACAAATTGTTGGTTAAGAACTTATATACAAACATGGGTCCCTGCAAGTACCCAAAACACACTGAACCTTTATGTGCCAAAAAAAAAAAGAGTATAATTAAACACATTCCCGACTTCATAACCAGAGTATATAAATAAAGTAAAAACCCACCTGAATCTTTTAGCCTCACTTTAAGGTCAGGAACAATTCGATACAGAGTTTGTAAATTAGTTACAGACAGATATTTTACTACCAAGGCAATTTGTATGCTGAATGATGTGTTACTATGTTAGAGTGAATGTGGTGGTGTCAATTGCAGCTTCTAGTGTCCTCAAATTGCATCATAATGTGGTGAGACAAATACCCTTAAAACTCTAATTAATGAAATATGAAGGAGAGAGGGGAGGGGGGGGGGGGGGGGGGTGAAGTACTTCTCAGAAACTAACTAATATGAATCTCCCCTGCTCCCTGTCACACCTACAGCTACAAGACATCAAATGTTAATTCTGAAAATTATTGGACGGATGCAAACAATACATAATAGATAAAATTACGCAATTCATCAAAATATCTTCGATAATGAACAAGACAGCACGTTTTCTTTCCAGATTAAATTCATAATATGCAGAGGCAGAAAAGATAAAAAAGAAAGAAAAAAAAGAGAGGTAACAGATGAAGAAAAATGAAGAATCCCTTCCACAAATTCTGGAAGAAAAAAACAGAAAAGGAAAATGAACAGAATGCCTTCAGCTTGCCTTGTGTATTAGCACTTTCATAACCTAAATTCTGATGGTGGGTGTAGAAACTCCTCCAATATGCACATCTGGATGTCAACCTCTGGTTATTGGCCACAAAACCATGAAATCAACTTTTGCAGGTGCATACCAATTGCAAACCAGAGCTTAATCCCACCATATCACATTCTATTCTCTAAAAGTGTGGGGCACTTCTTTCCATCTCTTCCCCCTCCCACCTTTCTTAACTTGAGTGTAGGCACTGCTTGAAGACAATTTATTACTGATAAGAATATTAATTTTATTTTGTACGTGACCGCTAAAATCTCCCCTCCCTATTGTCTTTTCCAATTCCAATGCAATGAAAACTATATGACAAATTGCTTCATTGTCTTTACAATTCCGGAGTAATATATAATAGTAAGTATTTAACATCCAACTATTATTAATAATAAGAGATTTAACTGGAATTAAATTTATAACAATAAAAAAATAAAAATTAAACAATGTGTGCTACACACGGGAACCTTGGCTAGTTAGGATTAATATCAAGAATTCGAACAACTTGTTGAAGTTAGTCCGTTACTAATTCAATTTATACACACATATATATAGGGATTGGTATTTCCACAAGTAAACTTAATAGTTCCACAAGGTCCTCACATGAATACTGAATAGTAAGTGAGTTCCACACTTGTGTCAGAAGGCAAAAGGAACTTGAGGAAATATCAAATTTTTACTTGTGGGAATAACAATTCCCTATATATATGCACACACGCACATATATACACACAAACACACATACTACTCTTGAGATATGATTCGAAGTAAGTTTGGCTTAGAGGAAAAACTAAAAAGTTTAATGCTTATGATCAAAAGACTAATAGGAGTAGTATCAAAGGAATAAGGTGAACAGTTTTTTCCACCTAAAAAATTTGGCTTCGAGGAAGTTTGGCTTAGAGGAAAAACTAAAAAGTTTATGGCGTATGATCAGAAGACTAATAGGAGGAGTATCTAAGGAATAAGGTGAACAGTTTTTTCCTCCTAAAAAGTGTCTGGGATGGAGATAAAGAAGAAGACGAAGAAAGAGGAAGGGGGATGGGGGGGAAGAGAATAAATATATTTTAAAAGCAGCCTTCCACTAAGCAAGTTTTTTTTCTTTATTTTTAAATTTCATTCTGGTGAACTTCCAGCCATGTTTGCCATTTGGCAATGGCTTAAGACTGTTTTCTTAACTCGAACGGCTAATATGTTAGATGCTTAATTTTGGGGAGGGGCGAAGGTGAAAAGATATATTATTAAATTTTGTTATAAACATATTAAGAGCACTATCAGAAAAAAAAATAGCCAAAAAAAATTATATATCCCAAAAAAAAAAGAAATTAATAAGAACATGTGATTTACTTATTCGGAAAAAGAAAAAGAAAAAAGAAGCTAGCAACAATAAGAACATGTGCATTACCTATTCAAAAACAACAGCGCTACAGAGTAACGGGTTTCTCTTCTTTTTTCTTTTTCTTTTTCAAAAGTGCAGATTAAGCTTTAATACTGTGTTACGCTTAATACTGTGTCACATGAACTCAAGCGATCATGTTCATAAGTGTGTATGGGATCCGAGTCGGATCCTTTACCTGTCGATTTGACAGTTAAAGTCACCAACAATTGATTGTGCACCCCCACAAACTTCATGGTATTTTGAAATTGAACCCATAAACTTGTTACTTTTTTCATTCTATCTGCCATATTTAGAGCATCACTTTTACATACCCACTAGTTATCTTTCATTTTCAAATTAACCCCAAATGTTTGACATTCTTTCACTAAATATCACATTACATTAATTTTGAATTGCATTACTTGTTTTATCCATGACCTGTATCTAAATGGATCCCTTTATGTCATGTCCTATATCCTATTATTTAAAAATAGACAAGTCCCACACGGTCACACCTAGACACTTTCGTCACTCGAGTCCTGTACCCGAGTCACTGTGATACACCTTTTCAATAACTGTATATTATATAACTTCGTAAGTGAAAAAAGTAAATAAGTGACTGCTGGCAAAAGAAACCGTTAGCAATATTACACCTCATGCATTGCTGGTTATACCATAAGCTGATAATCACAACCAGCAATGCAGGAAGTACAAAACTGCTGATGGGTTTTTTTTTTTTTGTCAAGAGTCACTTAATTCCCGTATTATATAATAATACTTGGGATCTTGAACCTATCTTAGTTTATAGCTGAAAAAAAATAATCCATAGCCCACAGCAGTTTCCGAGATTCAAAGAAATAGACCACGTTAAAAGATATAAACTATGGTTGCCACCTCTCAATCAAAACAAATTATATAATCAGAACATCAAAAACCATAAGATTTAATAGAAGTAGATAACTTACAGCCAATGGTTCTGGTGGCTGCAGAGCAGCAGACAAAAATTCTCCAATACTACCAACCTGCAAACTTTTAATTTGCAAGCAGAGAGAATTCAAGGGAGTTCTCAAAAGTTCAGGAAGTTGATAATCAGCAAAAGCTTCATAAACACATTGAGGATATAGGTGGTAGCACTCGCCTGGCTGCACACGGCCGGCTCTTCCTCTTCTCTGCAACCCAAATAGAACACAACAAAAGAAGATGTTCAATGGCAGATATAGACGCAAGCAGACAGAGAAGTAATTAATAATTTAAATAAATTCACAGCACAAAGAAGAACAGTGTGTGTGAAACACCCTAAAATAATTTACAAGGAGGAGATCGATTATAATCTCTAATGCGAACTTCCAACTTTTAAAACATTCATAATTCTGGTACATCACACTAGCACATATAGTCATGAAGGCACGAGTCCCACGTACTAAAGCATGTTTCTAATTATAAACCAGTTTTCACATTCTAAAGTGCATTTATCTCCTTTGCTATCTTTTTGTGGGGAGCATTTATACAAGAAAACACATTAACTGATCAATAAACATACATACATACATACATACATATATATATATGTGTGTGTGTGTGTGTGTGTGCGCGCGCGCGCGCGCGCGTGAATATATATAGGGGATAACTTAGTTGTGGCAACCACACCCAACATGGCTGTGACAAAGCATTAAACTAGGGGTAGTTTTGTCAGTTCACTTAATTCATTAATGACACTGTCATTTCACCATTTTATCAAGTAAAACTAACTCGTTTTGGGCAGCCGGCTGGTTGCCACAGCCAATTTGCTGTGATTGAGCCGCACTTTTCCACATGCGCGCACACTCAAACAAACGCGCGCGCGTGCACACACACATATGAAATGCGAGAGGGGCTTGGCCTCTCCTCGTCTTACAAAACACTGCTTGGTCTCTTGATCTCACCAAACCTTTCTCCCAAATTGAGCCCCTAAGTCTAAAAATATTCGTATTTTACCCTTCTAATTTAATAAATTTTATTTTTATCCTCTAATTAATTTTTTAATTCTTAAAATTAATTACATCCTGGCCCCTAGTAGACGTCAGTATCTGAAGAAAAATTATGCTCAAAATAACAATGTTAAACATCTGCAGTAGAGTGACTTTAATATTGTTCCACATATCCAATAGATCAAGAGTTTAAACACAAGTTGGCTGGAAACGCCAGCAGTGCCCTTTATGTCTACAAGAAGTAAGCAAGAGAGTGGAAGGTAACTTACTTGCCGAGCAGAAGCTTGAGATATCCAAGACGGTAACAGACAAGGAGTATTATTCAGAGCATCATAAGTGGTTTCCTTGGCTTTTCCGCAATCAACCACAAAAACCACATCATTGATGGTAATACTTGCCTCGGCCATATTTGTAGCGAGTACTATTTTACATATATTTGGAGGTGACCTCTCAAATATGAGTTTCTGGAAACATTAAAACAGAAACTAGTGAGTAAAAAATATGCAGCATGAAGCAGTGAATAAAACGAAATGGAATCACATGAATCTATCGTCCAAGTTGCTCACTTCCTCATTATTTTCTAACAGAATCACTTCAGCATGTTGAGTTTAACCACAACAAATTTTAAACGATGACATAGTATTCCACTTAGAAAATTTATTGAAAGAATTGAAATGAAAACAATACCTGTTCCGATGTTGCCATGGAACCATGGCATGTAAGCAACAAAACCCTATTAGGATCTCCTAACAGAGGATGAGCTTTAATTTGATCCCTCAGACAACTGATATCCTCCCAGCCAGTCATAAATACTAATACAGCACCTGGTCGTTCCTTTCGACATATATGGCATAAAACAGCCTCAATAAGATTAAATCCAATACAATCAGGTGTCCAACAAGACAGAGAATCGCGTGCTCTGGAGCTATAATTCTCAAAGCTTGATTTCTTCAGAGTATCCTGTGAAACAAAATCAATATAATTAGGAATCAAAATATGCCTACTGTAGAAAGCTTCAGATTTCATTGTTTAAGCCATACATCTTCTAACCAACACAAAAAATTTCTTAAAAGTTTATACTCTCTCCGTATCCAAAAAAATGTATTTAGTACAATTTTCTAAAGAATATTCAATTAGAGGAAAGTACAAAATAAGTTCCAACTTTACTCTTATATTTTGGCTTTAATACAATAATAGTGGATCCCATAAATTATGACACATCACACAAGTACACAGCAGTGTACTTAAGCTATTCTTTTGAAAATAACTTTTTGTAATTGAGTCATTCTTTGGAGGATGGAGGGAGTATATCGTTGTTTTCCCCTGAGAAAAAAGAACAATTTAAATGATAGAACTGTAAATATATATATATATATATATATATATATATATATATATATATATATATATATATATATATAAGCAGTTGCTTTATTTACTGATTAGCACATCCTCTTTAATAAAAATATTTACTCTGAATTGCCAAAAAAGGGTGGCTCGTGTATAATAGATGCATTAAAAAATTTAAAAAAAGACGTGAAAAGGTAACAAACAAATCACACGGCTGTTAGCATAGTGTACCACTATAACGAGGTACGGATAAATATTAACGCAAATGGCTTATGCGAGAAAGACTTCTCAGTGTTAACTGGCATGCACAAGCTCCCATTTCTGAGGGCAACCCAGAACCCATGCTGAAAATTTTAATTCACGATGCTTGTGAGCCACACTCTCATTGCAGTGCCTATGCAGGGTCTATGCGCTTCAGTCTTGTCCAGATTGAGTTGTGAGTCACCCAATAACCACACAAGGCCTAGCTGTGCAATTGTTGGCACAGATACCTAGATCCATACTTGGGAAACCTAGAGGTTGCTACAACAGGTTGCTCAATTTGAGTCTCTCTCTCCCTCTCTCTGGGCAAGATGGTTTCACTCTTCTGTTATGAAAGACCATAATTACTGGATCTCAAACATCCCTAAGAATTGTTCTTGGATTTGGAGAAAGGTACTTCAATTTAGAAATCTTGCCGGACAATTTATTCGTTACAGTATTGGTGATGGATCTAATATCAGTTTGTGGTTTGATCCTTGGCTTGCTCATGCGTTCTTAGCACCATCATTATGCTTGGTTTTCTTATCTGGTTTAGGAGTTCATACTAAGGTAGTTCACTTATTGAGAATAACACTTGGGTTATGCCTCCTAATCCTTGAGAGTGAACTTCCAAGGACTAAAATGAGTAAACTTCACATGAGTTGGATTAGCTAATCCAGTCTAATGAATGCCAAACTTGCTTCTGATCACTTTATGCCATGGTCAATTCAACTCTAAAGGAAATACAAAAGTAATGGCTTACCAAGGAAAGGTTTTCTGACACAAGGTTCCCCCACACTATCCAAATTGATGATTATGGCCAAGAAAAAGAGAGAGAAATTAGACATTAAAGTTCGTGAGACTTTGTATAGTTCATCCATTAAGCAATGCTATGGTTGCATCAAAACTGTAATAGCTTGTGAAACAAGTTCAGATTAAATGTCAATGTAATTCCTAGATGAGAGCTGGGCTTTAAGGATAGTGAAATACCTCAACAAGAGTAGTGATCTGGTTTTTCTTTTTCCTTGGCACAAGCTGTCTTTGTGTCTTCCACACCTTTTCTTGGCCATAATCATCAATTTGGTTAAAAGAAGTCAACTTGTATCCAGTTATTTCCAACACATCTTCCAAAAAATGTGCTCTCACTGGATATGTGAAGCCCTACATTTCACGAAACACGTAAAAGTAAGCAAAAGAATATTAAAATGAAATGATCCTATAATATCAGGGAAGGGTAGAAGAATGGATACAAATGAGAGTTTATACAAAAATATAATCAGTGGCAAACAAATCCTAATTCAAGTTGTAGAAAATGTGTTATAGAACTTATTCAACATCCCTCGGAAAGCAAAGAACATGAAACTTAATATTATTTTGTATTGGGAAACCAAAAACCTTGATGGTTATGGCCAAGAAAAAGAGAGAAATTATGTAAAATCAGACCTCTGCTTTGAAGTACTACACTACTTAAACTGGATTTTTTAAGCCTTAAAAGATTATTTTTTTGGTATTGTTTAATGTAAAATTTTAAAAAATTACATATGTTGTATGTTTTGTATAGTATAACAAGTATGTATGATAGAAAAATAAATAAATGACACTGCCTAAGAAAATAACTAGTCCGCCTGGGAAGAAGAACACTAGGCACCGCCTAGGCGCCCCCTCTGCCGCTGCCTAGGTTCGTCTAACAATTTTTAGAACACTGTTCTCACTTAATACAAAACTAAACAGATATTTGTGATCCTACTTAAACATTGCACAAAGTTAAGCTACTACACACATCTATAATTCTTGCAAATGAAATATACACTTAAAAAACAGAAATAACAAGCTAAGTCTGAATACCAACGCACGACAATTGACATTTCGGTTGAACATGATAAATATCTTATACCTCAGACAAACTTAAGTAGCTTACCGGAATGTGAATCATCGGCGCTCCCCCAAAATAATTGGAAAATAGCTCAGCATTCAGAGTAGCACTCATTAAAATCAACCTCAAATCTCGACGACGTGGAAGAAGATCCTTCAACACAATTAATAGGAAGTCTGATAAATAATATAAAAAAAAATGTGTTATAAAAATTAAAATAGTAACTCTTTGATGTGAAAGCTTAGAGGATAACCAAATTGTATCATGAAATGCACCTTCATTCATGCCACGCTCATGAATCTCATCAACAAAAACATGGGTTATACCATTCAGGTTGCGATCGCTCAACAGCCTTCTTAGCAAGATTCCGCTGGTACAAAAAAGCAGATGGGTATTTTTTCCTTTCATTCCCTCTAATCGAACTTTATAGCCAACCTATCAAAAAACCTTTGTTGTCAAAATAGCAATAGAAAAGTTTTCAAGTAGGAAAATAATTTTTTAGTAAAGAAAAATTCTTTGGACAGATGTAAATTAAGCAACAAAAAATGAAAATGAGGAAAAGAAGCTCACTGAGTCACCAAGAGGCTCTCCTCTTTCTGTAGACACTCTCTCTGCTACAGCCATTGCAGATATTCTTCGAGGCTGCGTACAGATTATATTACAGAATGCCCCCCGACCAGATTCTGTTTCAGACTCTAATATGTATTGAGGAAGTTGGGTGGTCTTCCCACATCCAGTCTCACCAGAAATTACAATAACCTATAATTGAAGACTAATTAGATGAAATAGTAACAATAAAAATGCATCAATAAAGAAATATGTAATTATGCCTTTTCAGAATCGTACGTGTTAAATTATTTCCTTCTTTGCTAATTAAATCCAACCAACATAAAGTATTGAAGAATAGGGCCTGGGTATGATTGCAGAAGTCAAACCTCAGAAATTTGCAAGTAGTCTTGCATCTTCTCTCATCTTAAACCCCGGCCCTCAGAACAAATTGCAGGCATACCTAGGCATAGTCTAAGCAACTTAAAAACGGAAAAAAGATGCCCATAACTCCTAAGCTATAGGGCAACAAACTGAATCTACATAGGGATGAAGAACAAAAATAAAGAAAGGGAACCATAATAACCAGTCAATTCCATTTGTCAAGACAGTAGGTGTAGATATCAAAAGTGCAAAACAGAAAGGGCCTGCTATGATTTCAGAAGTCTAACCTGATTTTGCGCAATTGCTTGGAGTAGCCTTTCCATCTCCTTGAATGCAGGTAGCGATCTTCGTAAACTAAGCATCTTCTTGCCTTCAGGTGATTCCTAAAGTTACAAAAGGCACACAATCACAGAAAGAAAGTAAAGGCGGCATGTGCAGAAGTCCTAAAACTAAACCATTACATAATGGTTTAAAATTGAAGTATAGAAACAATAGACAATATAGAGAAATTATTTCCACATTTAACAATTATAAAAAATAAATTATAACATTCATACTCATAGTAGGGCAAATGCAAAATAATAGCTTTGGCAGGGCAAAACCTAAGCTCCATCTATAGATACAGCGTCAGCAATGGCTCATTCTAAGTCTGATGCTAGGATTCCATAATAATCTCGTGAATATAGTGCAACTACTTGTGTGCTTTACAAATTTAAAAAAGAAATGCAGCTTCTGTGGTGAGATTAGATCCACATTCTTATACATACTACCATTGTGGGAGCTCACTGAATAATTAATTTGGATAAGAGCCAATTACCAGTTCGTAAGAGGCCCAACAAAGAGTATGTTTAAAGAATAAAGAGAGAACATTTTGTGGGTTTCAAAGACAAGACCTTGTTGAAATGTTTGTATATTAAATTTGGAGTTCTTTAGGTTTATATGCTGCTAGTTCGTCTTATATTTCATGCTTATTATGTTTTGAGCTACTAAGGGTATCTGGTAATTTTATTTTGAGGTGATAGGGCTATACTGTTAAAATTGTAGTTCTTGATTATGTATGTAATTCAAGTCAACTTAGGACATGTTGACTTAAAAACCAAGAAAGTGTCTAGTACAACCCAAAGTCAATCATGGGCCTCAAGACTACATGGTCACCAAGCCTTAGGCGGTGAATGAATGAAAAAATTATTCTATACTTCAAGTGTGATTCATCTTTCTCATGGTGTGATATCAAGAACCCTAGGTGTGATGCCTATGGGACCTAAGTATGATGTCTACACTATCATCTTCCACCTCGCTTTCTCCTCCTTTGTCTGTTATAATGTTTTTCATTTACAATAGCATTCTAAAACTCTACAACCACTCTTTGCTCTTAATTCCCATCAAGCAACCATAGCCATTCCCTTTGACTATTACACCACAGTCCATCAAGTCAACCCAAATCAGACCTTTATTACAGTTCTCTTGGTACTGCTCACTGCCAATAATAGCAGCCAAACATCTTCTTTGCCTTTTTAGTACCCCTTTCTAGCCTTTTTAGTTTTTACTAAACCTTAGACTTAACATTTCCTGATTTCCAATACTTTCTTAGCTACAAACACCTGCTGTAATCAGGGCTATTTCTGCGCTTTTAGAACTCCTGAGAAGGTCCTACATCAACCAACCTACTTACCAAATACCAAAGGGAGGATGAGTACTTACACCTAAAGAGAAAGTAAGAGGTGGACTAATCCAAGTCTTAGATGAGGTGCTAATAATCTGCTGAAGATATTAACGCAGAACAGGTTAACACAAAATTAAGTAATAAAGGATAGTTTTAGCATGCCAACGCATGAAACATATTTGTTTTCCAACTCTGCAAATTTCTATTTTAACTAGGTTGAAGCTTGAAGATAACTAGAAAATCTATGAATCACTAGAAAGTAGAAAGGATACGTATATGATACTACATGGATACCCCCAACACCTAAATAATAAACACTCAAAAAAGTAGGATATGAACACACTGAGACACATCAATATCAGTATGTGTTTGCAAGTGTATATTTATATATAATTTTCCTTACATTTAAATCAGAAAATATTTTAACTACAAAGTATATCTAAAGTTAAATGTTATGTAAACCTTCTTTCTTTGTAACAATAAATCTAATATCTCATGCTTATGTATGAGATCTAGCCTCCGCATATAAAGCTGAAGGTCCCAAAAAAAGGGATACCCATTTAAAGCTATGCACCCCTGAACACAAATTAAGATCCCCTGCAGCAGCTATCCTTACTTCGTTTGCACCAACTGAAAATCTATCGGAACAAAAATGGTGGATTGCAACTGCCTCTCCTCCCCTCCGTGACTTCCAAGGGCAAATCCCCCTGAGCAAGCTCTGGGGTAAGTGACAAAAAGATAGAGGAAGCTGTTGATTACTGGGGAGACTCCCGATTAGAATTCTCGTGCCCTAACCACTCATTACCAGCAGACATATTATCAGCCATATGCAGTTTCCCAGAGTCATTATTGTGCTCCTCATTCCTTATGTCCTGAACTTGATTACTCACTCCATTTTACACATTAGCATCTTCACCAAAGTTCTCCACGATGGCTTGAATCTCATAGTCCTGTTCATCCAGTTTCTGATCATCACAGTCCTCAGCTTTTCGATGAAGAAGAAACCATGTAGTATTTATCGTCCATTGAATGTCTGTTGTCCATCCTCTGAATATTAAATTCATAAAAAGTTCTGCATCCCTCCTCAGATGGGACTTCCGCCTTTGCATAACAAGGAGTAGATTATTAAGCCAGACTACATACACCTGCATAATGACCTTTGCTTCCTTCATCATTCAGTGATGCGGTGCGAAAAGGAAGGAAAGGGAGAAAACCCAGGCCCAAGAGGGGATAATCTTGATTTGAGCATAACTTTTGATCTGTTGGGAGTTATAGGACCTATAATGCGTTGGGAGTTACAGGACCTATAATATATCAATATATTGTGGCTGTTTTGTCAATCGTTATCCTACTTTGTGAATTCTTGTGATTGCAAAATTTATAGAATCATTTCCTATGATTGTTTCTATTCTTTTCTTAGTCTTTCGCTATGTCTTATAGCCTTTTACATTATGATTGCAAACTCGACGAGAAGGCCCTTCATCATCAGCAATGCCTAGAGTCTCCAGACGAACACGCTACATGATTTTCCCTGCTACACACATTTGAAACTAGTGGAGTTGGTGAACTTTCAGCATCATCAGGGTCAGAACTAATCTCAATAACCTCCTTACCCTTACTCATGTTATTCCAGAACATAAAACACAAAAGATACCTAAACTTTAGGATGGAGCATTTTCATTGTTTCATCTAATAACAATACTTTCTTGACATGATTAAGATGATACTATCTCATGTTACTTGTCCTACTCTTCATGTTAGTTGTCCTACTCTTTTTAAGTATGTGTGGCACACAATCGCATTTTCATAGCTTACTTTTTGTATACTTGAATATCCTATTTCCTGAATATTTCTATTTATTAAAATTATCTTTTCAAAGTTATATTTTCCAGCTATAATAGTTATATATAAGAAAAAAAATATATAATATACTACGCCTCAATATTTGAGCCCCACACACCAAAAACAAGAAACTAATTTTCAGATGGATGAAGAATTATATCATAGGTTTCTGGGACACCTTAAAATAAGTACCCACAAGTATTGTACAGCTTCTTGTCACCAAGAATTTTATATTTAAAACTGGATACATGAGAAATAATTTAAGAAGTATCACATTCACAATCATGTCCGAAGTGTAGGTTTCCAAGCATGTCTGAGAGATTTTGTGAAAAGCTTGCCACAGTAGAATACAAGATACATGTTCACAAGGTCAGTGTGATGATGACTTTGACATGATACAGTAACTGCTGTGAACAAATTCTTAATGGGACTAAACTTAAAGGAACTTATGATCTATGAACCTATACATGACATACAAGCATTTTAATTTAGATATTCTGATTAAAGTCCCAATTTCTGGCTTATTATAAGTGGTTGTAGAAGTGTTAAAGATACTCGATTAAGTTACGATTAAATCCTGCAACTCAAAAAGAGTGAGAGAGTGAAAGAACTCTCATACAACTTTCTTGTGTAAGCTTCATGTCTTTCAGTTGAAAACTGAACTAAATACTCAACCTCTCAACTGATATGAAATTCTGAATCATTCTTAGACTTTAATGAGTTCCACATATAGCATAAGTTTATTGTTGTTACCTATAGGCCAATTTTGAGATATATGTAAGAATTTTGCAAATAAGGAAATTATTTTGGTATAAGCCTACAAGGCATGCTATATATATTGATTGTGCAGTACATATTTTACTGTTTTAGATATATATGGACTGGTGGAGATAAATACTTAATTTTCATACCAAAATTAACCGCCACTTTTTCCTTTTTGTTTATTCTGATTTCAAGAGAAAAATGGAGAGAAAGACAATAATGAGAGGGAAGGGGGGAGGTTCAATAGACTTGGACAATGAAATGGTTGGAGATAACATGAGACCTAGATTTTTTATGGTGATTCTTCACACAAAATATACAAGTTTGGGTGACTAGAGACCAAGTTAAAATGAACTCCAGTCTTTCATTTAATGGTATAGATGACACTAGCCCTATAAAAATGAAGCAACAACTGACTTCCAAAAGAAAAGTGAGCTCGTAAATGAAAAATTAATGATCATTCAACTTTAAGATATAGGGGGAAAAATCATAAAAGCAATAAATGCTGGTCCAAATGATATATTAAATAAGATTCAGTTTGACTGTTACCAAAAACTAAAAATTAAACAACATCAAGCAGACGTAAGCTTCAAGATCTCCTTGCAAAAAATGTTTACACGGTCATTAGGAAGTATATTGGTATTTAAACAACTGAAATGTACCTGCCAAGACCTCTGCATATTCTGCATTTTCAAACTCCGCCTCAGAAGAATCTTTTCCATAACGGACCCATCTAGGAACGAATCTGGATTATTATCCGCATTCACATCTTCAGCCAGATCATTAGCTTTCGTGTTGGTGGAAGAGCTGCTATTCTTTCCAGAAATTAACTGCATTCGATCAAGATGTTCTTGAAGCAGACCCTCTACTCTTCTTTGCAAGCTTAATGGAACGACAACCTGGAACAGAGGCCATTAAGTTTCAATTCTTTGTCCAATAAACACAGTTCCTCTAGAAAAAATAGTACAATCACCTCCCTTTGAGGCCGCTTATCATCAAGGTCTGGTCTATAGTTAGGAAGAGGCACCTTGCACGCAACTACTACTTTTCCATATAATTCACTGAATCGTAAGGTGAAACATATATTTTTATTAGTATCAAATCATCAGAAATCTATGGCAGCCTACTTACTGTAAGAGCTTTCTTACCAGTAAAGTCCCATTCTTTTGGCAAGGTTAGATATTTGCTCATAGTCTCTTCGATCTCTTTTGTCTCTGGACACAATCTCTTGATCTTTTTCATTGCGTAATAGCAAGCTAAGTTTCCATTTCCACTCATCAATGTTGGCCACTGAGGATGATGCCTACAATCAACACACTATAGCTTTAGAAATAAAAATATATAAATCAAATTTTACTTTCATGATGTAATATAAACAAATACTTCAACATACCCTCATATACATCTCCGTCTATCAAAGTAAAATTATAACAACCTACATACATCAGTGTGACAGTGAACAAGAATATAGATAGAAACATAGTTATTTTTATTTTGGGGGGGGGGGGGGGGGGGAGGATAGGGAAATTTTCAATTGAACCATTCTCATCTCCTACCTTTCCATGTTGAGAAGATAGGTTAGCGGGAACTTCACAAAAGAATTCTTGAACGAAAAAATTAACACTTTTTAGCTTCTTCAATCTCCTTCTCACTATATTAGCTTTTTCCAATCCTTGTAGAGGAAACAACACAGATAGAATAACGAAAAATAGTGAAAACCAATGATTCTTTATTTTGGCAAGAAATGTTGTGTATATTATAAACATAGACGGTAGTCACATCTAGTTACATACTTTCCCCGCCACAAAAAGAATGTCCCTTACGACTTTTTACAGTTTCACTCATATAAAGGTTTGGCAACTGCAAATAAACATAGTTCTAGCAATTTGTAAACTTGCAATACACACATACATATTTGGCAGCACAAGAGCAAAAGACGGAGGGAGCAGAGGTTCCTAAAATTTTTGGAACAAGATTAATGTAATCAGTGATTCTATATTTTTTGCAAGTAATTATTGTTTTAGTTACAGCAATGAATGACCTTCTATCATCCATAATTTTCTCCTGGTTTTTAGGATTTTATTCCTTAGGACTCCTAACAATAGCATGTTTTTTAATAAGTCATTTTTCTACTGATACGCATGTATCCTAATTACATCTACTTAGTAAAATAGTGTCTTATATAACCTTAAATATTATATGGCAAATTCATGCTCACTCATAAAATAGTTATCCGTATAAATTTTGGGTTTCCAGGGGAAAGAATATATAGATTACTCCAGTTAACTCAGTAAATATCTTAACTTTTTATTGTAAAATGTGTAAGTACATTTTCCCCAAAAAATTGTAACTTCATATTCCTTATTATGTAAATCTGTTCCATTGTACTACTTCTATTCCAAATTATAAAATCAATAACTGACTTTTGAAAAGTCAATTTCAAACATTTTCAACCCCAAAATTATGATACATTCATTTAGTTTATGTCAATTCAATTATAAATATCATAAACTACCTAAATCGTATTAGTCATAAGAATTATTTTTTTTAAAACTTAAATAAATCATGTTAATTATAAATTTGAAAATATGTCAAATTGACTTTTAGAAAGTCAATAGTAATCTTATAATTTGTAACCAAGTATTATAAATAAATAAAATAAAAATTATAATTGTTTCAAATTATCAAAATTTCTGGCCCATACTAGGCATAATTCCTGAATACCTGGGGGAAGCATAATTCTTTGAATGTTAAATTATTGTTGTGTGAGAAAAATAAGATCATCTAAACTGAAACCAAATAATTCATTTCAATTGAGCTAAGCATTTCAATTTCCTATAACCCAAAACCAAACCAATCCTCAGCTTAAGCTTAAAAAAAAAATTAAAAAAAAATAACAAAAAAAGATCCAAATTTTCGTCAATATTCCCTTTCCATTCCCCAAAACATCAACTAACAAGCACAATCACTTAACATGTATTGAATCATAAACACTTAATTAATCAACAGAATTCATAGAATACCGGATGATTCTCGTAATCACACTCGTACTCGTCGTCCGAAAACTGCTCTACAGCATACCCAGAAAATTTTCGGTGGCCTGAAAATAAAATTCCTGATAAAAATTGGCGAACAGAAGTGCAATTATGGACTGATGAAGCTCGTTGGTGGCGTATGTTGAGAAAGTTAAACAGGTCACTATCTGCCCTTGTTGAAAACTTAGGTGAACAAATATTAAGAGCGGAGAAAAATGAGGATTTTTTGGCGGTGTATGTGAGGAGAAACCCTAGCCTATAATGCATTCTCACTGAGAAGTTTGGGGCATGGCGATTATGGTTTTGCGTCTTGGCGGTGACCAAATGGAAGAAAGACGGAGCTCGGCGGGAACAGCAGCGGGGAGAGAAGAGAGAGGGTTAAATACACTTGTTCAGAACATTTCCCCGTGAAAAATTAAATTGGGAGAAATTTCATCTACCATATCAAATATAAGTAATTCTTTTTAGTACCCTCACATATATCACCTTATATCTCAAATTATAAAAAATATTAAAATATTAAAAACAATACTCCAAAAATAAGTATTCTTTAGTATCCTCAAATATATCACCTTATATGTCAAATTATAAAAAATAAAAAATATTTTCTCCGTCCTAATATAAAAGTCTTTATTATTATTTCAAGTAATCCCAAGTTAAATATCTACTTATCATAAATAATCTATTTTTTACAATAATTTACCTATAACATCTTTAGTATTAATTATCATATTTCTATTTATATTTATATTTATAGATTATCATTAGTCATTTGAAAAAAAATTATGCAATTAAATAAGAATTTAAATATATATAATTTTGTCATTTTATCTTCTTTCTTAATATAAAAAATCAGCTAGGATTTTATCCCGAAAGGAAGAAGTACTATTTTAGAGAATTATAAAAAAAAATGTTTATTCCTTTGCCCTTAATTTTATTTTATGATTTTTTTTTCATGACAAAGAACATGAAACCATTTCCCCCCCAACTTTGTTCCTTGTTCCCTTAGTTTTTTTGGGTGATTTCCTGTTCAAGTAATTTGAGTCTCTTTGGAAAATAGACTGAGAAGTAGGATGATATACACATTTATTTTGTATTTTATTATTCCCATTTTTGTTAGTTTATGTTTATTTTAGTTAATTAAATAAATTTATTTTATTTTGTAATATTTTGTTTTATTTATCTTGGTAAACAAGTAAATGACAACGCTCTAGTTTTTAAAGGAGGACTATAAAGGATTGTTATGAAGAAAGAGTCAAGAAGAAGATACAGAGATAACTGAACAAAAAGAGTCCAAGTTTAATATAACTACATACAACCCCGCGCGTTGCGGCGGGATTATTCGTTTTGTTAAAAAAAATTAAAAATTGTTTAGATTAATCACCAATCAATTTGAGATAATATAAAAATAAAATTATGGAATATAATATCAATTTAGAATTGATGCAATTTTGGGATATAATATCAGTTTAGATTTGTATTTATGAGATAATATTAAAAAAAATTGTTTGATTAAGGAATTTAAAAATTAAAAAAATTATGCATGAATTTTTTTTGTAAATAAAGTTCTAAAGCCCAATGATGGGATAATATTACATATTTTTTTGCTTGAGAATTATTTTTAAAAAATTAAAAATTTAAATTATTGAATAATATCATATATTTATGTGTCAGAGTTATTAGCAAAAAATGAAATAATAAAACAATTCAAAAATCAAATTATTGGATAATATCAATTTGAAATTGCGGCAAGTTAATATAGTTTGACTGGTATATGAATACAACATTAGGAAAAAAAATTCATATTACGAATCTATTGTATAATTGTAGTTTTGAGCAATATGTATAGTTTATATGTTATCAGTTAATTCAATATTAACTCTCTTACATTGTTTTCCATTGTTTGTGCTGAGTTGTAAATCTCCAGTTGCAGTTAGTTGAGCAATAACATCTAAACACAAAACATTACAATTATACAGTTAAATAATAAAATTTGTATGAAAAAGATGGCTTCAAAATCATTGTGAAACATACTAACTAAGTAGGAATCATCAATCGCGCTAGCTAGTATTTGATCAAATGGACTGAATTGGAGTCCATATGTATGAATTGAAGCATCATCTGACTCTTGCAATGAGGTGGAATATACGAAATTAATCTTATATGGATGTTTGGTAGCTTTAAAAGAACCACCGTTCTGATTAACAACAAAATTGGTGATAATAAAAACTTTGTTTTCCTTGACCAATGGTTGAAATTTATTTTAAAGTGTTCTTTTGATATTGACTTGTATTCTGCCATCCTACAAAGGAATAACTTGTAGATGTTAAGTTGTTATAATAAAGGTAAACAATTTGTAGATGTCAAGTTGTTATAGTAAAAGTAAAGTTTATGTATGTATATATATATTTTTATTCAACAATATCATCTTAATACTGTTTATGTAGTCACCTTTATAGAAGCCAAGAATATTTCAGAGTTTAGTTATTTGTGCTTTAATTTTCCACGTTTCTCTTTACAGGACTGATGTTAGCAACACAATTGTATTTAGTAGTTGCGCCAGCTAAATAATTAAACAACAAAAAAGTTGAAGTCAGATTCGTGGTGAGACAAAGGTTTAGAATGAAGTAGAAGTAGAAAGAAAATTTGAAGTCAGATTCATGATGAGGCAAAGAAACAGAATGTAATAGAAATAGAAAAAGAGCAATAACAAAAGAAAAATAAGCTTACCATATAGAAGTAAAATATATGAAGAAGAAAATTGTTATGTGGTGTGATTTAGAATAAAATAGGTGGTATATATTTATAGGGTTATTATAAAAATTGTGTAGACCAACCATACATAAAATTGGATTATTATCTATTTGGTATTTCTTTAATTTTGTAATTTTATATGATTTGTGACAAAAAAAAAATTAATATTATTTTTTGTGCTATACTTGTATATTTTAATAGGATAATATTGAATTTTCAATTTATTGGATAATATTCGATTGTGTTATATTCAATTTGAGATTGCTTAAATTAATGGGATTTTAATTGGATAATATTCAAAACTGAATTAATTTGATAAGATCAAATTGAGATTGCTTAAATTATGCAATATTTTTAGATGATAGATTTATTTGCAACAATTTAGAATTATTGAATGACAGTCATATTTATGGGTTACATTCTATTTTTTATGATAGTAGTCTGATTTGTCAAGATTAAATTAATGTGATTTGAGGATTTGAGATTGCTAAAATTAATGAGATTTTAATTGGATAATATTCTAAACTAAATTAATTTGATAAGATCAAATTGAGTTTGCTTAAATTATGCAATATTTTTTGTGGTAGAGTTATTTGCAAGAACTTTGGGAGGTAAAAAACAATAATATTATATGTAAAATCCGAATGTATTGGATAAAATAATTATGGATTTAGTTTCGAATCCTAATGCAATATTTACGGAGAAGTTTTATTTTTGGTTGGGAGAGTTGCCAGAAGTTGGGGATCTAATAATATTATCAGATAATTAATATTATATGTAAAAAAAATTAGAAATTATTGCATGACAGTCATAACATGGATTTTGTGACGACCCCAAATCCGGGTTCCATAACCTCGAGTTTGGTTCTCACTATTCAACACATTACTAACAATTAAATACATACATTGCATTTAAATATCGCGGAATAATACATATTGGTTCCCTTCAAAAGGTTACAATACCAGGGTCTATCAACCTTAACATAAAAACAGTTCCTATCATAAGGAATTACAAAAGGTTTAACAACCGTAAATACATAAATAAAGATCTAACTAGCATGCATAAGCTACTTAAGCTTTGGCCTTTCCTTTTCCCTTATCCTTCCTGGAGCAATCAGGATTATCTGAAAAATGGTTCATGATATAGCAAGAATGAGCAACTAGTTTGCTCAGCAAGTTTATAACAATCATATAGATTTAATATATCATGAATGAATGGGAAAGATCATCAATGGTTCAACAATAGATATAACAATTGTGAAAGAAACAGGATTCAAATTTTAATAAACAGAATATTTGAATCTTAAAATGCTGAGTGGTCACTAAGGACCCTGAACTAACTAGGGTATAATAGAGTTTCCTCTGACCCTTTGAGTTGTTTGGTTTTCAAGGGGATCAGCCTATTCAACCCGCTGTATATGCATTACATTTAGTCACTGGCGCCCAAAGTCGGTTTCCCGACACAAAATCCCCTAATTTAGGGTTGTTCAATTCTCAGACTTAATATAAGAAATCCGCACCCAACAATGGTTTGGATAAGCTTTTAAAAGTATTCAAGTTATTGAATTTAGAAACGTAATGTCTAGCTGAATTATTAGCTTAAGACATTTTTAATACAGTTCATGAATCAAGAACTAATAAGCTTCAAATGCACTAAGTGCGATTGTATAAACAATATGGATGTGGAATAATTTTAAATAATTAAACCACTGCAAGCTTTAACAATAAATACAAGTATGGAAACTTGTTCAACGATAATAATTGAGTAGGGTTAGAGAACTTGCCTGTTTGCTCAGCTACAATAATTGTCTAGCTTTAACTAACTTGCTTTGAAAGACCTAACATTAATAAAGTCGGTCTAATAATTAGTACGACGTATTTGCATAATTATACGCTTAATAACGAACTTATTTACCACATAAGTACTAACACATAAATTACATTAGTCAAAACAATATTATTAACCTTATAGACACTTAATCATTTTAGGTTAATAATTTAATAAGTTAGAAAATATTTTTCTTAAGTGTTGGACACTTATTAAACCCTTAAACAACTTATTATAATTGTTTAGTTCAATTCAATTTATTTTATTAACTCAATCTCTTTTTAATTACTATTTAATATTGATTAAATAGAAATTAATTAATTAACTCTAGTTATTATAAATAATAACTAATTGTACCTACCTATTATTAAATAATAAATAATTATTAACTTAATTTTAACCTTCTTTAATTTAATGTTAATCAACCAATAATTAACCAAGTAATTAACCTTACCTATTATTTAATTAAAGAAATTAAATAATAGTTTACTAATCTTAATCCTCTTTAATTATTATTTAATGTCAATTAAATAATAATTAATTGTTTAATTAATTTTAATTATTATTTAAGGTTAAATAATAATCAAATCATTCTTATTTATTATTTAAATTAAATAATAAATTATTACTCTAATAACTTAATTTCCATTAATCGTTATTTAATGTTAATTAAATAATAATTAATTGCTTAATTATCCTTATTTATTATTTAATAATATTTAAATAATAAATAATTAATTTATAAATTTTATCTCTCTTTAAATATTATTTAATAGGCATTAAATAATAATTGCTAATTTATCATATTTATTTATTATTAATATTTAAAATAATAAATAAATAATAAATTTATTTAACCTAACCATGGTTTAGCTAACTAGATTAATATTTAAAATATTTAAATATTAAACTTTATGAAAAATCTCCTCCCCAATATTATTTTTGTATTATTATTATTTTTGTTATAATTTTAAATTAATTTTTAAATATTTAAATTAATTAAAATTAACCCGAATGGCATTTTCGTAATTAAGTTGAAAAACCGGACCGATGGCAATTTCGTAAATAATTCGAAAACTGAACCGAGGGCAGAATGGTAATTCTGCCGAAAAAAACACGGAGGGGCAAAATGGTAATTTCCCCGATTTTTTCCTTCCGCGCATGGCGCGCGTTTCAGATTATACGGCCCAAAACGACGCCGTTTTTGGAAACGCGGATACGGCTTCCGCGCGTACGCGCGGCGTAATTTTTTTCTGAGGCAAAACGACGCCGTTTTGTCTCCGCGTCCGACTGTGCACAGTGGCCGCGCATTGCGCGGAAACCTTTAGTTTTTTTTCCCTTTCACAGATTGTGAACAGTGTTCCGGCTATACACACTTTAATTAAAATTATACCTTCAATAAATCTTTAACTCTTCAATAAAAATCAAAAAAATTACCAATCATCTTATATTAATTTATAACATGAAAAATTAATTTTTCATGATTTAATATCAATATTTTTTTATAAAAATTTTTACATCACATAAACTACCATAAATCATATCTTTTTGTGTATAACTCCATTTTAAGTGATTCAAACTTTGTTTTTCTCATGCTTTAATGTTCTATAATATTAGAACATCAAACCTAAGTTTTACAAAAATATTTTTGGTAATATATTTCAAAACTTGTTTACACACTACTAAATACATATTTTAGCATATAAAATATACCAAAATACAAACCAAACATATTAAACTCAAGCATGGCATAAATATTACCTCTACACATTAATAATTATATTAACATGTTTATACTAACATGGTGATTTATTTAATTTAAAAACAAAACTTTATTTAAAATAACCATTACCTTGATTTAATGGCTATCTTTCTTTTTCTTCCAAAGTAGGTGATGAGGTTTGAAGGCATGAACCAAGAACTCCTTCTCTTGGTATTTTTGCTCTCAACTATAATTTTTCTACACTCTCAAATGCTCTCTAGCTTGAAAAATGGAGGAAGAAGAATGACTAACACAATGCTCCTAATTTGCAAGTATACTTGCAATATTGATAGATACATAATATATCTAATAATTTTAGCCCATCATGCACCTATTGGATACTTACACAAGTTAGCCACATTAGGTGAAAAGAAGCATGGTGTCTATGTACTTTAAAAATCAATCCAAGCAATCCTTTAATTAAATAAATAAGAAAATCAAATAATAATAATAATAATAATAAAACAACACATTCTCTCTCCTCCTTCTTGCACATGGTCGGCTGATAGCTTCTTTGGTTGTCCCAAAATGAGTGTCACATTCCACTTTTATTCAATTAATAGTTAATTTAAGTATTTTCCAAGTGGGCCAATCATTGGGCTTTAATTTAAAATACCAATTGGGCTTCTATTAAATTGTTTGGGCTACTAAATTGTCAAATTTTATTATTCCCCACTTGGGCTACTAATTGACCCATGTTGGGCTAATTTAATAATTTACACATTAATTATTCAATCCATGTTAAATAAATAATTAGATTGAATAAATAATTAAATATTTTAACCCATAAGTATTAAATTACCAAATGGACTAATAAATATTATTATTAACATTTCACATTATTTACATTAATTAATAATCATATTAATTAATTTATTATATTTAATTCACTCATTATATTCAATTTAATTGAATATTTAATTAATAGGAAACTTATCAATTATTTTGATATTAAAACTTTAGGGTTTGTTCACTAATTTAATAACATATTAGTGACCCCCTTTAATTAATTTTAGTAATTAATTACATAATTATTTAATCACATAATTAATTAATCACATAAAAAGATTTAAATAATCTCATAAAACTAACTCGTTGGAAATTAAATTAATATTTTAATTAATAAAAATGTGGAAATTCTAGGACATTACATTCTCCCCTCCTTATAAAAATTCCGTCCTCGGAATTGTAAAATAAGGTTACTCAAATAAAAACGGGTAATTTGTCCTCATTTCCTCCTCTAATTCCCACGTAGATTCTTCAATGGCGTGATTCCTCCAAAGTACTTTGACAGAATGAATTATCTTATTTCTCAGTTTCTGTTCCTTCCTATCGAGTATCTGAACAGGAACTTCTTCATATGATAAGTCCTTCCCGACTTGAATTGGCTCATACGAGATAACGTGCTTGTAGTCTGGTTTGTATGGCCGCAATACCGACACATGAAACACATTGTGAATATGTTCCAATTCAGGAGGTAAAGCTACCTCGTATGCTACTTCACCCACTCTTCTCAATATTTCGAACGGTCCTATGAACCTTGGACTCAATTTCCCCTTCTTTCCAAACCTGATCTTCCCTTTCCAGGGAGATACCTTAATGAACACAAAACTCCCCACCTCGAAGTCTCGTTTCTGTCGATGTAAATCGGCGTATTTCTTTTGACGGTCTTGAGCTGCTACTAGCCGAGCTCTTATTACCTTGATAATTTCTACCGTCTGTTGAACCAATTCTGGCCCCAACAGTCGGCGTTCTCCTACCTCATCCCAACATAGAGGTGTTCTGCATTTTCTGCCATATAAAGCTTCGTAAGGCGGCATACCTATGCTCGCATGATAACTGTTGTTGTATGCAAACTCAACTAGTGGTAGATGGATTTCCCAACTGCCCTTGAAATCCATCACGCAGGCCCTGAGCATATCTTCCAATGTTTGAATTGTTCTCTCACTTTGCCCATCGGTCTGCGGATGATACGCTGTACTCATTCTCAACTGTGTCCCCAATCTCTCCTGAAGACTTCTCCAAAATTTTGACGTGAAGCGCGGATCTCTGTCTGACACAATCGATACCGGCACCCCATGTCTTGAAACTATCTCTTTGATGTACAATTTGGCCAACTGATCCAAACTGAACCTAATCTTGATCGGCAAAAAGTGCGCTGACTTTGTTAGCCGATCCACAATCACCCAAATTGCGTCATATCCCTTCTGTGTTGCTGGAAGTCCTACCACAAAATCCATTGTGATATGCTCCCATTTCCACTCAGGAATTTCTAACGGCTGTAACAATCCACTTGGTCTCTGATGTTCGGCCTTTACCCTTTGACAAGTTAGGCATCGGCTGACACATTCTGCAACCTCCCTCTTTAAATTCGGCCACCAAAAATGCTGACGTAGATCTTGATACATCTTCGTACTCCCCGGATGTATCGAGTATCTCGTACTGTGGGCCTCTTGCAAAATCTCTTCTCGTAGTTCAGGCACTAGCGGTACCCAAACACGATTTTCAAATCTCAGCAATCCCATGCTATCAATTTTAAACTTGACCTCTTCTCCATCGGTCATCCTCTCCCGGATTCTGTCACATTCCTCATCTTTGTCTTGAGCCTCTTTCACCCTATCTAACAAGGTGGGGCTCACCTCGACTTCTATTGACTCGTTTGGACTTCTCACTTCCAACTCCATTCGAGCCATCTCTTGAACCAATTGTTCTTGATCTGTCAATATGAACAATTTCTCCCTGCTCTTTCTACTCAGAGCATCCGCTACTACGTTGGCCTTGCCGGGATGATATAGAATTTCACAATCATAATCTTTGATCAATTCCAACCATCTCCGTTGCCTCATATTCAACTCCTTCTGTGTGAAGATATACTTCAGACTCTTATGGTCTGTGAATATCTCACATTTTTCTCCGTACAGATAATGTCTCCAAATTTTAAGGGCAAACACTACCGCTGCCAATTCCAAGTCGTGGGTAGGATATCCCTTCTCATAATCTTTTAATTGTCTGGACGCATACGCAACGACTTTGCCGTTTTGCATAAGCACACAGCCAAGCCCCTTGTGCGATGCATCACTGTAGACCGTAAAACCTCCTGTATCGTCTGGTAAGGTCAATACAGGTGCTTCACTAAGTCTTTTCTTTAACTCCTGAAAACTTTCCTCACACTTTTCCGTCCACACGTATTTTACCGTCTTTCTTGTTAAGTTGGTCAACGGTGTTGCTATCTTTGAGAAGTCTTGAATGAATCTCCGATAGTAACCCGCTAACCCTAAGAAACTTCTTACTTCTGTCGGCGTCCTTGGTTGTTCCCAATTCATTACCGATTCAACCTTCGCCGGATCAACCGAAACTCCCTCCTTGTCAATAACATGACCTAAAAATTGAACTCTTTCCAACCAGAATTCACACTTTGAAAACTTAGCGTACAACCGCTCCTTCCGTAAAATCTCCAACACCAATCTTAGGTGTTCAGCATGCTCTTCCTCCGTTTTAGAATACACCAAAATATCGTCAATGAACACGACTACAAATTTATCCAAGTATTGCTTGAATATTCTGTTCATCATGTCCATAAATGCGGCTGGCGCATTCGTTAGTCCAAACGACATCACCAGAAACTCATAATGCCCATATCGAGTTCTGAATGCCGTCTTGGGTATATCCTCCTTTCTGACTTTCAACTGATGATAACCAGTCCTTAAGTCAATCTTTGAAAAGTACTTCGCCCCTTTCAATTGATCGAAAAGATCGTCAATTCGTGGTAACGGGTACTTGTTCTTAATTGTCACCTTATTCAGCTCTCTATAATCCATACACAATCTCATCGATCCATCCTTCTTCTTTACAAACAGCACCGGTGCTCCCCATGGAGAAACACTTGGCTGAATGTACTTATTGTCTAGCAACTCCTGCAATTGCACCATCAATTCCTTTAGTTCTACCGGAGCCATCCTATATGGTGCTTTCGATATCGGTGCTGTCCCCGGTACTAAATCAATCACAAATTCTATTTCCCTGTCCGGCGGTAAACCCGGCAGTACATCTGGAAAAACATCCGTAAACTCCCTAACTACTGGTATTTGCTCCATCTCGGGACTCACCACTTGTGTGTCAACCACATGAGCCAAATACCCTACACAACATTTCTTCAATAATTTCTTGGCCTGCATCATCGTCAGACAAGAAGACTGTCTTGACGATTTGCTGCCATAAAATACGACCTTAGACTTATTTGGTGTCTTAAGGTGTATGCACTTCTTCTGACAATCAATTATCGCCCCGTGGTTAAACAACCAATCCATCCCAAGTATTACATCAAATTCCCCCAGACGTATTGGAATTAGATTCACATTTAATTTCTGACCCCTGATTTCAGCACAACAATTTCTATGTATGTACTCTACCGGAATCACTTCTTTATTAGCAACTTCTATGTTCATTGAGTTTTCTAGTTTGTCCCTAGGCAACTCTAATCGTCTAGCGAAATCATCAGACACAAATGAACAGGTAGCACCCGAATCAAACAATACATATGCATTTATATTATTGATCGGAATAATACCTGACACCACGTCTTTTGACCCCACTGCATCTTGCACCGTCATGTTGAACGTCCGGGCTGTCGGCTTGTTCTGTGGTACCGGTCCCCCGATAGCCAATCTGCTGTTATTGCCCTTGTAGCCGCTACCCCCGTCATTCTTCTTCTTGGGGCAATCCTTTATCAGGTGGTCAGATGCTCCGCAAGAAAAGCATCTCCCTTTCTTTGGGAGGGGACAATTTGGAGAAATATGTCCCACCTGACCACAATTGTAACATGTATTCTTCCCTTTCCTGCACTCCCCGAAGTGGTTCTTCCCACATATATTGCATGCTGGCTTTTTCTGAACACTTCCTTGTTGATTCCCCGAGCTCTTGTCGTTACTGTTGTTGTCCCATTTACGCTTATTACTGTTATTATTATTATTGCCTCCACTGTTACTGTTCTTGCTTCCCCCTTCATTTTTCTTCTTGTTTCTCTCCTGGTTAAACTTGGTCAACGCGTCGCTTCCACCTTCAGCAATGATTGACTTCTCCAACAAAGTTGCGAACGAGTCAATCTGCAGTACTGCTACCTTGTTGAATATCCAAGGTCTCAATCCATTCTCGAACCTCCTGGCCTTGCGTTCCTCCGTGTCTACCTGATGTGGAGCGAACCTGGCCAGCTCATTAAATTTTGCCGCGTACTCCGGTACCGACATGTTCTCCTGTTTCAGTTCTAGAAACCTTACCTCCATCCTACTTTTCATACTTTTCGGGAAATAATTCTCGTCGAATATTTCCTTAAATTTTGTCCAGGGCACCACACCATCCCCAGCCCTATTCTGATTGGCTTCCCACCAGAAATTGGCTTCGCCCTTCATCATGTAGGTAGCAAAAACTGTCTTTTGCTCCTCAGCTACTCTTGCGATAACGAACGCCTTCTCTATCTCCTTTATCCAAGACTGGGCCTCTATCGGGTCCGACGTTCCCCTAAACTCTGGCGGTCCCACCGCTTTAAAATCTTTGAAATTTGCCAACTGAGTTGGTGGTGGTGGTGGTGGATTTGCTACAACAGGATGTCTGTGTTGCATTGCCTCAGCTAGCATGTCGACGAAGTTTTGCATAGGGTCTACATTGTGACCCCCCGCGTCGTTGTTAACTGACTCTTCTACCCCCTGGTTCCTTGGTGGTTGTCTACGTGGCGGCATTTTCTGTTATAAACAAAAATTTACATTATTATACTTATTACATCTTTTTCATTTCATTATTTTGTATCTTAGGCAATGTTTAGCTAACATACAAGTAATTATTTCAACACGCATATAACATAAATTTGACTGCATTTATATTTATATGCTAAAACAGTAGTGCGTAGCACTTTACATCAAAAGCATACTGCTATAAATGCTTCTATCCCAGAGAAGCTACAAAAGATGGGATCTGACATATCCTACAACTTCCTAGAGTTGGGATTTAGTGACATATTAACCCTCTAATAAAACAAAAGTTGGGTTTTACTGCATCTATTTACATACGAAATTAGAACACAACTACTACTACTACTGAATGTGCATCCCCCTACGGATCGCGTCGTCATACTCCTCATCCCCGATGGCCATCACCACACTCCTGCTGATGGTGTGCATAGACTGGCCCTCCTCAGCTGGGTAGTAGTGCACCCTGCTCTGAAGCCTACCATATGAAGATCGGTAGACGTAACTAAGTCTATCCGTCCTCACCCGCTTCTCGCGGACCTCCTCCTCTAGCTCAATCATCTGACCATAAGCGGCATCCCGCTGTCTCTCCATCTCCATTCGGTCCTCTACCGCCTCCTGCCAGTGTGCACGGATGGCGGCCTTCTCTGCCTGTACTTGCTGAACCTTCAGCTCAGCCTCAGCCAACCTAGTCTCAACCACTGCCAATTTGGCTTGCAGCTCTACATCCTGCTCTACCAGCTGATGAGTTAGCACCGCAAAGTGCTCTACTGAATCCTCGTACTCCTGTACCTGATCCTCAAGTCCTACAATCCTCTCCTTCAGCTCTGTGTTCTCGCCAGAGAACTGATAAGCCGCATCCCTATACTGATCCTCCATGTGCTGATGGGTCAGATTCTGCTCCTCTAGATGCTGGACCCTTGCCTCCAGCCCCTCGTTCCTATCTGTCAGTCCCTCTATGATGTCAGCGGCAGTAGTGCCCATGCCATCAGCTGACTCCTCCTCCTCAGACTCCTCTGACTCTGCCTCATCCTCACTGTAAGGCCTCATGACTCCGCCCCAGACGGGCTCCACACGATCCCCCTCCTCAGGATCTGACTCTGGCTCCTCTACGGGTGCAGCCACCAGCGGCTGTGCAGTATCCATATGGATATCAATATAGTCCTCCTCAGCAGTGCGACTCGACTGTCCGATCTCTGCCATCCTATATCATAAAACAATAACACACGTTAGTACAGCAATAAAATATATTCATTGATGAAATGAAATGATATTTTATCATGTACATCTCGGCTCGATGGATTTTCTCAATCCATCTCCAAAAATACACAACATGATGAATCTCCCCGATTCATCCCCTAACGCACTCAATATGAGTTTAATACTAAGGTTATAACTTAGGTTTCGCAAATCCTAACGTTTCTAACCTACAGCTCTGATACCAACCTGTGACGACCCCAAATCCGGGTTCCATAACCTCGAGTTTGGTTCTCACTATTCAACACATTACTAACAATTAAATACATACATTGCATTTAAATATCGCGGAATAATACATATTGGTTCCCTTCAAAAGGTTACAATACCAGGGTCTATCAACCTTAACATAAAAACAGTTCCTATCATAAGGAATTACAAAAGGTTTAACAACCGTAAATACATAAATAAAGATCTAACTAGCATGCATAAGCTACTTAAGCTTTGGCCTTTCCTTTTCCCTTATCCTTCCTGGAGCAATCAGGATTATCTGAAAAATGGTTCATGATATAGCAAGAATGAGCAACTAGTTTGCTCAGCAAGTTTATAACAATCATATAGATTTAATATATCATGAATGAATGGGAAAGATCATCAATGGTTCAACAATAGATATAACAATTGTGAAAGAAACATGATTCAAATTTTAATAAACAGAATATTTGAATCTTAAAATGCTGAGTGGTCACTAAGGACCCTGAACTAACTAGGGTATAATAGAGTTTCCTCTGACCCTTTGAGTTGTTTGGTTTTCAAGGGGATCAGCCTATTCAACCCGCTGTATATGCATTACATTTAGTCACTGGCGCCCAAAGTCGGTTTCCCGACACAAAATCCCCTAATTTAGGGTTGTTCAATTCTCAGACTTAATATAAGAAATCCGCACCCAACAATGGTTTGGATAAGCTTTTAAAAGTATTCAAGTTATTGAATTTAGAAACGTAATGTCTAGCTGAATTATTAGCTTAAGACATTTTTAATACAGTTCATGAATCAAGAACTAATAAGCTTCAAATGCACTAAGTGCGATTGTATAAACAATATGGATGTGGAATAATTTTAAATAATTAAACTACTGCAAGCTTTAACAATAAATACAAGTATGGAAACTTGTTCAACGATAATAATTGAGTAGGGTTAGAGAACTTGCCTGTTTGCTCAGCTACAATAATTGTCTAGCTTTAACTAACTTGCTTTGAAAGACCTAACATTAATAAAGTCGGTCTAATAATTAGTACGACGTATTTGCATAATTATACGCTTAATAACGAACTTATTTACCACATAAGTACTAACACATAAATTACATTAGTCAAAACAATATTATTAACCTTATAGACACTTAATCATTTTAGGTTAATAATTTAATAAGTTAGAAAATATTTTTCTTAAGTGTTGGACACTTATTAAACCCTTAAACAACTTATTATAATTGTTTAGTTCAATTCAATTTATTTTATTAACTCAATCTCTTTTTAATTACTATTTAATATTGATTAAATAGAAATTAATTAATTAACTCTAGTTATTATAAATAATAACTAATTGTACCTACCTATTATTAAATAATAAATAATTATTAACTTAATTTTAACCTTCTTTAATTTAATGTTAATCAACCAATAATTAACCAAGTAATTAACCTTACCTATTATTTAATTAAGGAAATTAAATAATAGTTTACTAATCTTAATCCTCTTTAATTATTATTTAATGTCAATTAAATAATAATTAATTGTTTAATTAATTTTAATTATTATTTAAGGTTAAATAATAATCAAATCATTCTTATTTATTATTTAAATTAAATAATAAATTATTACTCTAATAACTTAATTTCCATTAATCGTTATTTAATGTTAATTAAATAATAATTAATTGCTTAATTATCCTTATTTATTATTTAATAATATTTAAATAATAAATAATTAATTTATAAATTTTATCTCTCTTTAAATATTATTTAATAGGCATTAAATAATAATTGCTAATTTATCATCTTTATTTATTATTAATATTTAAAATAATAAATAAATAATAAATTTATTTAACCTAACCATGGTTTAGCTAACTAGATTAATATTTAAAATATTTAAATATTAAACTTTATGAAAAATCTCCTCCCCAATATTATTTTTGTATTATTATTATTTTTGTTATAATTTTAAATTAATTTTTAAATATTTAAATTAATTAAAATTAACCCGAATGGCATTTTCGTAATTAAGTTGAAAAACCGGACCGATGGCAATTTCGTAAATAATTCGAAAACTGAACCGAGGGCAGAATGGTAATTCTGCCGAAAAAAACACGGAGGGGCAAAATGGTAATTTCCCCGATTTTTTCCTTCCGCGCATGGCGCGCGTTTCAGATTATACGGCCCAAAACGACGCCGTTTTTGGAAACGCGGATACGGCTTCCGCGCGTACGCGCGGCGTAATTTTTTTCTGAGGCAAAACGACGCCGTTTTGTCTCCGCGTCCGACTGTGCACAGTGGCCGCGCATTGCGCGGAAACCTTTAGTTTTTTTTCCCTTTCACAGATTGTGAACAGTGTTCCGGCTATACACACTTTAATTAAAATTATACCTTCAATAAATCTTTAACTCTTCAATAAAAATCAAAAAAATTACCAATCATCTTATATTAATTTATAACATGAAAAATTAATTTTTCATGATTTAATATCAATATTTTTTTATAAAAATTTTTACATCACATAAACTACCATAAATCATATCTTTTTGTGTATAACTCCATTTTAAGTGATTCAAACTTTGTTTTTCTCATGCTTTAATGTTCTATAATATTAGAACATCAAACCTAAGTTTTACAAAAATATTTTTGGTAATATATTTCAAAACTTGTTTACACACTACTAAATACATATTTTAGCATATAAAATATACCAAAATACAAACCAAACATATTAAATTCAAGCATGGCATAAATATTACCTCTACACATTAATAATTATATTAACATGTTTATACTAACATGGTGATTTATTTAATTTAAAAACAAAACTTTATTTAAAATAACCATTACCTTGATTTAATGGCTATCTTTCTTTTTCTTCCAAAGTAGGTGATGAGGTTTGAAGGCATGAACCAAGAACTCCTTCTCTTGGTATTTTTGCTCTCAACTATAATTTTTCTACACTCTCAAATGCTCTCTAGCTTGAAAAATGGAGGAAGAAGAATGACTAACACAATGCTCCTAATTTGCAAGTATACTTGCAATATTGATAGATACATAATATATCTAATAATTTTAGCCCATCATGCACCTATTGGATACTTACACAAGTTAGCCACATTAGGTGAAAAGAAGCATGGTGTCTATGTACTTTAAAAATCAATCCAAGCAATCCTTTAATTAAATAAATAAGAAAATCAAATAATAATAATAATAATAATAAAACAACACATTCTCTCTCCTCCTTCTTGCACATGGTCGGCTGATAGCTTCTTTGGTTGTCCCAAAATGAGTGTCACATTCCACTTTTATTCAATTAATAGTTAATTTAAGTATTTTCCAAGTGGGCCAATCATTGGGCTTTAATTTAAAATACCAATTGGGCTTCTATTAAATTGTTTGGGCTACTAAATTGTCAAATTTTATTATTCCCCACTTGGGCTACTAATTGACCCATGTTGGGCTAATTTAATAATTTACACATTAATTATTCAATCCATGTTAAATAAATAATTAGATTGAATAAATAATTAAATATTTTAACCCATAAGTATTAAATTACCAAATGGACTAATAAATATTATTATTAACATTTCACATTATTTACATTAATTAATAATCATATTAATTAATTTATTATATTTAATTCACTCATTATATTCAATTTAATTGAATATTTAATTAATAGGAAACTTATCAATTATTTTGATATTAAAACTTTAGGGTTTGTTCACTAATTTAATAACATATTAGTGACCCCCTTTAATTAATTTTAGTAATTAATTACATAATTATTTAATCACATAATTAATTAATCACATAAAAAGATTTAAATAATCTCATAAAACTAACTCGTTGGAAATTAAATTAATATTTTAATTAATAAAAATGTGGAAATTCTAGGACATTACAGATTTGATGCAATTTTGTAATCGCAACATATTTATTGGTTATATTACAATTTTATTATGTAATTATGGAATTAATATTTTTTTGTGTGAGATAAAATTAATTTTTAAAAGTTTAATACATAGGCGTGAATTGTATGAGTTAAAATAATTTTATTGTCTGTGAGAATAGTCTGAATGTAAAAAAAATTATTTTTATGGTGAGTATGGTCTGATTTTTAAAAGCCGGAAAAATATAGAAATATCCAATTGTGAGATGTGATATGTATATCGAATTAAGATATGTTTAATTATTCTGTGTATGTGAAATAATTAAAAAAATGGGTGTATTAAGGTTTCACTAAAAGTGCAAGCTGCGAGTAACATTTTCAGTAATGTTTCATCATAGAGCGACACGTGGCATAAGTTTAGATTTAACGTGTGATTGAGATAAATGATATAATATTACGCTGCTGTAATATAATTAATGTTGTTATATAAGTGTAAATAAATGGTATAATATTACGCTATAATATAATTAAATTAGTAATGATAACATTTTTGCAGTTGAGATTAACAGAGCACTTGAGATTATCAAAACAGTTTAGATATGTATTGATTTTGTTTTTAGGATATAATAGTTATGTTTGAACATAATTAAATTTAAATTTGTAGTGATCGTGTAGATTATACCATACATTATAAAACTAATTTTTTTATTATTTGTGTATGGTATAATATTGTAAATGGTATATAATGGTTAGTAAATTGTATTTTTTACTTGTTTAAGGTATAATGTGTAGTATAATATTATAAAATACGAAAAACAGGAGTAATGGTTCAGCTCAATTTTGTTATTATTTATTTAATAATAATATGTATGATATAATGTAAAATATAATATTATAAATGGTATATAATATTTTAAAATTCCAAAAGTCGGATTTAATGGGCAATTATGGTTAGTAATTTGGAAAGTAAGTTATATGTATGGTATAATGATATAAAATGTATAATATTAGAAAATTACAAAAAGTGGAGTAAATTTACAAAATCGTAGTAAGGATTGAGGGTATTAAATACGTAAGACATGTGTTTCATTATGAGAAAGTCACTTGTCAAGCAACGGTGTTATGTACTGCATTTTAGTATATATAATAGATTGTATTCGGTCAAAATAATTTCTAATTTCTCTTTATAAATAGGACTTGTTTTAGAAAAAGGGGATGGATATTTCTTTTTCCCAATAGTCTCTTGATTTAGTTTTTTAGTTTTTTATTATTCTTAAGTATTATGTTGAATTCTATGGCTAACCAAGTAATAATATTTTCTTTTGGTTTTGATATTAATACCTAACTGTTTTCGCCTTCATATTTTATTTTTGTGTAAAATTCATATATGATTTTTATATTAATTAAAAAGGTTTTAATAAATTATATTTAATATGTGAATTTTTATAATTTATGATTGGTCATGCCCATGTTAATTATATGAATCACTATCTTAAAGGGAAGAGAAAAAATTAGGCATTAATTCGAAAAGTAAGAAATTGTTTATTATGTTAATACTCAGCGGATTCGGATTCTTAGGTAGTTTTCCTTATTAATAGTTTTAATTATTCGTTATTAGTTTGCATAATTTAGTTATTAATCATCTCTACTTTAATTATTTCTTATTTGCCTGAATTATAAATTATAGGTATTTAAAATTAATCTGGTATCTGTAATTCAACCTATATTTGTTAAGTTTACAATAGACATTGTGCACTTGTAGTTACTCATTTTTAAATCATAGGTCATTTGTGACATGATAATTTAATGCCATTACGATAAATAATTAGAAAGTGCTGATTATATTCATTTATCATATTATAAAATGGTTAACATGTTTAATAAAAAAATTAAATACATTGCAACTATATTATAAATAGGTCAACATTTTTAACACGACTAACTTTTTAATTAATACTCTCACATCTTTGTGTCCAAAATGCCTTGTTTTCTAGTTAATTTAGTTTAGCTTCCTAATAGAAGCAGTTGTTGCAATTCTAACTAAGTACTTTTTCATATGGGTTGATGATGGTAGGCTTTGCCTCCTTTATCATCAGGATTGAGTGCTCTAAGTAACCTGAAATAAATGAATGCATAAAGGGATTTCCTCTAAATTTGTCTCCTTTAGTAAAGTCAATAATAGTTTCTAGGAGATTTTTGAATTTTGAGAGAGTATGTATATGTAAAATACGTATAAAGTTCCCTCGTTATTTATTGTAGAATATTTAGGTCACTTGTCCACGTCGTTTTCAGATACAGTTATCTTCATGATAAGTCCAAATGTAACTAAATATTTATGGATGAGAGTCCATTCTTGCCAAGACTTATTTCCAAGTGTTTGTATAATTGTGGATAATGTCTCGTGCACTAAGATTTGATATCACACTCGATTTACATAATGGGTCATATAAGACTTGGGCATGTCATAGGTGCGTTGAGCTTGGGAACCACCTGTGTACCATGCATGGAACTGAGCGAAGTTTGAACACTACATTAACATCATAGAGGCTCGGGTATATAGACGGGCTCAAACAACAATACCTCATACTAATTCTTAATAAGCCCCCACTCTTGAATCGTATTTAAAATATGGTTCAGGAGTAGATGTTATTGATCAATTTGGGCTTATACATGCATGGATCAGGGCATTAGACACGCCATATTGGACGTTTGCACTAGTTGGACCTGTGGGGTTGGGCACAACATGCTTCTGAAAGTAGTATGCCCTCAAGTCAATCATATTTGATGTGATATGTATATACTTTGTAATCTTATTCGATTTATTAATAAAAGTATCAAGGTATTTTTTTATTCACGATTTATTAATAAAAGTATGTGATATGTTAAATTATACGATATTTTTATTCCCTAATACTTAGTTTTTATATTTATTGTGTGCTTAAATATTTAATTATTTAGCTTATTTTGGTTTTAATAGGTTTTATAGGGTTTTAGTTAATTTAGATAATTTTATAGTATTTTTATATTTCTTTTTATTTATGTGTTTTTATTTATTTTTAGTGTTTTAGGTGTTTTATTTATTATTATGTGTTTTTAGGATTTTTAGTATTTTTATATTATTTTTATTTATTTTTAATTACTTTATATTTATTTTTGTAGGAAAATCAAAGTTTGGGGGCAAAATTGCAAAATCAGCAAAGATCGGTGGCATTTCAGTAATTTCCGGAAAACTTACAACCGCGCATTGCGCGGATGAAACAGCAGCAAGGAGATAAATGACGCCGTTTTGGTCGAAGAAAAGCGGTTGCGCAATGCGCGGCAAGGCAGCGGGCAGACGGAGGATCGGAACGACGTCGTTTCGCCAATGGAAGCGCGCGCGCGCAATGCGCGGATTTTCTGCTGACGTCACAGGCGCGTAAAAGCCGCGTTGACCCGGTCAAAGCCCTGTTTGGCAACGCGGAAATGGAGCAAAAACAGAATTATTTCGGGATTTTGCTACTTTTTGATTCCAAATTGGATTTTAATTCCAACTAGGGTTAGAAAAATAATTATTTTCTTTTTCTTTTATTTTTAATTGTAAATCCTACTAGGGTTAGGAGGATTTTGGAGCCTATAAATAGAGGGCTTGATACACATTGTAAACAACAACTTTTCTTAGAATAAAAATTCTTTCTTTTATTCTTTAGTGTTCTTTATATTTATGAGTAGTTAGTTTATTTTTCTTGGTTTAAGTGATTGAAGCCATCAAGATTTATACACTGTGAGATCTAATTTATTTTAATTGTTCAATTTATATTTTGATTATTGAATATTCTTCTATGCTTAATTTTATGATTAATTTGTTTAATTGCTAGGAGTATTATTCATATTAATCTACTGCTGTTAATGGCGCGACTAAGTTTAATAATTGTTTTGCAGATCAAAAGATTATTTTATCTTAGGAAGAATATTCATCTAAATTAAATGCAAACAAGTGGCTTGTGTTGTTTAATTCAACGATCTCTCTAATTCTTTATGCTGCTATTAAATTAAATCTTTAGCAAGTGCTGGAGGTTGTTTATTAGTAAGGGTATTTAGACCAAGTGGCTCTACTTATCTAAAATTAAGGAGAGAGGAGAAAAATTATTCCACCTGCGAGTAGTTCTTTCTACGGTGAATCTTCAAAATATTAATTGATTTATTTTTGCATCAGTGATCAGTTGTAAATTCTTGATGGTGGATATTAACTTAAACCAAGGCTTTTTATTTATATTTATTTCTTGCATAATTATTTTAATTAGTTTATTTTAAATTTTTTCTTTAATTACAAAACCCCCCAATTCTTATTTACAAAACATAAAATTAAATAATCATTCTCTGTGGGATCGACTCTTGCTTACACTACTACATATTTATTTTTCCAAAGTAAGATTTTATTTTTGGGTGCTTGCGACATCACACCACTCTGCCTGAAGAATGCTCTCATTTCTTCTTCTGCTTTTCTCAGTTCTTCTTCCCTCAGCACAACTTCTTCTTCTTTAATTTGAAACCATTCTTGTGAGCTAAATGGCCTCATAGTTGAGGAAGAAGGTCTTGCTGTCACCTCCTGTCTGGGACGAGATGGTACTACTTCGAATCTAGGAGGATGTATTGAAGTTTGAACCATCCTCATCCCTTGAGGTGCTCTTCCTCTTCTGCTGTAGTATGAGCTCGTTCTTATTTGCTCTGCTGTGCTCAGTTTCTTCTCCCCCTTGTTGGCATCATTAATTGTTGCTACCTGCTCTGAAAGCTGTTGTATGCCCTGAATAATTTCTTGAAGTTGAGTCTTAGTGGCAGCAACATCATCTTGGTGGGCTTGAAGTCGTTCGTCATCCATCATTTGTTTTTGCTCCACCAATGACAAAGTGTCATTCGACCGATGTTGTTGTTCTGTGAGAGAGTTCTTCAAGGCAATGATCTCATTACTGAAGAGAGTGATAGATTTGTCATTGGTTTCTTGAATAACAACAACGGCCTGCTGATGTTTGTTTAAGGCTTCCAGAAATTTTTTATCCCTTTCTTGGAGATTTTCAGAGACTGCTGTCGTTAACTGCCTTAATCTTGTGGAGAATTGTTTATTCAGGCTGTTAGAGAGACCATTGGCAGCATCAATGACATCATCCATTCTATGTTGAAGGTTGTGGGATTTCGATGCCAGGTCGTTCTGTATCTCTGTATGGATATGGATTGTCAAGTCAGTTAAGCCCTCAGTTGTAGGAAGCCGAGATACCTTGTATAAAATTTGCTGGAGGAGTTGAGATGATTGTCCCTGGTCAGCCGTAGAGCTTGGAATGTGAAAGTATTCGTGACCAGAGGTGGAGGGAATATCCTCGTGGGTTAAGAGGAGTCTTGAAGATGGAATCGGAGGCATTGTTTGCTGAGTAGGCAGAATTTCAGGAGAGTCTGGAGGGCACTCTACGTTTTGATTATTTAGGCTTTCTTGACCACCAGTCGTAGATGATGGTGACTCTATGATCGGGGAAGTGTTGATCGTAGAGTTTGATGCAGAGTTGGTATTTGGGGACTCCTCAAATTTATTGAACATTGATGAGGGTGTATGAATTTGAATGAGGGCTAGAGGAATAAAATGTACCTTTTGCCTTAAAGAATGTGAGAAGGGGATGCAAGAAATGAGCTTCTGGGCAAAAAATAGATTCTGAGGATAGCCTTGAGCTATAACCACCACATTTGGGTAAGCTTTGAACGTCCAGAAGACCTGATCCCATGCATTGTGCACCAGAGCTTGGTGGAATGGCATCAGTGGCAAAAAATTTAGCAGGCAGTTGTAGTTAAGATGCCTTTGCTCATCTATTCTAACGGCCATTATTTCGATGTCATCCTCTTCGTCATTATTCATTGTGGCTGAAGGGACTGAAGTACCTTCGTGAATCTCCCCCTCAGCCAGAGCATCTATTGGCTTAGAAACTACTGGTGGCTCCCTCTCAGTTTGAGTATCCATAGGCTTAGCTGCTTTAGATGACTCCTTCTCAACTGGAGAAATGACAGCTTTTTCAAGTAGCTCCCCCTTAGCTACTGAGTCTTTGTTGGCTAATTTAACTAGCCTTCTTCTCTTTCTTTTTGGCTCTTTTGGGGTTGCCTCTTCAACTGCATACTTGCTGCGAGTTTCCCTTCGCAGATCAGAATCTTCATCCTCTAATGCAGCCTTTTCTTCAGGAGCAGCATCAGGAGCCTCATTAGATGAGCCCTGAGGTTCTTCAATCTCAAGGGCTTTATTTCCTTTTCTCTTTCTGATGAGACCCTGAGATTGTTTGCTAACTTCCTGAGATTCTTCTTCTGCAGGAGTGTTCTTTAATAGAGATGGCCCTGCCCCACTCTGCGTTCCTTCACTATCCCCTGACCGGGATAGTTTCCTATTTTCAACTGGATTCCTCCTCCAGTTGTCGAAGATTCTCTGGGTGATTCTTTTGTTAGTATTTAGGGCTTCTCCTTCGTCAGGCTCAATCAAATCCCCCAAAGATGATCTAAGGAGAATGCTGATAAATCTCCCATAGAACATTTTTCTGGTCCCCTTTGCTTTTTCCGCATTCTGGATCCAGTTCCCTATCCATTCCACCAGCAAAGAGCCATAGTTGATGTTTGTCTTCTTGACTATAGCTGTCATCAATTTCAGCTGCACTTCACTGACTGAGTCTTTGCAGAGTAGGCATTTACCAACCACATCTGTCAGGAACTCATATTTCTGAGGAAATTCTTTCTTCTTTAAACCTTTCAGTCCTGGATTCTTTTGGTGGTGCATTCTTCTCAGGCCTTCTTCGGTGTTCACCATATTTAGAGATGTGAGACCTCCTTGCTTGAATCATAGGGCAAGATTAAATTCTTCCGCAGTGAGGTTGAGCTGCACTCTTCTTACAGTAGTGGTTAGAGTTCCATTTGCATAGGATCCATTGATGTAGAACTCTCGGATAAGCTTTGACAGAATCCTCGTATTAGTTCCTAGAGCTTCTCGCAGACTCGCCTTTTTTAGTAACTGGATTATCCTTTTGAATTGCTTATCTGCCGATGTGAAGGCTTCGAAGTTGAGCTCGTTTCCAGAAATGACTTGAGCAGGTGCCATTTGATAGTTTTCCTGAAATAGTAGGAACGATTTATTTGAGTATTGAAAACTTAGGGTTTTGGATTGAGAGAGATAGATAGGAATGATAGATTTTGATTTGAAGAAATAAACGACGTGCAGTTTTCAAAGTATTTAAAACTTCCCTCTATGTTTGCTGAGATGCGTGTCATGTTCTGATAGGAGCATCTCAGTTGGTTGATGACCTTTTTGCCCCTAGATCTTTACAATCCTTCTTGTCACTTCGATTCTTTTGTTGATGTTCGTTGAGTTAGCTTTACGATAAAGGAATACTCTGCGATCCTTGGCTTGCCAACCATTAAGTGAGCTCTTCGGTTTGTAGTGTGCTCTACGATTCTTGGTTTGTTGATCGTTGAGTGATCTCTACGATCTTCAGCGTACTCTACGATCCTTTGCCTGACGATCGTTGAGTGATCTCTACGATCTTCAGCATACTCTACGATCCTTTGCCTGACGATCGTTGAGTGTATTTCACGAATTTGTCTTTTACTTATTTTCCTTGCTCACTTTTATTCCTGCAGAGTTAGTATCTTCTAAAAAAAACATTGTAACGCCCCCAAAATCCCCGCACTTTTCCCTACGGCGGACCTTGTGCGTTAACTCTATACATCTATCGACTTAACCAATGATCCCATAATCATATTGGTTGAATTAGTCTTATTTTAGACTATACATTAAAAATTTTCTCTTAACTTTGTCCCTGGATCTTAACTTGATCTCAGTCTCATAAGTATACAAGTATCAACTTGTATTTCATCCGTATAAATGGATAAAACCATATATAACGGTCTAATTTTAACCTTAAGATTTAAATATTCTATAACTTTACACGTTCCAACATCCACGGCATTAAATCATTAGGACGGCTTTTGGGAACAGAGAATCTTGCGGTGAAGCTAAATGGTGAAGCTAAATCATTAAATCAATGTGTTAGATGTTAAGGGTTATGTAAAGCTAAATGGTAGCTTGTATAGCAAGTTATGTGTGAGGATCCAAATATTCGAAATTATTTAATAAGATTAAATAAGGATTTAATTAATACAATTTTCAAGGTTGTATAAAGAAATTATTATTTTATGTGAATTAAGGTATGTGATGAGATTTAATTAGTAAATTAAATATGTACAGAGATCATGATAAAGTATGTTGAATTAAAATATTGAAAAGTAAATAAATTGTTTAAAAACAATTTATGAGGAATAAAAGAATTTCAGGTAAAGGTACAATAAATTGTACAATTAAAATATTGTGAAAATACAAAAATTATGATTTTAAATGAGGTTATGTGATAATCTGAAAGACATGAATTAAATATGTATATATTTATATATATACATTTTTATATATAAATGTATATGTTTAAGTGATAAATATAAATGTTATTAATTATGGAAAGTAAGGGATTAATAATTAAATTAATCCAATTTTAAATAAAAAGCGAATGAGAAAGTTAATAAAATTGTAATTATTGATTTTAGATTTAATTAAGAATTATGGTGAAAATTTAGAAATTGATTGAGAAGAAATGTAATTATATAAATTATATAATAATAAATTATATGATTTATATAAGAAAATTAAAGTGATGTATAAAGGAAAATATAATTGTATAAATTATATAAGGATAATTATATAATTTATATAAGAGAATTAAAATAATGAGAGAGTTAATAAATGTGAAATTATTAATTAATTGATAATTATGGAGGAATTTAAGAAATTATTTAAAAGGAGAATGTAATTATATTATTTATATAATATTAAATTATATAATTAATGTGAAATGTAAAGAAATGAAATTAAATGAGAAAAAGAAATGTTTTAATTTATTAAAAATTATGTTTATGTATAATGGAATTATTATGACTTTTATGAAGAATAATATTTCAGAAACGTGACCATGTTAATGTAACATGTTGTTCAAGTAACGAAGTAAAAAATTGTGAAAAATAATTTTTATACGTTATATGGATTATTTTATGATTTTTGGAGGTATAAATTACCTCATATAATTACATGCATGTCATTATGCGTGTACAAAATTTGTCAAGTATGGCACCCAAAAAGGGTCTAAATATTATTCATAAATCATATTATGAATTTTGGTAAATTAAAATAAATATTTTATATTTATTTTATAAAATATTTATTACACGGAATAATTATGTAATGTATAAAAATACTACATTATTGCATCAATTTGGAACTTTCGAGAAGGCTAAGTAGGCGCAACATGGGCGGTGGAATTGTTCAATTTGTTAAAATTGATTAAGTGTTATATTATAAAAGAAAGGAAAAGAAAGAAAGGAAAACAAAAAAGGAAAACAAAGGCAACAAAACACTCACAACTCTCTCTTCTCCACCAACCGAAACCACCACCATGTGCGGCCGAAAAACATGACCACCAAGAAAGAAGGAGAGATAGTTGGTGCCATCTAGAGGAAGAAACAAGCTTCAAAGAAGGTATAAAGTAAACTATTTTGGATATTATGGTGGTAAAGAAATGGTGTGGAAAATTAATAAATAATTAGAATATTTGTTCCAAATAATTTTTGGATATTTAGGTATGAATTATGTGATTTTTAGAGTTGTTTTGTTGTGAATTTTTGGTGAAAAAAATGGTTAAATTAGAAAGTTAGTACACTGTTCGGAAGGAAAACTGGAAGAGAAAAAAAAAGGGGCGTCGCGCATTGCGCGCGGCATAATTTTCTGGCGCGGGGATATTAAACGACGTCGTTTTGGGCGCGACTGGGGGACGTTTCGACACAATGCGCGGCGATGAAAATAAGCGGACTGAACGATGTCGTTCGGAAGGGCGGAAGTTTCCGGAAACAGGCGCCGAACGACGTCGTTTTGGGAAACCGGAGGGTTGGTCCGCGCAATGCACGACCGACAAATTCCTTTATAATTATGGTTGTGCCCCCGACCTTTTACAGAAATCCCGAACGTGTCCCCTGACCTCGGAAATTACAGAAAGGGCCCTGGAGTTTCTGGGAAATTCTAATTTTGTCCCTGAAGGTGCCAAAATTACGGAAATGGCCCTAGACTTCCGAAAAATTCCGGTTGTGTCCCTAAGGGCGCGAAAATTACCAAAATGCCCCCAGAAGTGATTTTTAAATGAAATAAATGTTTAAAAATTGTTTAAAAATCATAGAAAATTATAGAAAAATACTAAAAATATAGAAATGATGTTTGGGCATTGGGATTAATATTTAAATATTAATCCATTAGGTTTAAAGGTTAGAAAGCGAATAAATAAAAATTTGGACAATCGAATAAGCTAAAATTTATCCGATAAGCCGGGTTGTCCGTAGTGAATGTATTTGATATTAAGTTAAATTAATATATTAAGGGACGATGTTAATATAATTAACCGTATAAATTGAAAATTATTCCGGAGATGATATTAATTAAATAAATTAATATCATAAAGAGATGAATAATTATTATTTAATTATTTTATGGTCATAGGTTGTTCGAGAAAGAGTGTTGAGCTATCAATTAATTAATTGGACATACAAGCAAGTTCTTCAGTCCCTTAATGTTAAATGATGTTTGTTATGATATGTTATTCCTTGTTTAAATGCATATAAATTATGTGTTATGTGATATGTGGCTAATATGACAACTATGTGTACTTTGTGCAATAATTTGAGATATATTGCTGTAGTAGAAGCACAAGCACATGATATATGACACACACCGAGCATATTAAGGTATGTGTTATGTGACGCATAAACTGTTGAACTTGCTGAGCCGTTGTGCTCATGACTTGCATAATATACATTTTGCAGGGAAATAAATAAATTTCAAGAATTTCAGATTATATAGAGACGGTTACCATGGAAGGTTGTGAATGTTATTAGTATGTTTATACTATGATCCAATGTGGATATTATATCAAAGTTATATTGATGTTTTGTATGTGCATATAAATTGGATCCGGATATGACGAATATAATTAAATTATGAACTATGATAGTTTAATATAATGGTTACGATAGAGACTAATATGTCTGATTATGAATTACGAAACTAGAATACTGTATGGATATAAATGATATTAAATTATGAATGTCGAGCATTATGATTTTTGAAAGAGAAAGAAAAAAGTAAAGGTTGCGATCCAGGGACTAGGATCGAAATATAAAAATTTTAAATACACAAATATTTTAATACAATGACTGAATTGAGAAAAAGAAAAAAATTTATACCGAAAATTTGGTAATTGATAATTTATAAAATCAATCAAGGGATTAAAGAAGGTGATTAAAGATTTATTAACGGACCGAAATTTGGACGTAAGGTAAATCATGTTTAATAAACATGAAATTAAGGTAATAAAGTGGGTCGAATTTTAGGGTCGTTACAATTGGTATCAGAGCCAGAGGTTATAAACCTTAGGTAAATGATACCTTAGGCTATAACCTTAGTAAGAAAGAGTATGGTTAATTGAGTGTTCTGAAAACTCAAGCGTATGGTAAACTCGTGACTCATGATTATATGGCGGAGCCCCTTTAGCGAATGGGCGACTATGGCCTGACTAGGACAAGCTTCTCAACCATATAATTATGGTAAGTTCCTGAGTCCAAATACGTGGTAAGTTTGATGAACATGGGGGAATTAAAATAGAAAGATATAAGTTAAGAGATACAGTTCTCTAATATGGGTTAAAGTGAAGGAAATATGAAAGATAGAAGATTACAAGGAAGAGATAAAGATGTTAAGAAAAATTTGAATGAAACGAATTGAGAAAATTTATAAGTTCAATTAAGAACATATCTGAAAGAATATTTGATAAGGAATGAATTGTAAAGCAAGATCATGATGGGATTAAGTGAGAATGTGAAATAACAGAGAGACCTGTTAATGGTCCAAAAGAGATATGGTACTATGAAATAGTACAAGAAGAATTCAAAGAATGATGAGATATGAATGACAGAAATGTTATGTTAAGGGGGAAAAAAGCTTGGGTATGAAATTTCAATTGAGGACTCATGTGGTGACTGAGTTGCATAATCCTTTGTATGGGCGGGGGATTTGTGTTTACTTAGTTACTATGTGATAATCATTGAAATGTTAGAGTCGCGCTAGTGGTTTTGATAGATAGATAATATTAAGTTAGGCACGAGTTCTTAAAACTCATGCATATGGTAAGTCCATGACTCATATTGGTATGATATGTTTTGAGCCCCTCAGCATATGGACAATCTTTGATATGTGCTCAGACTACATATTGCTAGGACAAGCTTTAAAACTCATATTCTTGTGGTAAGTTCCTGGACTCATAATGTATGGTAAGTTTGATGAACTATACGGGGGTATAGAAATGTTGGAGTAGTTAGAAATTTTTGTATAATGGTAATAATATTCCTAGAAATAAATATAATAATTAGGTAATGAAGAAGCAAAAGGTGAATATTAGGGAATTTAGGATATTTCCATTCTTCTAGCTTTGCTAGACTTCGAAATTTTTGGCCTCAAGCTAATTTGGCACAAATGTGCTTTGAAAAGTACAAAAGAAATTTTAAAGCGATCAAAAAAATGTCTATGCTACTTGTTTCGGCTAGACAAAAATATTTTTAACATCAAAATATATTTCAAAAGAATCATCCATGCACCTTTTAGCCCGGTGTAGATGTGATGAATGACGAAATGCTCAACGTGTTGTTGAGACGGTACGGTACTATTTTGTCATAAGATGATTCAACACTATAAAGTATGGTGTAGGAATTATTAACGACGGAATTCTCAACGTACTGTCAAAATGATGCGGTAACATGAAGTCATAAATGATTTTGATTTATGAAGGTATGTTAAAGCTATAAGTCAATGCCATTTGACTCGGCTAGACATTTTGAAAAGTTTTGACATGATAAATGTTTTAAAATTTATGCGGATTGTAAATTATTAAAAGTAAGTCTATGCTAATTGATCTAGCTAGACAAGCGTTGAAGAAATATAAGTCTGAACTATTGATTCAGCTAGACAAATTTTAAATTATATTTATTGAATTCGTATTCCTTGAAAGTTATACCAAATCAACTTACTTTTGAATGAATTCTAAGGCTGAGATGAACAAAAAGATTAAGAATATTGCAGGTTGATCGAATGGTCACCTGGCATATCAAGACATAGGCATTGCAGACTAATCATCTGGCATGCCACTGTTTGGTGAAACATCCATCACTTTAATGACAGATTGATCCACTGTCAGGGTTTGCAGTATGAAGTACTCGGGGAGCGAAGTACTGTAAACCGGGATAAATGTTCATTCAACATATTATCAAAGTTTGTCCAAAATAAAAAGTTTTGTTTAAATTTTTATTAAAATTCATCTACTCTTATGAAGATTGGATGGTAGGATGGGGTAGTATTTTCTAAATGTGAGCATTAAGGAAAGTAATAATTGTGAAGTAAAGAAATTATGAAATGTGGTGGATTATAAAATTGCAGTGTACAATAACTACGAGAAAGGAAGGAAATAAAGATATGTGGAATAAATGTAAAGAAATTGTGAAGTACGAGTACATAGAAATTTCGAGGACGAAATTTTGTGAAGGAGAGGTAAATGTGACACCCAGGATATGTTAACTAAAGGAGAGGTAAAGGTTGCTAAATAAGCATGTGTTAACTCAAGTAGGAGTTTAAAGGTTAATTTTGTTAAGTTGACAAAATTCTACTCAAGTGTGATTTTTAGCCATTTTACATAATTAAAGGTAAAAAGGAGCCAAATAACTAAGTTTTATGTAAATACACATGTCCGTGACAATTTGAAAGTCATTTGGTGTTTATGGCGATAAAGGTGCATATTAAACGTTTAAAAACGTTCGTTGACACCTAAAATTGAGTTTTTAGAAAAATAGGGTTATTTGAAGACTTTTAACGTTTTTAAAGGTCTAGACAAATCATATATAGGTTATTATGTGCTAAATTAAGTATTAGAATCAAATTTTGTAAAAAGAGACCAAAAATAACATATAAAGGAAAATGATAACTTGTATGTCAATGTAAAGCATGTAAATGCTTATAACTAATGTATGGACCAACATTGTGATTGTGTAGGTCATAAACGGGATAATATATTAACAGTAAGCGTAAACGAGGACGAAAACAAGTGTTCTATTCGAACTCTCTTTTGTAGTTTTGATAGAGTTAAATTATACGATATTTTTATTCCCTAATACTTAGTTTTTATATTTAGTGTGTGCTTAAATGTTTAATTATTCAGCTTATTTTGGTTTTAATAGGTTTTATAGGATTTTAGTTAATTTAGGTAATTTTATAGTATTTTTATATTTCTTTTTATCTATGTGTTATTATTTATTTTGAGTATTTTAGGAATTTTATTTATTATTATGTGTTTTTTGGATTTTTAGTATTTTTTTATTATTTTTATTTATTTTTTATTATTTTATATTTTATTTTGTAGGAAAAATAAGCTTGGGGGCAAATCTGTAAATTCTGCAAAAGTTAGCTGGCATTTTGGTAATTAAGTAGGCGGTGGCATTTTCGTAATTAACCGAAATTCGCGTCCGCGCATTGCGCGCGAGGATATCTGTAACGACCCCGAAATTCGACCCTAATTTTTGTATTTATTATACATTATCTTACTTTACGTCCAAATTTCGTTTCGTTAATAAATCTTTAATCTCCTTTTTTAATCCATTAATTGACATTACAAACATCAATAATTACCAAATATTTTGGTAATTTTTTTTTTCTTTTTTTCTCAATTCAATCATTGTATTAAAGTATTTGAATATTTAAAATCCTTACATCTGGATCCTAGTCCCTGGATCGCAACCTTTACTTTTTATTTCTGTAACCAATATCATAATGCTCATCATTCAAAATTTACAGTCATTTATTTTCATACAAATATTCCTTGTTGCATTGCTTATAATCAAACGTATAATAATTTCTATCGTAACAATTAATTTGAACATTCACGGTTCATAATTTAACTCTATTTATTCTATACAGGTCCAACGTATATGAATATACGAAACATCAGAATAAACTTTGCAATTTACCATATTGAATATATCTATTTCATTTACAACCTTCTAGATTGATCCATCTCTAATATAATTCGATATTTCTGAAATTCATTTCTTAACCTGCAAAAGTGTTTATTAAGCAAGTAATGAGCACAACGGCTCAGCAAGTTCAACAGTTTATGCGTCAAGTAGCACATACCTTAACATATTCGGTGTGTGTCATACATCATGTGCTTGTGCTTCTACTATAGCAATATATCTAACATCATTGCATAAAATAGACATAGTTGTCATATTATCCACGTATCACATAACACATAATTCCTATATATTTGACAAGTTCTAACATATCATAACAGTTAAACATTTAATATAAAAGTACTGAAGAACTTGGCTGGATTGCGGAATTAAATAACAAATACCCTCTTTATAATGCTTCTCGTACAACCTATGATCATAAAATAATCAAATAATAATTATTTATCCTCTTATGATATTAATTTAATTAATTAATATCATCTATACTGTAATTAACCATGCCCGACGATTTATTTTAGGGTACCGGGTTAATTATTAATTAATATGGTTAATTATATTAACCTCGTTCCTTAATATATTCATTTAACTTAATATAAAACATCTTCAATACGAACAACCCAACTTATCGGATAAAATTTAACTTATCTGATTGTCCCAAAAATTTTATTCCATCATTTTCCAACTTGTAACCCTATTAGATTAATATTTAAATATTTAAATATTAATCCCCAATATTTAATATATTTACAAAAATATTAAATTTAATGTCAAAATATCATTTCTATATTTTTAATATTTTTCTATAATTTTCTATAATTTTTAAACAATTTTTAAACATTTATTTCAATTAAAACAATTTTCTGGAGACATTTTGGACATTTTTTTTTTTTTTTGTTAAGTTCAGCTGAAATCTTAACATTCCTGCCTTTGGCAGGAATGGATCCCCCGACCTCTTGGACTCAAGAGCCTTTGAGTAGTTGTTTTACCACTTGAGCCAAGAAGCCTTGGTAATTTCCGCACCCTTAGGGACATAACCGGAATTTTTCAGAAAGTCCAGGGGCATTTCCATAATTTTCGTAACGTTAGGACACATTTGACATTTTTCGAAAAGTTCAAGGCTATTTCCGTAATTTCGGAGGCCTGGGACACACTCGATATTAATTGAAAAATCCAGGGGCAATTTCGTAATTTCGCTACATTGCTCGGCCGCGCATTGTGCGCGACCCCCCTTGCCGACGCCAAATGACGTCGTTTGGCACCTGATTCCAGAAATTTTTGCCCTTCCGAACGACGTCGTTCGGCCCGCTTATTTTCATCGTCGCGCATTGCGCGGACCTCCCCCAATCGCGCCCAAAACGACGCCGTTTAAGCTGGTGCGGTAGAAAAAAAAATTGGTCGCGCGCCATGCGCGACCAACCCTTAGCAGACTTCATCTTCCCCAGTCGAACAGTAGCCAACTTCCAACAATTTTAATCCATTTTTATTCCATTTTTTCATCACAAAATTATTCTAAAAATCACATAATTCATATATATGCATTCTAAAATTATTTGGAATAATTATATTAATTATTTACAAATTTTCTACAATATTATTTCATTTCCAATAATACACAAAATAAACTAAATAAATTAATATATACCTTCTTTGGCTTGTAATTCACCCTCTTGATAACACCAAAAATTCCTCTTTCTTGGTGATGTTTTCCGGTAGTCATGGTGGCATAGTGGTGGCGTCGGGTGGAGCAAGGAAGGAAAAAGAGAGTTATTTTGTTGCTTTTTGTTTTGATTTCTTTTCTTTTTATTTCTCTTGCTTTTATAATCAAAAGCATTTAACAAAGTTTTACCAACTTAATAAGTCCACCGACTTATCCAACACATGCCACCACCGACTTATTTCGGATAAGCCACAAAAGTCATGCTTAATTACTTATTTAATACATTACGTAATTATTTCGTGTAATAAATATTTTATATAATAAATATAAAATATTTATTTTAATTTACCAAAATTCATAATATAATTTATAAATAATTTTAATACCTCTTTTGGGTACTTTACTTGACAAATTTTGTACACGCATATCGCCATGCATGTAATTATATGAGGTAATTTATACCTCCAAAATTTATAAAATAATTCATAATACATATACAAATTATTTTTCGTAATTTTTCACTTCGTTATTTGGACAACATGTTACACTAACATGTTCACGTTTCTAAAATATTATTCTTCATAAAAGTCACAATAATTCCATTATACCTAAATATAGTTTTTAATAAATTAAAACCTTCCCTTTTCCTCATTTAATTTCATTTCTTTACATTTCACATTAATTTCTTTATATATAAATTATATAATTATATAATTTAATATTATATAATTTATATATTTACATTCTCCTTTCTTAAATAATTTCTTAAATTTCTCCATAATTATCAATTAATCAATAATTTCGCATTTATTAACTCTCTCATTATGTTAATTCTCTTATATAAATTATATAATTTTCTTTATACCTCACTTTAATTTTTCTTATATAAATTATATAATTTATTATTATATAATTTATATAATTACATTTCTTCTCAATCAATTTCTAAATTTCCACCATAATTCTTAATTAAATCTAAAATCAATAATTACAATTTTATTAACTTCCTCATTCGCTTTTAATTTAAAATTGGATTAATTTAATTATTAATCCCTTAATTTCCATAATTAATAACATTTATAATTATCACTTAAACATATACATTTATATATATATAAATGTATATATATACATATCTAATCTCATATATTTCACATTACCACATAATCTCCATTAAATCATAATTTCTGCATTTCTATAACAATTTAATTGTACAATTTATTGTACATTTGCCTGAAATTTCTCTTATTCTTAATAAATTGTCTTTAAACAATTTATTTACTTTTCAATTACTTAAATTCAGTACCATTTATCATAATCTCTGCACAGATTTAATTTATTAATTAAATCTCACCACATACTTTATAGTAAATAAAATAATAATTTATTTAACAACCTTAATAATTTTATCAATTAAATTATCATTTGATATTATTAAAGAAATCCTGGAAGTTCGGATCCTCACAATATCAGGCAGCGGATCTGGAACGACGCCATATTGAGTAACAATAGGAAAAGCTTCCGCGCAATGTGCGCGGTGATGCTGAACAGTAGCAAGAAAAGGAACAAAACGACGTTGTTTAGAGCCTTCGTCTGCACAATGCGCGGGCTTGCCTGAGTTGACTGCGTCCACTTTATAGCGAATGGCCTGTTTGTTTGGCGCGTTAATTTTGGAAACGAGATTATTCGTGATTTATTGCTACTTTTTTATTCTAAATTGGATTTTAATTCCAATAAGGGTTAGGATAATAATTATTTTATTGTTCTTTTATTTTTAATTGTAAATCCTACTAGGGTTAGGAGGATTATGGAGCCTATAAATAGAGGGCTTGACACACAATGTAAAAGATAACTTTTCTATTAGAAAATTTTTCTCTTCTATTATTTAGTATTATTTACAATTATGAGTAGTTAATTTATTTTTCTTGGTTTAAGTGATTGAAGACATCAAGATGTATACACTGTGAGATCTAATTTATTTTAATTGTTCAATTTATATTTTGATTTAATTGCTAGGAGTACTACTAGTTTATTATTCATTTTAATCTACTGTTATTGGTGACATAACTAAGTTTAATAATTATTTTGCAGATCAAAAGATTATTTTATCTCAGAAAGAATATTCATCTAAATTAAATGCAAATGTGTGGCTTGTGTTTTTTAGTTCAACGATCTCTCTAATTCTTAAAACTGCTATTAAATTAAATCTTTAGCACGTGCCGGGGGTTGTTTAATAGTAAGGGTAATTTAGAATGCGCGTGTCTACTTATCTAAAATTAAGGAGAGAGGAGAAAAATTATTCCACCTGCGAGTAGTTCTTTCTACGGTGAATGTTTAAAATATGAATTGAGTTATTCTTGCATCAGTGATCAGTTGTAAATTCTTGATGGTGGATTTTGACTTAAACCAAGGCTTTTTCTTCTTATTTTTTTCTTGCATATTTATTTTAGTTAATTTTATTTAAATTGTTTCTTTAATTAAAAACCCCCCAATTTTGGTTTATAAAAACATAAAATTAAATTAATCATTATCTGTGGGATCGACTCTAGCTTACACTACTACATTAATATTTTTGAAAAGTAAGATTTTATTTTTGGGTGTCTGCGATAGTACACCAAATTTTGGTGCCGTTACCGGGGAATGATTTTAATTTAATTTTGTGCTTTTGTAAATATTTATTTAATTTAGTGTTTTTTCTTAGATTTTATTATTTTAGTTTTTCATAATTTAATTTAGTGGTGCAGGTTAAGGATGGAAGTCATGCATGAATATGTCAATGAGGTAACTATTTCTTCTCTTGAGCAACAAATTGATACCCTAACTTCTCTTGTTTATCAAATGGTTGCAGGTAATGCACAACCAATTGAAGCTTGTAGGATTTGTACAGCAATAGGACATTCAACTAATATGTGTCCACTTCTTCAAGAGGAGTCATATGAACAAGTCAATATAGCAAGTGGTTTCCCTGGTCAACCCCAATGGAAATATGATCCCTATTCATCCTAATTTTGGCTATGAGAATCCACAAATGAATCCGTCTACAAATTAAACTTTCCCAAGTTATCAACAATACCTACATTCATACCCCCAACAACAATAGGGCCAATCATTTAATTCTGATACGTCTTTAGAGAATATAGTTAAATAACTTAGCACTAACACTTTGCAATTTCAACAGGAAACGAAGGTAAATATACATAATTTGGAAAAACAAATGGGCCAAATGGCAATCGCACTCAGTCAATTAGAGGAACAAGATTCTGAAAAATTACCTTCTCAAACGATGGATAATCTAACGGAGAATACAAGTGCACAAGTATTAAGAAGTGGTAACGATATAAAAGATCCAGAAAAGACAGTCCCTCCATCACCGAAGCAAGCGAAAGCAAACAACATCAATGAAGCGGAAAGTGTTCATATAGACAATGATGTTATCTTTGATAAAGACATGCCTAAAGTGGCGGAAGTTGTTGAGGAGATAAAAAAGAAAAAGTTAGAGATTGCAATTACTAACAATTTGGAGTTAGAGGAAGAAGAAGCAATTGAGCTGAAACAAGATTTGAAGAAGGATGAAGCTCCATTAAATTTTTTGCCAATATTTTTTTATTATTATGCAATTAATTCCATTCCATTACCTGTTACTCATAACAAATTTTTATCTTTTATTTTGCAGGATCCCATTCTAAATTTAAAGAATCTTCATAATTATCTCCAATATTTGTTCGTGAAAAAGGGAGTTAAATGTTCATGTCAAGTACAAGGGAGATTGAATCTACCAATGAAGAATAACGTGGTGGACGGGGTACTCAAAATTCATGGAATTGGAGTGACGTGATGATTTATCATATTGTTAAGCCAATAACAATAAACAAAGGCGCTGCTTGGGAGGCAACCCAAGGGGAGTATAATTTTCTTTCTTTTTAATTTTTGCATTTGTGTTTTAGTTATCTGTGCCTTTTTCTTTGCATTTTATTTTACATTGAGGACAATGTAAATTTTAAGTGTGGGAGAAGGGATTTAGGATTTTTGTTATTTTTAGGTCATATTTTGAAAATTTTAAGAAATTTTAAAATTTTTGAAATTTCGAATTTTATGGGTAAATTCACTACAAACCCTCACGAGATAAAACTCGTCCACTTGGGGTAACCTTGGGGTTTAAAGGCTTGTTGCACATGCTAAGTGTAACCGTGTTTCCTACGAAAATGATGTAGTTTTTTTATTTATTTTATTTTAGTTTTAGGATGAGTCACTTGAGCAATAAGTTAATTGAATTTTTAATTTTTAGCCAATGATAAAATTTTAATTTTTAGTTAATAACTCTTGGAAAAATAATAAATTTTTGCTTAATCTGAATTTTGACTTATTGTTGATATTTACTTTGTTTGAGATCATTTAACTTTTTATGCACTTATATCCATTTATTTGAGCTAGTTTTAATTAAGAGAAAGTTTAAATGGTTAAATGCTTATGGAAGATATTTTTGAACTCTATATCTTATTTGATCATTATTTAAAGTGAAATATAAGGCAAAATATAATTTGGAGGAGATGATTTAGGTATTTTTCTAGGATTATTAAAAATGTGGTGGGCTGAGATGGAGCGTAAAACGCACTCACTCATAAACACATGAAAAAGTGAGATGGAGCATAAAATGCACTCACTAAAAAAGAAAAGAAAAAAAAAAGAGAAAAAAAAATGGGATGGAGCATAAAATGCTCCCACTGATAGAGTTAAATTATACTATATTTTTATTCCCTAACACTTAGTTTTTATATTTATTATGTGCTTAAATGTTTAATTATTCAGCTTATTTTGGTTTTAATAGGTTTTATAGGATTTTAGTTAATTTATGTTAATTTAGGTAATTTTATAGTAATTTTATATTTCTTTTTATTTATGTGTTATTATTTATTTTTGAGTATTTTAGGAATTTTATTTATTATTATGTGTTTTTAGGATTTTTAGTACTTTTATATTATTTTTATATATTTTTAATTATTTTATATTTTATTTTGTAAGAAAAATAAGCTTGGGGGCAAATCTGTAAATTCTGTAAAAGTTAGCTGGCATTTTGGTAATTAAGCACGCGGTGGCATTTTCGTAATTAACCGGAACTCGTGTCCGTGCATTGCGCGCGAGGATATCAGGCAGCAGATCTGGAACGATGTCGTATTGAGTAGCAATAAGAAAAGCTTCCGCGCAATGCGTGCGATGATGCTGAACAGTAGAAAGAAAAGGAACAAAACGACGTCGTTTAGAGCCTTCGTCTGCGCAATGCGCGGGCTTGCCTGAGTTGACCGCGTCCACTTTATAGTGAAGGGGCTGTTTGTTTGCGCGTTAATTCTGGAAACGAGATTATTCGCGATTTATTGCTACTTTTTGATTCTAAATTGGATTTTAATTCCAATTAGGGTTAGGATAATAATTATTTTATTTTTTTATTATTTTTATTTGTAAATCCTACTAGGGTTAAGAGGATTATGGAGCCTATAAATAGAAGGCTTGACACACAATGTAAAAGATAACTTTTTTATTAGAAAAATTCTCTCTTCTATTATTTAGTATTCTTTACAATTATGAATAATTAATTTATTTTTCTTGGTTTAAGTTATTGAAGCCATCAAAATTTATACACTGTGAGATCTAATTTGTTTTAATTGTTTAATTTATATTTTGAGTATTGAATATTTTTCTGTGCTTAATTTTATGATTGATTTGTTTAATTGCTAGGAGTACTACTAGTTTATTATTCATTTTAATCTACTGCTATTGGTGATGCAACTAAGTTTAATAATTGTTTTGCAGATCAAAATATTATTTTATCTTAGGAAGAATATTCATCTAAATTAAATGCAAACGCGTGGCTTGTGTTGTTTAGCTCAACGATCTCTCTAACTCTTAAAGCTGCTATTAAATTAAATCTTTAGCACGTGCCGGATGTTGTTTAATAGTAAGGGTAATTTACAACGCGTGTGTCTACTTATCTAAGATTAAGGAGAGAGAAGAAAAATTATTTTACCTGCGAGTAGTTCTTTCTACGGTGAATGTTTAAAATATGAATTGAGTTATTCTTGCATCAGTGATCAGTTGTAAATTCTTGATAGTGGATTTTGACTTAAATCAAGGCGTTTTCTTCTTATTTATTTCTTCATATTTATTTTAGTTAATTTTATTTAAATTGTTTCTTTAATTAAAAATCCCCCAATTTTGGTTTACGAAAACATAAAATTAAATTAATCATTCTCTGTGGGATCGACTCTTGCTTATACTACTACATTAATATTTTTGAAAAGTAAGATTTTATTTTTGGGTGCCTGCGACAGTACACCAAGTTCCTTGAACAATGTTATATATTATTCATTTATATAACTCATTTTGAAGTTCATTTATTATTGAGCTATGTTGTTAAGAAAGGTCGATGCCAATCTTGATTCGGTTAGACATATGTGAAAATTTATGTTGAACTCAGATATTCATTGTTATGTTCTCCAAACCATATTGTTGTGGTGTAGAATATATGAAATGCTGTATAAAAACAACCCTGATAAAAAAGGGAATAAATGTAAAAGGAAATGTAAATTTTATGGCGTGGTTGCGTTGTTAGATGTTTATGTTGTGTACAATGTAAAAGTACAATAGGCTGATCACCTAGAGTACACATCTAAAAGTAAACACAGTCTTATAACTGACCTGGGCAGTACCAGTTTTTATGATTAGTATTGTTCTTTAACGAGTTCTTCGTCTTGTGACCATACAACAAGCAAAGTTAATGTTTCAAGTTAATCATGTAAAAATTCATGTTTGTGAGGATCCGAATTTTCGGAATTATTGAATAAGATTAAATAAGAATTTAATTGATAAAATTATCAAGGTTGTGTAAATTAATTATTATTTTATGTGATTTAAGGTATGTGATGGGATTTAATTAGTAAATTAAATTTGTACAGAGACCATGATAAATTGTGAGGAATTAAAATAATTGAAAAGTAAATAAATTTTTTTAAAAACAATTTATGAGGAATAAAAGAAATTCAGGTAGATGTACAATAAATTGTACAATTAAATTATTATGAAAGTACAAAAATTAATATTTAAATGATGTTATATGGAAATGTGAGAAATATGAATTAGATATGTATATATATACATTTGTATATATATAAATGTGCATGCTTAAGTGATAATTATAAATGTTATTAATAATGGAAATTAAGGGATTAATAATTAAATTAATCCAATTTTTAATGAAAAGCTAAATGAGGAAGTTAATAAAATTGTAATTATTGATTTTAGATTTAATTAAGAATTATGGTGGAAATTTAGAAATTGATTGAGAAGAAATGTAATTATATAAATTATATAATAATAAATTATATAATTTATATAAGAGAAATTAAAGTAAAGTATGAAGAAAATAATAATTATATAAATTATATAAGAATAATTATATAAGAGGATTAAATTAATTAAGGATGGAAGAAAACTTTATAAATTGTATTTTGTGTGAAATGAAAATTATATAAGGATAAAGTAATTATATAAATTATTTATTATATAATTTATATAAGAAAAGTTAATGTAAATTGTAAAAAAATAGAAATAAATAAGAAAATGAATGTTTTAAGTTATTAAAAATTATAGTTATGTATAATAGAATTATTATGACTTTCATGAAGGATAATATTTTAAAAACGTGAACATGTTAATGTAATATGTTGTCCAAGTAACAAAGTGAAAAATTATGAAAAATAATTTTTATAAGTTATAGGAATTATTTTATGATTTTTTGAGGTATAAATTATCTCATATAATTACATGCATGACGTTATGCGTGTACAAAATTTGTCAAGTAAAGTACCCAAATGAGGTATTAAAATTATTTATAAATCATGTTATATTTTTGGTAAATTAAAATAAATATTTTATATACTTTATATAAAATATTTATTATACGAAATAATTACGTAATGTATAAAATACTTTATTTATGCGCGATTTTTTTATGTGGCTTATCCGGATTTTTACATGGGCGGTGGAATTGTTTGGTTATTCAAAAAGGGTTAAATGTGCAATTATAAAAGGAAGAGAAAAGAAAAAGAAAAACAAAGAAAAACAAAGAAAAGCCAAACAAACAAGCATATCCTTTATTCATCTTCTACCATCCGAACAACACCACCATGACTGCCGGAAAACACCATCACCGGGAAGGAAAGAAAAGTTTTGGTACCATCAAAAAGGATTACAAGCTTCAAGGAAGGTAAAACCAATAATTTTGTTAATGGATGTTATATTTTTGTGGTAAAATAATTTTGAGAAAAATTAGTAATTAATTAAGAAAATTATTCTAAATAATTTTTAGTGGTATATCTATGAATTATATGATTTATAGAATAATTATGTTGTGAAAGTTTGGATCAAAAATGGTAAATGTTGAAAAGTTGGTACACTGCTGCGAAAAAAAAAAAAGGAAGAAGAAGAAAAGGGATGCCACACATTTTTTTTCTTCTGGCGCGGGGGTATAAACGACGTCGTTTTCGGGCGTGCGGGGGAGAGGGTCGAGAAACGACTGCGAAACGACGCCGTTTGGCGTCGGCTGTGACACACAGGATTTTAGAATAATTTCAAATAAAGATTATGATGAATTAAGTAAAGGTTAATGTTTAGAACCTAGTGTTGAATGATGAAGGTATTGAGGAATGATTTATGGAATGTGAAGAAGATTTATATGAATTAAGGAAAGAATGATGAATGTGTAAAGTATCAATAAGGTGGAATAGGGAATATGAAATAAGCGGATTGAGTAAGGGTAACTATGATTAAAGAAAGGAAATTTTTAGAGAATGAGAAATCAAAGAAATTGTGAATTGAGTTAAGAGTTGAATATTTGGACAGTTATGATTAGTATGAGGTAATCCATGTGAGTTATGGATATTAAAGAGATAAAATATGATTATTATGGATTTAAATTGTTATTCACCAAGATAAATGTATTGCAAAGTGCTATAAATAAAATATGTATGATTATTACGGTAATTATGATTCCGAGGACGGAATCCTGTTAAGGGGGGAAGAATGTGAGGACCCGAATTTCAAGATCTCTTTAATAATATTAAATGAGAAATTAATTGATAAAATTATCAAGATTGTTTAAATTAATTATTATTTTATATGATTTAAGGTATGTGATAAGATTTAATTAGTAAATTAAAATAATTGAAAAGTAAATAAATTGTTTAAAAATAATTTATGAAAAATAAAAGAAATTTCAGGCAAAGGTACAATAAAGTGTACAATTAAATTGTAGTGGAAGTACAGAAATTATGACTTAAAGGAGATGATATGGTAATGTGAGAAGTAAGATTTAAATATGTATATTTATATATGTGAATGTTTAATTGATAATCTTAAATTTCATTAATTATGGAAATAAAGGGATTAATAATTAAATTAATCCAAATTTAAATAAAAAGTGAATGAGGGAGTTGGTAAAATTGTATGTGTTGATTTTAGATTTTATCAAGAATTTTGGAGGAGGTTTAGAAATTAATTGAGAAGGAAAAGTAATTATATAAATTATATAATAATAAATTATATAATTTATATAAGGAAATTAAAATAAGGTATGAAGAAAATAATAATTATATAAGAATAATTATGTAATTTATATAAGGTGATTAAATGGAATAAGGTTGGAGGAAATTAAGAAATTATTTAAGAAAGGAGAATATAAATATATAAATTATATAATATTAAGTTATATATAATTTATATATATAAAGAAATTAATGTGAAATGTAAAGAAATGAAATTAAATGAGAAAAAAAGGAATGTTTTAAGTTATTAAAAATTATATTTATGTATAATGAAATTATTATGACCTTTATGAAAAATAATATTTCGGAAACGTGAACATGTTAATGTAACATGTTGTCCACGTAACGGAGTGAAAAATTATGAAAAATAATTTTTATATGTTATATGAATTATTTTATGATTTTTGGAGGTATAAATTACCTCAAATAATTACATGCATGTCATTATGTGTGTACAAAATTTGTCAAATAAAATACCGAAAAAGGTATTAATACTACTCATAAATCATGCTATGATTTTTGGTGAATTAAAATAAATATTTTATATATATTATATAAAATATTTATTACACGAATTAATTATGTAATGTATTAAATAATTAATTACGCATGATTTTTTTTGTGACTTATCCGAAATAAGTTGGTTGTGGTATGCATAAGTCGGTGGACGTGATGAGCATTTAAATTAAGTCAAATATGCATGCTTATAAAAGTAGGAGGAAAAGAAACAAAACAAGAACAAGAAAATAAGAAAAAACAAAACACACTTTTGTTTCTTTTGTTCTCCACCGTGACCATCTGAACCACCACCAACCACCACCTTTTGACCTCCATGGCCACCAGAAGAGAGAGAAAAATATTGGAGCCATCATGAGGAAGAATTCCAAGCTTAAAGGAAGGTATAAATATTTTTATTTGATTTAATTATGTATTTTAGTAATAAAATAATTTTGTGAAAAATTATTAATTAATTAAGAAAATTATTCTAAATAATTTTTGAATGTATATCTATGAATTATGTGATTTTTGTAATAATTATGTTGCGAATTTAGTGATAAAAATTGGATTATTTTTGGATAAGTTGGTTTACTGTCGCGAAAAAGAAAGAAAATTTTTTTTCCTAGGAAAGCCGCGCATTGCGCGGCGCTGTATGTGTGAATAGGGACCAGAAACGACGTCGTTTCTGGGGCTAAGGGGGGACCGCGCCATGCGCGGTAGAAAATTCCGAAAACAAGTACCAAACGACGTCGTTTGGTGAATGGTGAAGGCGAAGGCGGAAGTTTCCGGAATTATGGGCAAACGACGTCGTTTTGGACAACCGGGGGTCGGTTCGCGCAATGCGCGACCGACGAAATGCGGTTAAATGACGACTGTGCCCCTGAGCTTTTTCAATTATTACCGAGCGTGTCCCTTGGCCCGAAAAATTACAGATATGCCCCTAAGCTTTTTTGTTAATGCCGGTTGTGTCCCTAACGTTGCTGAATTTATAGAAATGCCCCTGGGCTTTCCGAAAAATTCCGGATGTGTCCTTAAAGCAGCGAAAATTACCAAAATGCCCCCAGAAATTAGTTTTTAATGAAAAAAATGTTTAAAAATCATATAAAATTATAGAAAAATACTAAAAACATAGAAATGATGTTTGGGTATTAAATTTAATATTTTTGATTAAATATTAAATATTGGAGATTAATATTTAATTATTTAAATATTAATCTAATAAGGTTACAATTTAAAAAATGGTTAAATAAAATATTCGAACAACCAGAAATGTTAAATTTTGTCCGATGAGCCGGGTTGTCCGTAGTAAAGGTATTAGGTATTAAGTTATATTAATATTTAAGGGACGAGGTTAATATAATTAACCATATAAATTAATAATTGGCCCAGAAATGATATTAATTAAGTAAATTATATCATAAAGAGATAAATAATTATTATTTGATTATTTTATGATTATAGGATGATCGAGTTAAGGGTTTGAGCTATCAATTTAAATAACTGGACGACAGGTCTTCAGTCCTTAAATGTTAAATGTTAAATGTTATGATATATAATTCTTGTTTTAAATGCATACAAATTATGTGTTATGTGATACGTGGATAATATGATAACTATTTGTACTTTGTGCAATGATATGAGATATATTGCTATAGTAGAAGCACAAACACATGATGTATGACACACACCAAACATATTAAGATATGTGCTATGTGACACATAAACTGTTGAACTTGTTGAGCCGTTGTGCTCATTACTTGCTTAAAATAAACTTTTGTAGGTTAAGAAATGAATTTTAGGAATATCAGATTTTGTAGAGACGAATTTTCCAAAAGGTTGTGAATGTTATTATTATATGTTTATATTATGGTTTAATGTGGACAAGTTGTCAAGGTTTACATGAATATTTTGTATGTACATATAGGTTGGATCCGGATAGGACGAGTAGTGTTAAATTGTGAACCGTGAATGTTCAAATTAATTGTTACGCTAGAAATTATTATACATTTGATTATAAACAATGCAACAAGGAATAATTGTATGATAATAAATAACTGTAGATTTTGAATGTAAGCATTATGATATCGGTAAGCAGAAAGAAAAAAAAGTAAAGGTTGCGATCCAGGGACTAGGATCCAGATGTAAAGATTTTAAATATCCAAATATTTTAATACAATGATTGAATTGAGAAAAAAAAAATTATGCCAAAAATTTGGTAATTGATGATTTTGAAATTAAATAATGGATCAATTTAGATGATGAAAGATTTATTAACGGACCGAAATTTGGACGTAAGGAAAATAATGAATAATAAATATGGAATTTAAGGTAATAATGTGGGTCGAATTTCGGGGTCGTTACATCAGCAGTGGGGGGCCGCGCGCCATGCGCGGCCGACGACACACGGTGAAATTACAGACTTGTCCCTGGTCTTTTACGGTAATTACCAGTGTGTCCTTTGGCCACGTGAATTTTCGGATATGCCGCTGAGGTTTTCTTTTAATACCGAATGTGTTCCTAAGGGCACGAAAAGTACGAAAATATCCCTGGACTTTCCGGGAAATTCCGGTTGTATCCTTAAGGGCGCGAAAATTACCAAAATGCCCTTAGAAGTGATTTTTAATTGAAATAAATGTTTAAAAATTGTTTAAAAATCATAAAAAATTATAGAAAAATACTAAAAATATAGAAATGATGCTTGGGCATTAAATTTAATATTTTTGTAAAAATATTAAATATTGAGGGTTAATATTTAAATGTTTAAATATTAATTTAATAAGGTTATAATTTAGAAAATGGTTAAATAAAATTTTCGGGCAACCAAATATGTTAAATTTTATCCGATGAGCCGGGTTGTCCGAAGTGAATGCATTAAATATTAAGTTATGTTAATATTTTAAAGGACGAGGTTAATATAATTAACCATATTATGTAATAATTGGCCCAGAGATGATATTAATTTAGTAAATTAATATCATAAGAGGATAAATAATTATTATTTGATTATTTTATGATCATAGGTTGATCGAGTAAAAAGTTTGAGCTATTAATTTATTAATTGGACATACAGGCAAGTTCTTCGGTCCTTAAATGTTAAATGTTGACTGTTATGATATGATAATATTTATTAAATGCATATAAATTATGTGTTATGTGATCTGTGGATAATATGACAATTATGTGTACTTTGTACAATGATATGAGATATATTGTTATAGTAGAGACACAACACGTAATGCATGACACACACGAAGCATGATAAGGTATGTGCTACGTGAAGTATAACCTGTTGAACTTGCTGAGCCGTTGTGCTCATTACTTACTTAATAAACATTTTTGCAGAAAAGAAATGAATTTCAAGAATATCAGATTATATAGAGACGTGTTTTCCTAAAAGGTTGTGAAAGTTATTATGAAATGTTTATATTTAATAATTTGTTAAGGTTACATTAATATTTTGTATGTACATATATGTTGAATCCAGACAGGATAAGTAAAGTTAAATTTTGAACTGTGATTGTACTAGATAGATGTTACGATAAAGATTATTAAATGACTTAATTATGAATTATGAAACAAAGAATAATTGTGGAGATATAATCAACATTAAAATTTGAATGTTGAGCTTTATCGAGTTTCACGATAATGATGATAGAAAGAAAAAGTAAAGGTTGCGATCCAGGGACTAGGATCAAGATGTAAGGATTTTAAATATCCAGATACTTTAATACAATGATCGAATTGAGAAAAAAAAATTTATACCGAAAATTTGGTAATTAATGACGATAATGTCAATAAATGAATTAATTAAGGTGATTAAAGATTTATTAACGGACCGAAATTTGGACATAAGAAATATGATGTATAAGAAATATGAAATTTAAGGTAATAAATTGGGTCGAATTTCGGGGTCGTTACAATGTTATTTTCGCAAGTTCTTTTCATGGAACCCTTTAATGGTTCAACCCTATTGTATCAAATTTTCTTTCATTATTTTGAAATATCATGTCATTATTTGTTTATGTACTTGTGACGCCCCCAAATTCGGGTTACAAATACCCGGATCCGGTCATCACGATCCAATACAAACATTCACCTCTAAACAACATACAATAACTAAAAGCGGAATAATAAACATATGTTGTTCATTCAAAAGGTGTTACTAGTCCCAAGATACGATAACCTTACAAAAAGTACACAAATACCCTTAATAAAGTACTTAGGGTTTATATTACATAACAGTTAATTTAAATTAACTACAGGACTGCAATCTCGAAGTCTATTACTTCATCTTTCCTTTACCCTTGTTCTTTCCCGAAGTCTCGGGTTGCACTACAATAAGGTTTCATGATATAGCAAGAGTGAGCAACTAGTTTGCTCAACAAGTTTAAATAACAACAAGGAACAATATATCATGAATGAAAGGGAATATCTGAACAATTCAATAATGTGAATAACATAAGCAGGAATAATAAGTTGCTTTTAAAATTAGGATAGTCAAATAGACTATGAACTATAAATATCCACTGTAGTCAATAGCAGGTTGACTCAATGGTTACTACCAGAAATATGTACCCGAGGGGATCAGCCTCAGTACAATATGTGTATGCATAACATTTAATTTCCGTATTTTTTTGTACCTAATATTAGATACAGGGTACTCCCCTATAATAAAGGGGTGTTCATAATAGTTTAAGAATCCGCATCTTCAATGATTTGGATAGCTTTTAAAATCTTTAACATAAATGTCTAGCCGAACAATGACTTAGACTTACTGTGAACAGTTCTTTAAAGAATAGAACAATAATTAAGTACAAGTCAATGACTGTACAATCTCAAGTGCAACAAGTGCGAATATTTGATTTAACAAGGAAATAACTGCATTTATATTCATATACCAATGTTTTAGTACAGACTCAACAAGTGACATACTTCTATAAACGCTCAAGGCACAAGTTGCCTAATAACGACTATCCTCTGACGAACAAAAGTGAGGATTCACAACTATCAACCCCCCCTAACAGAACAAAAGTTGGGGTCTAACTGACATCCTATGCATACATAGAAAGATAAAGGCTTACAATAGCTGAAACATCCCTAATAGAAACAAAATGTGGGACTCGCTACTTCTAGATACAAATAAGATAACAATAATAAATCACCGCCTGCTGCGGTGAACAGTCCTACGAATAGCCCTGCGTAAAGCCTGCTGGGCCAACTCCTCCACTGTACGGCGACGAATCCAGCGTCTACTGTTACCCGCCTCCCTAGGGTGCCTCCTAACCCGACGCCTCAGTCGATCAAACGAAGTGCCAAGAGCATATTCTAAGGTGTCGACCCTAGCAGCTCTCTCCCTATCCAGCTCAGCCCTGACTGTCTGACTAGCCATCTCCCTAGCATCAAATCTCTCCACCGTCTGCCTCAACTGACTATTCTGGATCATCAGCTGCTGCACAGTAGGACCCAACGGAGGTGCAGCGTTTTCCAATTGCTGAATTTTGGCCTGCAAATCGGTCATCTTCTCCTTAAGTTCCATGTTCTCACCAGAGAACATGTAAGCTGCATCTCTATACTGCTCCTCAGTCTGCTGGTGAATCTGGTTCTGCTCCTCTAGGTGCTGAACCCTCTCCTCTAGCTCATCATTAGCCGTAGTCAAAGTATCGATGATGTCATTGGCAGTAGTGCCCATGCCATCAGCATACTCTGCTGGCTCCTCCTGCTCGTCATCCTCAGAATCTGCCTCATCCTCAGATTCGGCTTCCTCCTCACTATAGGGCCTCATCACCCCACCCCTGACGAGCTCCGCGGCATCCCTACTATCATCCTCCTCCAGATCGGACTCTCCTACTGGTGCTACAGGTGCAACGGGTGCATACCCTACCAACTGCTGCGTATCCACTGGGATATCAATGAATACCACGTCCTCTCGAGCTCCGCTCGTCTCGCCTATAGCCATCCTACAACACAACAGAAAAACTAACATCAGTACAACAATAAAATATATTCATTGAAGAAATGAAATTATATTTCATTGGGTACGACTCGACTCGATGAATTCCCCAATTCATCAAAACCACATAGGATAAATCTCCTCGATTTATCTCCTAACATTCAATACGAGTTTAATACTAAGGTTATAACTTAGGTTTCGCAATCCTAACGTTTCTAACCTACGGCTCTGATACCAACCTGTGACGCCCCCAAATTCGGGTTACAAATACCCGGATCCGGTCATCACGATCCAATACAAACATTCACCTCTAAACAACATACAATAACTAAAAGCGGAATAATAAACATATGTTGTTCATTCAAAAGGTGTTACTAGTCCCAAGATACGATAACCTTACAAAAAGTACACAAATACCCTTAATAAAGTACTTAGGGTTTATATTACATAACAGTTAATTTAAATTAACTACAGGACTGCAATCTCGAAGTCTATTACTTCATCTTTCCTTTACCCTTGTTCTTTCCCGAAGTCTCGGGTTGCACTGCAATAAGGTTTCATGATATAGCAAGAGTGAGCAACTAGTTTGCTCAACAAGTTTAAATAACAACAAGGAACAATATATCATGAATGAAAGGGAATAGCTGAACAATTCAATAATGTGAATAACATAAGCAGGAATAATAAGTTGCTTTTAAAATTAGGATAGTCAAATAGACTATGAACTATAAATATCCACTGTAGTCAATAGCAGGTTGACTCAATGGTTACTACCAGAAATATGTACCCGAGGGGATCAGCCTCAGTACAATATGTGTATGCATAACATTTAATTTCCGTATTTTTTTGTACCTAATATTAGATACAGGGTACTCCCCTATAATAAAGGGGTGTTCATAATAGTTTAAGAATCCGCATCTTCAATGATTTGGATAGCTTTTAAAATCTTTAACATAAATGTCTAGCCGAACAATGACTTAGACTTACTGTGAACAGTTCTTTAAAGAATAGAACAATAATTAAGTACAAGTCAATGACTGTACAATCTCAAGTGCAACAAGTGCGAATAACAATAATATCGATGTGGAATAATTGTAAAGTAATTAAACCACTCAAAGCATGCTTGGAAATAACAGTTCAAGCCTAGATAAATAATTTGCTCAATGAAATGAGTTTAGAGATAAGGAACTTGCCTGCTGCTCAGCTACAATATATGTCTAGCTTTAACTAACTGGCTTTGAAAAGACCTAACATTAATAAAGTTGGTCTAATGATTAGTACGGCGTATTTACACAACTACACGCTTACTAAGGTACTTATTTATCATATAAGTACTAACACATAATCTACATTAGTCAAAACAATATTATTAACCTTATAGACCCTTAATCATTTTAGGTTAATAATTTAATAAGTTAGAAAATATTTTTCTTAAGTGTTGGACACTTATTAAACCCTTAAACAACTTATTACAATTGTTTAATTAAAGCATAATTAAGTTCAATTTATTTTATTAACTCGATCTCTATTTAATTACTATTTAATCTTGATTAAATAGAAATTAATTAATTAACTCTAGTTATTATTTAAAATAAATAATAACTAATTGTACTTATATATTATTTAATAATAATTAAATAATAAATAATTATTGATTCATTTTAACCTTCTTTAATTTAATATTAATCAACTAATAGTTAACTAAGTTAATTAACCTTACCTATTATTTAATTTAAGGAAATTAAATAATAGTTTACTCATTTTAATCCTCTTTAGTTATTATTTAATGTCAATTAAATAATAATAAATAATTATTTAATTAATTTTAATTATTATTTAAGGTTAAATAATAATCAAATCATTCTTATTTATTATTTAAATTAAATAATAAATTATTAATCTAATAACTTAATTTTCATTAATCGTTATTTAATGCTAATTAAATAATAATTAATTACTTAATTATCCTTATTTATTATTTGATAATATTTAAATAATAAATAATTACTTTACAAATTTTATCTCTCTTTAATTATTAGTTAATAGGAATTAAATAATAATTTGCTAATTTATTACCTTTATTTATTATTAACATTTTACATAATAAATAACTAATAAATTTATTTAACTTAACCATGATTTAGCTAAGTAGATTAATATTTAAAATATTTAAATATTAAACTTAATTAAAAATATACTCCCAATATCATTTTTGTATTATTATTATTTTTGTTATAATTTTAAATTAGTTTTTTTAAATATTTAAATTAATTAAATTAAACCCGAATGACATTTCTGTAATTAAGTTGAAAACTGAACCGAGGGCAAAATCGTAATTTCGCCGAGAAAAAAACACGGAGGGGCATTTTGGTAAATTCGCGGAAATGTCTTCCGCGCATGGCGCGCGTAATAAACTGAACGGCCCAAAACGGTGCCGTTTTGAAATCCATTCTGCTGGCTTCCGCGCGAATGCGCGGAGTAGTTTATTTTCTTGTGCCAAACGACGTCGTTTGGCTCCGCGTCTGGCGTGAACAGTGGTTCGCGCATTGCGCGGCAGTGTTATTATTATTTTTTTTTTGTTCCGGCAGAGTGTGAACAGTGTCCGGCAATACCCATTTTAAATAAAAATATACCAATAAGTAAGCTTTAAATCATCAATAAAAATCCAAAAAAATTACCAATCACCTTATATTAATTTATAACATGAAAAATAAATTTTTCATGATTTAATATCATTATTTTTTTATAAAAATTTTTACATCACATAAACTACTATAAATCATAACTTTTTGTGTATAACTCCATTTTGAGTGATTCAAACTTTGTTTTTCTCATGATTTAATGTTCTATAATATTAGAACATCAAACCTAAGTTTTATAAAAATATTTTTGGACATAAATTCCAAAACTTGTTTACACACTATTAAACACATATTTTAGCATATAAAATATACCAAAATACAAACCAAACCTATTAAACTCAAGCATGGCATAAATATTACAACTACACATTAATAACTATATTAACATGTTTATACTAACATGATGATTTATTTAATTTAAAAACAAAACTTTATTTAAAATAATCATTACCTTGATTTAATGGCTATTCTTCTTTTTCTTCCAAAATAGGTGGTGAATCTTGAAGACATAAACCAAGAAATCCTTCTCTTGATAATTTTGCTCTCAAAATATTTTTCTACACTCTCAAATGCTCTCTAGCTCTCTCTTTTGGACTTTGAGAAAATAATGAAATAAGCTTTACCAATTTCAAGTATACTTGCAAAATTATTAGATACACATAATATATCTAATAATTTTGCCCATGCCCCTAAATGACAACTTACACATGGAATGGGTTAAATGACACATTAGGTGAAAAGAGGGATGGTCCAAGTACTTGAAAAATCAAACAAGCAATCCATTAATTAAATAAATGAAAAATAAAACAAAATAAAAACAAATCATTTTTTCTCTCTCCTTGCCATGGTCGGCTGATGGGTCTTTTAATTGTCCCAAAATGATAGTCAATTGTTACATTTAAATAATTAATAAGTTTTATAAAGTATTTTCCAAGTGGGCCAATCATTGGGCTTTCATTTAAAATACCAATTGGGCTTCTATTAAATTGTTTGGGCTACTAAATTGTCAAATTTTATTATTCTATACTTGGGCTACTAATTGACCCATGTTGGGCTAATTTAATAATTTACACATTAATTATTCAATCCATGATTAAATAAATAATTAGATTGAATAAATAATTAAATATTCTAACCCATAAGTATTAAATTACTAAATGGACTAATAAATATTATTATTAATATTTCACATTATTTACATTAATTAATAATCATATTAATTAATTTATTATATTTAATTCACTCATTATATTCAATTTAATTGAATATTTAATTAATAGGAAACTTATCGATTATTTTGATATTAAAACTTTAGGGTTTGTTCACTAATTTAATAACATATTAGTGACCCCCTTTAATTAATTTTAGTAATTAATTACATAATTATTTAATCACATAATTAATTAATCACATAAAAAGATTTAAATAATCTCGTAAAACTAACTCGTTGGAAATTAAATTAATAATTTAATTAATAATGACGTGGAAATTCTAGGACATTACATTCTTTCCCCCTTATAAAAATTCCGTCCTCGGAATTGTAAAAATAAGGTTACTCAAATAAAAACGGGTAATTCGTTTTCATATCCTCCTCTAGTTCCCACGTAGCTTCTTCAATTGCGTGATTTCTCCAAAGTACTTTGACCAAATGAATTATCTTATTCCTCAGTTTCTGTTCCTTCCTATCGAGTATCTGAACAGGAACTTCTTCATATGATAAGTCCTTCTCGACTTGAATTGGTTCATAGGAGATAACGTGCTTGTAGTCCGGTTTATATGGTCGTAACACTGACACATGAAACACGTTGTGAATGTGCTCCAGTTCAGGAGGTAATGCTACCTCGTACGCCACTTCACCGACTCGCCTCAAGATTTCGAACGGTCCTATGAACCTAGGGCTCAGCTTGCCCTTCTTACCAAAACGGATTTTCCCCTTCCAGGGAGATACCTTCAGAAATACGAAGCTGCCCACGTCGAAGTCCCGCTTTTGGCGATGCAAATCTGCGTACTTCTTTTGACGATCTTGAGCTGCTACCAGTCGATTCCTGATAAGTTGTACTGTGTCTGCAGTCTGCTGCACCATTTCAGGTCCAAGCATTCTTCGTTCACCGACCTCGTCCCAACACAACGGTGTTCGACATTTTCTTCCATAAAGCGCTTCGTATGGTGGCATACCGATACTAGCGTGGTACCTGTTATTGTAAGCGAACTCCACCAGTGGCAAATGGTCATCCCAACTGCCCTTTAGGTCCATTACGACCGCTCGGAGCATATCCTCCAAGGTCTGAATCGTTCGCTCGCTCTGGCCGTCAGTTTGAGGATGGTATGCTGTACTCAACCTCAATTGTGTACCCATCCTTGCTTGCAGACTTTTCCAAAAATTTGACGTGAAGCGCGGATCTCTGTCGGACACAATCGATACCGGTACTCCATGTCGTGACACTATCTCCTTCACATAGAGCTTCGCTAACTGCTCCAGATTGTACCGTATTCTGATAGGTAGAAAATGAGCTGACTTGGTCAGACGATCCACTATTACCCAGATGGCGTCCAAACCTTTATGTGTCGGTGGCAAACCCACCACAAAATCCATCGTGATGTGCTCCCACTTCCACTCGGGAATCTCTAGTGGTTGAAGCAGCCCGCTCGGCCGCTGATGCTCTGCTTTAACCCGCTGGCATGTCAGACATCGACTGACACATTCTGCCACTTCCTTCTTCATATTCGGCCACCAAAAATATTGTCTTAAATCCTGATACATCTTCGTACTCCCGGGATGTACTGAGTACCTTGTACTGTGAGCTTCCTGAAGAATCTCTTCCCTCAGCTCCAGATCCATCGGTACCCAGACTCTCCCTTCGAACCTTAGCAACCCTGTGCTATCAATCTTGTACTTAAGCTCCTCGCCTTCAGCAATTCGCTTCTTAATATTATCACAATCTTCATCCTTTTCCTGAGCCTCTTTGATCCTGTCTAATAAGGTCGGGCTTGCTGTTACTGTAAATAACTTCTCGTCTGCCTCCATCGGATATTTGATCTCCAACTCCAAACGTTCGAAATCTCTCACCAACTCTTCCTGATTTGTTAGCTTCAACAACTTCTCCCTGCCTTTTCTGCTCAAGGCATCTGCTACTACATTGGCCTTGCCTGGATGGTACAAAATCTCACAGTCGTAGTCTTTGATCAATTCTAACCATCGACGCTGCCTCATATTCAACTCCTTTTGAGTGAAGATATATTTCAGACTTTTGTGGTCTGTATATATCTCACACTTCTCGCCATATAGGTAGTGCCTCCAAATCTTCAGGGCAAAAACTACCGCTGCTAACTCCAGGTCATGAGTCGGGTAACCCTTCTCATAATCCTTTAACTGACGTGACGCATACGCAATGACCTTGCCGTGTTGCATTAGCACACAACCAAGACCCTTGTGTGACGCATCACTGTACACTACGAACCCTCCCGTGTCGTCCGGTAAAGCCAACACTGGTGCCTGGCTCAACCTCTTTTTCAACTCCATAAAACTTTCCTCGCACTTCTCCGACCAAACAAACTTCACAGTCTTTCGGGTAAGATTGGTCAACGGTGATGCTATCTTCGAAAAATCCTGAATGAATCTCCGATAATACCCCGCTAACCCTAAGAAACTCCTGATCTCAGTCGGCGTCTTCGGTTGTTCCCAATTGATAACTGCCTCCACCTTCGCTGGATCCACCGAAACACCGTCTTTGTCGATAACATGACCTAGAAACTGCACCCTCTGCAACCAAAATTCACACTTCGAAAACTTAGCGTACAACTTCTCCCTTCTCAAAGCCTCCAATGCGATCCGTAAGTGTTCTACATGTTCTTCCTCCGTCTTCGAATACACCAATATGTCATCAATGAATACGACCACGAACTTGTCCAAGTACTGCTTGAACACTCTGTTCATCATATCCATGAATGCCGCTGGTGCATTCGTCAGTCCAAATGACATCACTAGAAACTCGAAATGACCATAACGAGTTCTGAATGCCGTTTTCGGGATATCCTCCTCCCTCACCTTCAGTTGATGATAACCCGTCCTCAAATCTATTTTCGAAAAGTATTTCGCTCCCTTAAGTTGATCAAACAGATCATCAATTCTGGGTAGCGGATATCTGTTCTTAATGGTGACCTTGTTCAACTCCCGGTAATCAATACAAAGCCTCATCGAACCATCCTTCTTCTTTACAAACAGAACCGGCGCTCCCCATGGTGACACGCTTGGTCTGATGTAACCTTTATCTAACAGTTCCTGCAGTTGAACCATCAATTCTTTCATTTCTACTGGTGCCACACGATACGGCGCCTTTGATATCGGTGCGGTCCCCGGTACCAAATCAATAACAAACTCCACTTCTCTGTCCTGCGGTAACCCCGGAATCTCTTCTGGGAAAATATCAGCGAATTCCCGTACAACAGGTATCTGACTCAGTTCGCCCTCGACACGTTGAGTATCGACCACATGAGCCAAATAACCTACGCACCCTTTCCTGAGCAACTTTCGTGCTTGCATCATCGTCAGACAACTTGATTGTCTCGGCGATTTACTACCGTAAAATATAACTTTGGACTTATTCGGAGTCTTTAAGTGCACACACTTCTTCTTACAGTCAATAACCGCCCCGTGACTCGATAGCCAATCCATCCCTAGGATTACATCAAACTCCCCCAGACGAATCGGTATCAAATCTACGTTAAGTCTAAACCCTCGTAATTCAGCACAACAGTTCCTATGAATGTAGTCTACGAGAATGATTTCTTTGTTTGCTACTTCTACGTTCATAGGGTGTTCTAGCTTTTCTTGAGGTAAATCTAATCTCTTAGCAAAATCTTCAGAAACAAATGAGCAGGTAGCACCCGAATCAAACAATACATATGCATTAATATCATTGATCGGGATGATACCTGACACCACGTCCTTGGAGTCGACTGCATCCTGCACAGTCATGTTGAAGGTGCGCGCTGTGGGTCGGTTGGCCTGACTGACTGGCCCTCCAATGCTCAGCCTGTTGTTATTGTTGTTGTTGTTGTTGCCTCTGTTGCCACTCCCAGCGTCTCCCTTCCTCTTTGGGCAGTCCTTGGCCTGATGATCGGTTGCTCCACAGGAGAAACATACTCCCTTCATCTTCTTCGGGCATTGTGGAGCCATGTGCCCTGGCTGTCCGCAGCTATAGCAAACACTCTTCCCTTTCAAGCATTCGCCCGTGTGGTTCTTACCACAATTGTTGCATTTGCCCACTTTCTTAGCCTCTCCTCCGGATTTGTTACCTCCGGACGATTGGCTCTCATTCCACTTTCGTTTATTGGGGTTGCTGCCTCCACTGCTCCCCGTCTTTTGCCCGTCATGACCTTTCTTCCTCTCCTGGTTGAATTTATTTAGGGCCTCACTGCCACCCTCTGCAATGATTGCCCTTTCCAATAGCTCTGCAAAGCTCTTGATCTTTAATAACGCCACAGAACGGTACACCCACGGCTTCAAACCTAGCTCAAATCTCCTAGCCTTCCTAGCCTCCGTATCCACCTGATGAGTTGCAAACCTTGCCAACTCATTAAACTTGGCCGCATACTCGGCCACAGACATACTCCCCTGTTTTAGCTCGAGGAATTTCACCTCCATTTCTTGCTGCATGCTTTCTGGAAAGTAGTTTTCCAGAAACATTTCCTTAAAGCGTTCCCAGGTGATGACGCCTTCTCCTGCACGGCCCTTGTTGGCCTTCCACCAGTAGTTCGCCTCCCCCTTCATCATAAAGGTAGCGAAACTAGTCTTCTGTTCTCCGGCCACTCTAGCGACCTTGAACACCTTCTCCATTTCCTCGATCCAAGTCTGTGCTTCGATCGGGTTTAGAGTTCCCTGAAACTCCGGTGGTCCAACCAGTTTAAAGTCCTTGAAATTTGCCAAGTGCGGCGCTGTCTGCGGTGCTGGTTGTACTACCACTGGTGGGGGTCTAGTTTGCATGGCTTCCGCCAGCATTTCTGCAAACATTCTCATAGGATTGGGTTGATCCCCAACCTCACTCTCTGATTCTGGGATACGTTGATTGCGTGGTCTACCTCTCGGCATGATCTGCTAAAGAGCAAATCTTAGACTTATACTTATAGTTCTACACATTATGTTAGCCAAATTAACATTTAAATTCAAACTATATATCAAGCATATTTGATTTAACAAGGAAATAACTGCATTTATATTCATATACCAATGTTTTAGTACAGACTCAACAAGTGGCATACTTCTATAAACGCTCAAGGCACAAGTTGCCTAATAACGACTATCCTCTGACGAACAAAAGTGAGGATTCACAACCATCAACCCCCCCTAACAGAACAAAAGTTGGGGTCTAACTGACATCCTATGCATACATAGAAAGATAAAGGCTTACAATAGCTGAAACATCCCTAATAGAAACAAAATGTGGGACTCGCTACTTCTAGATACAAATAAGATAACAATAATAAATCACCGCCTGCTGCGGTGAACAGTCCTACGAATAGCCCTGCGTAAAGCCTGCTGGGCCAACTCCTCCACTGTACGGCGACGAATCCAGCGTCTGCTGTTACCCGCCTCCCTAGGGTGCCTCCTAACCCGACGCCTCAGTCGATCAAACGAAGTGCCAAGAGCATATTCTAAGGTGTCGACCCTAGCAGCTCTCTCCCTATCCAGCTCAGCCCTGACTGTCTGGAGAACTGTCTGACTAGCCATCTCCCTAGCATCAAATCTCTCCACCGTCTGCCTCAACTGACTATTCTGGATCATCAGCTGCTGCACAGTAGGACCCAACGGAGGTGCAGCGTTTTCCAACTGCTGAATTTTGGCCTGCAAATCGGTCATCTTCTCCTTAAGTTCCATGTTCTCACCAGAGAACATGTAAGCTGCATCTCTATACTGCTCCTCAGTCTGCTGGTGAATCTGGTTCTGCTCCTCTAGGTGCTGAACCCTCTCCTCTAGCTCATCATTAGCCGTAGTCAAAGTATCGATGATGTCATTGGCAGTAGTGCCCATGCCATCAGCATACTCTGCTGGCTCCTCCTGCTCGTCATCCTCAGAATCTGCCTCATCCTCAGATTCGGCTTCCTCCTCACTATAGGGCCTCATCACCCCACCCCTGACGGGCTCCGCGGCATCCCTACTATCATCCTCCTCCAGATCGGACTCTCCTACTGGTGCTACAGGTGCAACGGGTGCATACCCTACCAACTGCTGCGTATCCACTGGGATATCAATGAATACCACGTCCTCTCGAGCTCCGCTCGTCTCGCCTATAGCCATCCTACAACACAACAGAAAAACTAACATCAGTACAACAATAAAATATATTCATTGAAGAAATGAAATTATATTTCATTGGGTACGACTCGACTCGATGAATTCCCCAATTCATCAAAACCACATAGGATAAATCTCCTCGATTTATCTCCTAACACTCAATACGAGTTTAATACTAAGGTTATAACTTAGGTTTCGCAATCCTAACGTTTCTAACCTACGGCTCTGATACCAACCTGTGACGCCCCCAAATTCGGGTTACAAATACCCGGATCCGGTCATCACGATCCAATACAAACATTCACCTCTAAACAACATACAATAACTAAAAGCGGAATAATAAACATATGTTGTTCATTCAAAAGGTGTTACTAGTCCCAAGATACGATAACCTTACAAAAAGTACACAAATACCCTTAATAAAGTACTTAGGGTTTATATTACATAACAGTTAATTTAAATTAACTACAGGACTGCAATCTCGAAGTCTATTACTTCATCTTTCCTTTACCCTTGTTCTTTCCCGAAGTCTCGGGTTGCACTGCAATAAGGTTTCATGATATAGCAAGAGTGAGCAACTAGTTTGCTCAACAAGTTTAAATAACAACAAGGAACAATATATCATGAATGAAAGGGAATAGCTGAACAATTCAATAATGTGAATAACATAAGCAGGAATAATAAGTTGCTTTTAAAATTAGGATAGTCAAATAGACTATGAACTATAAATATCCACTGTAGTCAATAGCAGGTTGACTCAATGGTTACTACCAGAAATATGTACCCGAGGGGATCAGCCTCAGTACAATATGTGTATGCATAACATTTAATTTCCGTATTTTTTTGTACCTAATATTAGATACAGGGTACTCCCCTATAATAAAGGGGTGTTCATAATAGTTTAAGAATCCGCATCTTCAATGATTTGGATAGCTTTTAAAATCTTTAACATAAATGTCTAGCCGAACAATGACTTAGACTTACTGTGAACAGTTCTTTAAAGAATAGAACAATAATTAAGTACAAGTCAATGACTGTACAATCTCAAGTGCAACAAGTGCGAATAACAATAATATCGATGTGGAATAATTGTAAAGTAATTAAACCACTCAAAGCATGCTTGGAAATAACAGTTCAAGCCTAGATAAATAATTTGCTCAATGAAATGAGTTTAGAGATAAGGAACTTGCCTGCTGCTCAGCTACAATATATGTCTAGCTTTAACTAACTGGCTTTGAAAAGACCTAACATTAATAAAGTTGGTCTAATGATTAGTACGGCGTATTTACACAACTACACGCTTACTAAGGTACTTATTTATCATATAAGTACTAACACATAATCTACATTAGTCAAAACAATATTATTAACCTTATAGACCCTTAATCATTTTAGGTTAATAATTTAATAAGTTAGAAAATATTTTTCTTAAGTGTTGGACACTTATTAAACCCTTAAACAACTTATTACAATTGTTTAATTAAAGCATAATTAAGTTCAATTTATTTTATTAACTCGATCTCTATTTAATTACTATTTAATCTTGATTAAATAGAAATTAATTAATTAACTCTAGTTATTATTTAAAATAAATAATAACTAATTGTACTTATATATTATTTAATAATAATTAAATAATAAATAATTATTGATTCATTTTAACCTTCTTTAATTTAATATTAATCAACTAATAGTTAACTAAGTTAATTAACCTTACCTATTATTTAATTTAAGGAAATTAAATAATAGTTTACTCATTTTAATCCTCTTTAGTTATTATTTAATGTCAATTAAATAATAATAAATAATTATTTAATTAATTTTAATTATTATTTAAGGTTAAATAATAATCAAATCATTCTTATTTATTATTTAAATTAAATAATAAATTATTAATCTAATAACTTAATTTTCATTAATCGTTATTTAATGCTAATTAAATAATAATTAATTACTTAATTATCCTTATTTATTATTTAATAATATTTAAATAATAAATAATTACTTTACAAATTTTATCTCTCTTTAATTATTAGTTAATAGGAATTAAATAATAATTTGCTAATTTATTACCTTTATTTATTATTAACATTTTACATAATAAATAACTAATAAATTTATTTAACTTAACCATGATTTAGCTAAGTAGATTAATATTTAAAATATTTAAATATTAAACTTAATTAAAAATATACTCCCAATATCATTTTTGTATTATTATTATTTTTGTTATAATTTTAAATTAGTTTTTTTAAATATTTAAATTAATTAAATTAAACCCGAATGGCATTTCTGTAATTAAGTTGAAAACTGAACCGAGGGCAAAATCGTAATTTCGCCGAGAAAAAAACACGGAGGGGCATTTTGGTAAATTCGCGGAAATGTCTTCCGCGCATGGCGCGCGTAATAAACTGAACGGCCCAAAACGGTGCCGTTTTGAAATCCATTCTGCTGGCTTCCGCGCGAATGCGCGGAGTAGTTTATTTTCTTGTGCCAAACGACGTCGTTTGGCTCCGCGTCTGGCGTGAACAGTGGTTTGCGCATTGCGCGGCAGTGTTATTATTATTTTTTTTTTGTTCCGGCAGAGTGTGAACAGTGTCCGGCAATACCCATTTTAAATAAAAATATACCAATAAGTAAGCTTTAAATCATCAATAAAAATTACCAATCACCTTATATTAATTTATAACATGAAAAATAAATTTTTCATGATTTAATATCATTATTTTTTTATAAAAATTTTTACATCACATAAACTACTATAAATCATAACTTTTTGTGTATAACTCCATTTTGAGTGATTCAAACTTTGTTTTTCTCATGATTTAATGTTCTATAATATTAGAACATCAAACCTAAGTTTTATAAAAATATTTTTGGACATAAATTCCAAAACTTGTTTACACACTATTAAACACATATTTTAGCATATAAAATATACCAAAATACAAACCAAACCTATTAAACTCAAGCATGGCATAAATATTACAACTACACATTAATAACTATATTAACATGTTTATACTAACATGATGATTTATTTAATTTAAAAACAAAACTTTATTTAAAATAATCATTACCTTGATTTAATGGCTATTCTTCTTTTTCTTCCAAAATAGGTGGTGAATCTTGAAGACATAAACCAAGAAATCCTTCTCTTGATAATTTTGCTCTCAAAATATTTTTCTACACTCTCAAATGCTCTCTAGCTCTCTCTTTTGGACTTTGAGAAAATAATGAAATAAGCTTTACCAATTTCAAGTATACTTGCAAAATTATTAGATACACATAATATATCTAATAATTTTGCCCATGCCCCTAAATGACAACTTACACATGGAATGGGTTAAATGACACATTAGGTGAAAAGAGGGATGGTCCAAGTACTTGAAAAATCAAACAAGCAATCCATTAATTAAATAAATGAAAAATAAAACAAAATAAAAACAAATCATTTTTTCTCTCTCCTTGCCATGGTCGGCTGATGGGTCTTTTAATTGTCCCAAAATGATAGTCAATTGTTACATTTAAATAATTAATAAGTTTTATAAAGTATTTTCCAAGTGGGCCAATCATTGGGCTTTCATTTAAAATACCAATTGGGCTTCTATTAAATTGTTTGGGCTACTAAATTGTCAAATTTTATTATTCTACACTTGGGCTACTAATTGACCCATGTTGGGCTAATTTAATAATTTACACATTAATTATTCAATCCATGATTAAATAAATAATTAGATTGAATAAATAATTAAATATTCTAACCCATAAGTATTAAATTACTAAATGGACTAATAAATATTATTATTAATATTTCACATTATTTACATTAATTAATAATCATATTAATTAATTTATTATATTTAATTCACTCATTATATTCAATTTAATTGAATATTTAATTAATAGGAAACTTATCGATTATTTTGATATTAAAACTTTAGGGTTTGTTCACTAATTTAATAACATATTAGTGACCCCCTTTAATTAATTTTAGTAATTAATTACATAATTATTTAATCACATAATTAATTAATCACATAAAAAGATTTAAATAATCTCGTAAAACTAACTCGTTGGAAATTAAATTAATAATTTAATTAATAATGACGTGGAAATTCTAGGACATTACAGTACTTGTTGTGCTATTTTATGCTTATTCTTGTTTTAACATGATATTTCAGCTAAGCCCGAATAGATCGAGGGGTCAGGGATGGATAAAGAAAAAGTAAAGGCCAACAAGCAATGACTGTATAGTTATAGGATTACTGTACATGTAATATTGTTGTATTATGCCAGTTGTATATGTTTTGTAATGTTTAAAGGTCTGTAACCCTGGGATAGTTATGTAATATTGTAAATTAAGTTATTTTATTCAGAAATGAATGGATGTGATGACATGGTAGAATAGTATCGTGAGCACTGAACCCGTGGTTCAAGGGACCTGGATTTGGGGGCGTCACAGTGAGTATACAAATGCTCACACTTCAATAATAAGTTGCTATGACTATCTGCCGACTCCTCTTTAACTAATTGAGTTCGCAATTATTAACACTCGTCTTAATGTACAACTACATTTTACTACTATTATAAGGTCTTAATTCAAGAATAATTCAAAGTTGTAATTATTCCAACATATTACCTCAAGAAATTTAAACAATTATAACAACAAGGTTTTGTCACTCAAAAATAACTTCAATCATTTACTTTGCGTTTATCGAGATCTTCAATTTTCTCGCACCTTGTTGAAAATGTTTGATTATAGCAAGAGTGAGCATGACAGCTCAACAAGTCAAACAGTTATCACATAACACGTAGTTCATATTTAAATCATACTTTATGCTTTATGCTTCGTATTTTATATAGGCATCATGCTTCTTATGCTTTGCATTTATTCAATTACTTCATGCTTACAATGCATCTCAATATTTACAAGTTATATAATTTATATAACATACTGAATTTCATAGTATCAATTATGTATCAACTATTCACATCATATGACTGTTCGAAGGCATATTTAAAATCAATTCGCACATACAATAAGTGCACATATAACAGTTTATATATATAGCAACAGGTTTGCAAGAACATCACATAGTACTGAAAAACTTGCCTGATATGCGTATTGACTTATACTACTACTCTGTGTCGATTACCTCATTTAAAAGATCTAATTTTAAATAGGTTTATCTTTTAGTTAGTAAAACATATAGGGATTCCTATATCATTCTCAAATAAATTGAAACTTAAGCACATAATTCCCTATTTACAAACATATAAATTATAAGACAATATTATAACTATTGGATAATATTTTAGTTGCCAACTCGTATTATTATACACCTAATAATACCTCAACTTCTTACTAATGTTATTAAGTATTTAATAACATCTCAATTGATTATTAATATTATTAATCATTTAAAAATATGTAAAACCCTTACAATTATCATAAATTATTTAATAATAATTTAATCCTTTAGTAATATTTAAAAACTTAAAAAATTAAATAAAAATTGTTTAATCACTTTATTATTTCGTTAATTCATTCCCTTTATTCATTTAATATTAGTTAAATAAATACTTAATTTAATTAACTATACTTGTTATTTATCATTACATAAATAATTACTTTATTAACCTTATTTTCCTTTAATTATTAATTATTATCATTTAATATTAATTAAATAATAAATAATTATTTTATTAACTTTATCTCTCTTTAATTATTATTTAATATTATTTGAATAATAATTAATTAACTAATTATCCTAATTCATTATTTAATATTAATTAAATAATAAATAATTATTTTATTAACTTCATATCCTCATTTATTTATTATTTAATAATAAATAATTAGTTATTATCTTTATTTGCTTTAATTATTATTTAATATCAATTAAATAACAATTAATCATAATAATGGTTTTTATTTACTTTATTTATTATTTATAATATAAATAATAAATAATTATTAAACTTGGGTCCCAAATTAATTATATAAATTTTAAAACATTTTGACCCATTTAGACTCAAACCGCTCTGAACCGACCCGTTTAAAACAACCCAACCAGACCCAAAAAATGTCATTTTTCAAAAAAATAAAAAAATGGACTAGGGCCCTGACCCTAGTCCTGCAGAAATATTTTTTAGGGTTTCGACTGCTTGACCCCCGCTCACTCCGATGGCCATAACATTCTTATTTCTTAACCTTTTTAAGAGATTCAAGTGCTCATGCGTTCGTAACGTCTTCTTCTATAATCTCTCTTTAGATCAAACCTTCAAATTACAAATGGAAATTAACTCAAAATAGCTGACAAGGACAGAGTGAAAACTAATTTCATAAATCCTTAATTCGATTACTTTAAACTTGATGTCACAAGCATTATTTTACTAGATCATCATGCTATATGACTCTATAACATTGTAATACATAATATACATCTTCAAAATAGATTATCTACTTGGGTTTCATTGTTTAAAAAATTATTATAGCATCTAGGTTTTCTTATCTTCAAAAACCATTCATAAAAATATATTTTTCTTCTTGAATTATTAAAAATTCTTTTCAACTTTCTTTGTCGTTTAGGTTACTTATGTAACTCATGGATTTACACATAAAACTTGTGGATCCATGAATCACACAGCCAAAATTGGTTTTCACAAACATATAACTACTAAATCTAGGGTTTAAACTCATCTTATCAACAAAAGTGATTTACACACAAAATCACCAACACAACTTCCTTATACCATCGAAACCACCATGTTCCACCGTTAATCTAAATCTCCCACCACAAAAATGGAAGAATCAAAATAACCCCAATAGCCAAAACATAATAAAAAGGCTAGGGTTTTAAGAAATACTTTTGAACCTCATGAGTTCTTCTCTTCTTGAATGAATCTTCATCATTGCTTGATCATCTTCTTCCTCTATGGAATGATATGTCTTCCAAGCTTTCTTCCCCTACTCTCCCTTTTCTCTAGATTTTTCTCTAGAGCTCTCTCTCTCTCTCTCTCTCTCTCTCTCTCTCTCTCTCTCTCTCTTCTTGGAACTTCTAGTAAAGTTGTTAACAACCTTTACAACTTGGTGGAACGTACACTCTATATATAAAACACTTGTAATTGCACTTAGCCTCATTAATCAACCAATACATAGTTAATTAGGTATCTAATCGAATAGGGAATAAGATCCATAAATTAAGGATATTAGACTTGTATTGGGAAGAGTTTTTCTTTGAGTAAATTATGCAGATGCTTGGAGCATTGCACCCCTCTTGGTTCCCCCCCCCCCACCCTTTGACCAACTACTCCCCTATTTCCCTTCCAATTTTTGATTTATTTTTATTACTCATTTATTCATTTATACCATCATGTGCATATATATTAATATATACATTCATTTCCTCAACACATGCATTCTATTAGGCTATACAATGGACTATATATTATCTTTCATTGGGCTACATAGTTAATTATATTTGGGCTCCAAATTTACTTCCATTTGGGCTATTAGATTAAATCTTTTAGGGCTCCCAAGAATTAAATCAATTGAACTCAAGGTTGGGCTACCATAATTAAATCATTGGGCTTGGAAATAATTTCATTATTGGACTCCTCCATATTTACATTGGGCCTATAATTAATTCAAGTTGGGCTAACTAACACAAACTACACCAATTTGACCCTAAACAAAATGTGAATTAGGGTTTGGGCTAATTAAAACAAATTTCACCCCCAAGGGAAAACTTACAATTTAATCTTCACTAACCAAGAGTAAAATGGTCTCTAGGTGATTATTAGAATGTCAAAGTCATTACAAAATATTCTAGGACAAAATGGTCATCTCATATTTTCTCTAGACTTCCTATAAATGGAAACTTTCTATTTATGAAAGGTTTCTAAACTTCTTATTTATGAAAAGTTTTTTCCTCGAATTTATTCCGTATTCGTAAATAGTGATTTCTGCTAAATTTTTTGAGAAGTATTTTATTTGAAAATATGCATCGCTATGTCAAATAAACGCTATCTGGAACGTGAAATTTCAAAAAACCCAAAGGATGTTTTTTGCGTGAATAGTATTTTTCTGCGTTTATTTTTTGAGAAAATCTTTGTCTTCAATTAAGCCTTAACACATATTCTTAGTCACTTAACAATCAATTTAGGTTATAATTTCAAACTTCAATCATCTACAATCGCTCTTACGAGTCAATTTTAGGTCTTTAAGGTATACCCGGGAAGTTCTGTTCCTTAGGGATTTTAATATGCAATTCACACACTAATTAGATCACAGGACTCGATCTTTATTGATCTTGTGACGCCCCCAAATTTGTGTTCCTCGAACCACAAGTTCGATGTTCACGATACTATTCTACCATTCAATCGCAACCATTCATTTTGAAATAATATAACTTAATTTACAGTATTACATAACTATCTCAGGTTCATATACCTTTATACATTACAATATGTATACATATGACATATTACAAAAACATGAAATTTACAACAGTCCCATAACTATATACTATTACTATTTGGCCTTTCCTTTTCCTTTATCTGTCCCTGACCCCTCTGCATGTTCGGGTTTAACTGAAATATCATATTAAAGCAAGAATGAGCATAAAATAGCTCAACAAGTACATAAACGAATAATGACATGATATCTCAGAGTAATGAATGAAAATCTAATACAATAAGGTTGAACAATTAAAGGGTTCCATAAAGAATTTAAGAATGTAAAATAATTCTTTGAAGGATTAACTTGAAACATTAACTTTGATTGATGTATGGTCACAAGACCAAGAACTCGTTAAGAACAATACCAATCATAAAGACTGATACTGCCCAGTTCAGTCATAAGACTGCATTTCATTTCAGATGTGTACTCTAGGTGATCAGCCTATCGTACTTTTACATTGTACACAACATAAACATCAAACGACGTAACCACACCATGAGATTTATATCCCCCTTTTTTCCTTTATTCCCCTTATTATCAGGGTTGTTCTATTACAGCATTTCATAGATTCCGCACCACAATAATATGGATTGGTGAACATAACAATGAGTATCTGAGTTCAACAGGAATTATCACATATGTCTAGCCAAATCAAGATTGACATCGACCTTTCTTAAAAATAGTTCAATAATGAATAAACTTTAAAATGATTTATATGAATGCATAACATATATCATTGTTCAAGGAACTACAAAAGAGAGTTCAAAAAGAACACTTGGCTTTATCCTCGTTTACCTCTACTGATAAAATCTTATCCCGTTTATGTCCTACATAACCATAATATTGGTCCATGTATTAGTTATATACATTTACATTCTCTACCTTGCCATACAAGCTACCATTTACCTTTACATAAACCTTAATACATAACACATCGTTCATTCATATCTTGATAACTACCACATTGATCATTTTTTATCAATTGATGGCTTATATTACATGTCTCTATGATAAAGTATTAAAACATTTTATTTTGGATTAAAATATATATTTTTTTCAAAAATAGGACATCTCGCTGGTCGCGAAACCCCCTTGGTTGGACCTCGCCCCGACGTCGACTGGTTTCGCCATCAGTGAAGTGTTCTCAGTTGCACTGCACCCCAGCGCAGTGTTTAGTTCAAAACACCTCACCCCGGCGCAGTGCTCTAGATTTTGAAAAAAAAAAATCTTTCCAATTTCCATGCTATTTTTGGCCCCTTTTTACAAAACTTGATCCTAACACATGATTTAACACATATAACATGTATATGACTTACATAGGCCTTCAAAAACATTAAAAGTTTTCAAACAAACCTATTTTTTTAGATATTTCATTTTAGGTGACAACGAACATTTTTAAACGTTTAAAGTATACTTTTATCGCCATAAACACCAAATGACTACCAGTCGACAAGAAACGTGTATTTACATAAAACTTAGTTATTTAGCTTCATTTTACCTTCAATTACAAAAAATGGCTAAAAATTAACTTTTTATAGAATTTTGTCAACTTAACAAAATTCACTCTTAACTCATACATGAGTTCTTGAACTCTATACGCTATATACATTAACACAAGCTTATTTGCTCACTTAGTATGATCACATAACATCTATATGCACCTTTTAATGCATGTTACAGATTATATTGTATTTTTCATACACAAGTCATGTTTTCATCTATCAATGAACTTATTATGCTGTTTAGTAAGAAATTTCACATGTATCAAACATGTTTAACACTTTAATCGAGGGTTTCACCATATCTAACAACATTTAACACATGATCTTCAAATCATGATTTCTAGCCATGAATATATGCATGCTTATCTCACCACCTTTGTAATACGATAATTGAGCTTAGGGTTTCATCATGTATCACTCATATAGCACATAACTCACATAAATTCTACTTTCAATCATGAAAACATGTATTGTAAGACCCCGAATTTTATGAAATACAAAATTTAATTTCTCTTTATATATATTTTTTTCCTGAAACAATAAGTGGTTAAATTGACGAAATTAAAAGTGAAGGATGTTATGTACAAATTTTATTTTGTCGGACAATATTCGTTTTGTCGGGGAATATTTATTTTGTAGGAAAATATTCAGGCCGTACGACGGCGCCGAAATAACTAATCATTGGTGGACCCCATAACAGAATATTTGTCGGATATAGAAAACGACAGAAGTAACCTTTTTAAATAAAAATAGTCAACGGTGTTATCACTTTTAACTGTTAAAATACCAGTGATAAAAGAATAGTAGCCTACGATAATTTATGGTATTTTACTGTAGTACGCGATATTCTACAGTAGCGTAAGGTATTGTGCAGCGTTTATATTATTGAACTGATAAATTGGTTATTACACAGTATTTGCATTATTGATCTGATAATTGACACCGTAACTGTTGCACATCATTTCATCAATAATTGTCACTGCATAATATTTTATGTTATCAATTCAATAATTGTTGTTACACAGTATTTTGCATTATTAATTCAATAATTGTCATTATACTGTATTTCATATCATTGAGTCAATAATTGTTGGCGCACTGTATTTTAAAATTATTGAACCAAATAATTGTCACAGTAGCAAATACACAGTAATTTATATTATTAAATTAATAATGATCTGTAATGTGTTTATTACATTATTGTTGAATTATTGTTATAGCATTATTTTATTTTATATGCAGGACCCGCAGGAAGAAAAAATAAAAAAATAAATAAAAATAATAATTAATTATTATTTTATGTGAATAGTAACGTGAATAGTAAGAAACATGTGGACCCATTGGTGGGGCCCACATGGTTGGTGTAGAAATTTGTTGAAGAAATTTGCAGCACGAGGCTGCTGTTGCTAGCGAGCAGCAGCCAGCTAGCTACCCCCACCTACCGCGCATAGTAACTTCTTTTCTCCTATAAATAGTTTGCTCAGCTGAATAGAAAAATCACACCTAAAACATAAAATTTTTCTATAAGAATTTTATGAGTTTTCTCTGAGAATGGTAAGGTTATCTTGAGTGTTTGAAAGCCAAAAGGAGTGCAGGAATTTTTCAAGTAAGTCTTTTATTAAAAAGTAGTAATTTCATAAATTCCTATTTTTCACGGTATTCACAAATCTTCCTTTAGAAGACTCTTCTTTAAGAAGATTCATTTTTAAAAGCTTTCTTTGAAAGATTTATTTTGGAATATTATTTTAAAAACTATTTAAAAGTTGTTATTTTATACTACAAAAATTATGTTAAATATATATAATTTTGATTGTTCATATTATACGAGTTATTATACACTTTGAAATTTATATATGGTAATTACTAATTATATTATAAATATATAGGTTGATCAACCTCATTTAAATCAATATCCAGTCACATGTTAAGGTAAGGAATATCATTCTTTTCACACTCTTAAATTTATTACTGTAAGGAATATCATGTTCTTTCATATTCTATTATTTAAACTTACTACAGTAAGGGGTATCATTCTTTTCATCATCATAAATGGTATTATTTTCTTACTTGTAAGGGATATCATTTTCTCTCATACTCTTAAACTTACCACGGTAAGGGATTATCATTCTTTGATTTTTGAAAATAATATCGTTTCTTTCTTACTCATAAGATGTGTTATTTATTTCCATGTATTAAATTGTGGGAATAACCTTACGGCGCGGATTACCGCCTGTTTGTGAATAACCTTTCGTATTCATTCCTTATTAATCTCTGAGAATAACCTTATGGCGCGGATTACCGTCTGTTTGGTGAATAACTCTTTGTATTCAAATTTTATTAAATTGTGGGAATAACCTTATGCGCGGACTACCGCCTGTTGGTGAATAACCCTTTGTATTTATTTCTTATTTGTCTCTTGTGGAAATAATTTGTCTACACGAATTATCACATGACACTTTTATTCCATATTCATTTGTAATATAATTTTCTTTCATATTCGTAAGTGATATTATTTTCCTTTGTACTCATAAGGGATATCATCTTTTTCATCTTCCATTATTCAAACTTACTATGGTAAGGGATATTAATTTCCTTCACCTTTTGTTAATCAAACCTGCTACGGTAAGGATATTATTTTCTTTCATACTCCTAAATCGAAACTTATTATGAAACTATTTCTTCTATAATTCTTGAAAATATTATATGTTCCATAATAGTTGCACTTCATCATTTCAATTGAACCTTCCTATTTTCTAAACCTTTCTATTGAACTAACCATTATTCTGAACTGTGGATCTTGAATATCATTTTTGAAGTTCACTCCACATCATGTTGACAATTTGGACATTATTTGAATTTGCACAAAGTAAACTTCTAATACTTATTGTTTATCCTGTTTCTTCTGTTCATTATTTATATCATTCTAATCATCCAAAATCAAGTTGTTATGAATATCTGTGGCCGGGGGCACAGATGCGATATATTTGTTGAACAAATGATAGGTTAAAGGCGATACATCTGTTCAGTGTCTTTTTATGGCATGCGGTGAATGTTCTCTTTGGCCCGTAGTGCAAAGATGAACTGTTGTTTGGTATGATTATGACCAAAGGCTGAATCTGGTATAATCATGACCGTTTGTGATATATTGAATATTTTTGGCCCGTAGTGCAAAGATGAACTATTGTTTGGTATGATTACGACCAAATGCTGAATCTGGTATAATCATGACCGTTGGTGTTATATTGAATATCTTTGGCCCGTAATGCAAAGATGAACTGTTGTTTGGTATGATTATGACTAAAGGCTGAATCTGGTATAATCATGACCGTTGGTATTATATTGAATATCTTTGGCCCGTAGTGCAAAGATGAATTGTTGATTTGCATGATTATGACAAGGAACTGTGAATTTTTATTTACATGACTAATGGTATTTCAGATGATAAAAGTTGATGATGTTTTCCTAAATAGAGAAGCGAGTGGACATTATAATCTGCATTGTTCTTCTAATAGATTGCTCATTCCGCTGCTATTATTGATCTGAACGTTGTTCAAGAATTTAACTGAAGTTTTTGATATAAACCTTGTAGTCTATTGTATTCTATCAAGAACTCAAATGTTGAAGGCTAATGATAAGTTATTCGTCATTATCTTAGTCATGATATTTCTTACTGGGCTATTTGAGTTAACCCTTTCTTTCCGTTCCATTGTTTTTCAACAGGAGATGATAACATAGCTGGGTCTAGCCAGGGGATGGAGTGAGAGTCCAAGGGATAGTTATCATAGTCTTCACGTGTTGTAAAATAGTGAAGACTTAATTGTGTATTATTATACACTGTATTGTTAAACGTTGTACTACCTTGTAATAATTTTGTTGTAGTTTTTTGACAACTCAAGTTTGGGCTGTGTGAGCCCAGATTTGGGGGTGTCACATGTATGGCTACTCCTCTTCTCCTAGCTATGAAGCTTCTTAGTGTTGGATGATCCACCTTGAAGGCTTAATCACTTCTCTTACTCATTTTTTCTTGAAATCTCTCCAACTTTCTAACAACCCTAGCTTCTTCTTCTTTCTTTATCTCTTTACTCTCACACTTAGCAACTTTGCGATGAAAAAGAAAGTGAATTGCATAATATCTAGCTATACTTGCAAAAATATACATACATAAGTTATATGTATATTTCCAACAACTAACCATGCATTGAGTAGCTTAACTCATGCATGGTCAAGGCTATTCAAGATATTTTCCTTCAATAATTAATGGTATTTTGGTCATTACACACTAAAAAGGATACCAAGGTCACTCTTCAAGTTGTTAAGGATACTTTGGACTTTTGTCAAAAATCCTAGACAATTATTCAAATTAAATCATTTTTTGCTTATTTTTAATCCATCTCAAGTCATTTTCAATCCAAATTTGTTTCCTTAAGCTTGAATTTTATTTCACAATCAAATAATACATGAATGACTTGTCCCAAAACACTTGTCACACTTCTAAATTTTAATTCCATTATTTATTTATAATATTTACAATATTCTAAAAATTACATATCATTACAGATCTCTTTTGATCACTGTACATGTATTACTGAATATCGAAGCCTTTATTTCTTTCGTATTGTGTTCATCTTTGTGAACGCCTCGTTTTACCTTCGCATTCTTCCCGTATTTCCATTACATTTGTGAATATGGTTTTCTATACCTATATGCTGTATAGATACCTAACTTAATTTATATGTGACATCCCAGAATTTAACAAGATTTATAAATAAGGATTTTGGCTAATTAAGTAAAGGTTAGCAGTTAAAACTTAATTTTGAATGATAGAAAATACTAAGGGTGATTAAATATGATTTATTATTTAATCAAAGTTCTAAAAATGACCTATGTGGTAGGTTGAATATGTGTATATGTATATTTGATTTGATAAAGAAAGAATGATTTAATGTATAAAGAAAAGTGATAAATGAGGAAATCATATATGATTTGAGCTTTAAGATATAATATTAATAACTACCTTAATGAGTAGGCCTTGATATGCTAGGTTACGAGGATGATAAGGTGAGGTAAGTTGGAATGTGCTAGAAGAAGGAACCGTTTGACCTAATTGAGATATTAGGCATTAACGAAATATTGAGGATTTGATAATTGAATATTTAAAGTTTAATAAGGAATTGATATTAATTGATTGGAATGAGGTAAGTATCTACACGACGTGTAAATACAGAAGGTAATACTCTCGCATATGAGTAAAAGGAATGTAAATTGTATGTAGGCTGAAAATTGTCATATAAGTATTAAGTGAACAAGCGAAAGGACATAAAAGTCGTGATAAAGGTATTATGAGCTTAAAAGGATAAATGACAATGAATTTTGGTAATCCGGTCTTGGTGTACTTTTTGAGGAAGCGGTTTAAAGAAGAAAGTAAGATTATGACCAATTGAGATGTTCGGAGTTGGAATTTATGAAATGTGGAACCAAGAAGGTTCGTAGGAAATGAGAAATATAATTTACGGTTAAAGGAAGTTATGTAGTCAATTTATGATTAAATGGTTAATTAAGTTATAAAATAACTACGTGAACTTAGCACAATGAATAATGAATAACCTAGTCGGTCGATCAAAAGAAAAATCAATTCAAAGAAGCATGAAATGAATTATTAAGAGGAATGTATAAATGATTTCAATAAGAAGGAAAATGGCAAAGAAAATGAACATTGCATGAAAATTCAAAATCTGGCAAATTGGAATAATGACCAAAATGCCCACAACAAGTTAGTTAATGACTATTGTGTCATAAAGGGTAAAATTACCAAAATTCCCTTGACAAATTAGGTAATGACCTATGTGTCCCAAGTGATGAAATGACAAAAATGCCCTTGGATGAGTTAACCATGGTTATGTTACCCTAACTAGCCTAGTTAAGGCTCATATAATTAAGCCAAAGAAAGCAAGTCTTCTTCATTTCCATCATTTGCTGAAAATTCTAGCCCTAGGAGAGAGAGAGATAAGGAAGCCATGGAAGCAAAGATAAAGAGCTTGAAATCATAACCTAGAAGACTTAGATGATTATGGAGCAAAAAGAAAAGATGAAGCTCTCTTCATGAGGAAGCTTTCTATGTAAATAAGTTGAGCATACAAGAAGGTATGATTATGTTTGAGCCATGAAATTTGGTATTTATTTATTTAAATTCAAGAATAGATAAAGCCGTGCATGAATTTTGGTATATATATATGTTGGTTATATAAGTTGTGTGTGTCAAAAGTGTGTTTCATGTGAAGCCCTAATTGTTGAAGTAGTAGACCAAAGGTGGTGCACTATTTATGTATATTTTCAAGCTAAAAACCATGATTTATTAGGTGATCATGTGTTATATGTTGGTAGTTTTGATGAAAACATAGTTGAGAGAGATGATCATGTTGGATACATGAGAAATTTCATGTTAGAAAGCCTACAAGATTCATTAAAGACTTAAAAGCAAGACTTGTGAAAGGAAATTACAATACTAGGCTATAATTTTCATGTAGACCAAATCACAATTTGTAAAGTGCTTTAGAAGGTGAATGTAAAAGTTATACGGACTTACAAAGTTGTTAAATGTGTATTTGGTAGCCTATGTGGTGTATGGAGTTCAAGCTAAAAACCATGATTTATTAGGTGATAATGTGTTATATATTGGTAGTTTTGATGAAAACATAGTTGAGAGACATGATCATGTTGGATACATGAGAAATTTCAAGTTAGATAGCCTATAAGATTCATTAAAGACTTAAAAGCAAGACTTGTGAAAGGAAATTACAATACTAGGCTATAATTTTCATGTAGACCAAATCACAATCTGTAAAATGCTTTAGAAGGTGCATGTAAAAGTTATACGGACTTACAAAGTTGTTAAATGTGTATGTGGTAGCCTATGTGGTGTATGGAGTTCAAGATATCAAAATTGAGTTTAAGGATGAAATTGAATTAAGTTGACAAAGTGCCACCAATATGAGATTTTTGACTATTTGTGTAATTGGAGGTCAAATGAGGCCAAATAGCTAAGTTTTATGTAAATACACGTATTAGAAATGATTTGGAAGTCGTTTGGTGTCTATGGCGATAAATGTGGATTTTAAACGTTTAAAAATGTTCACTGGCACCTAAAATGAAATCTTTGGAAAAATGAATTTAATTGAAAAGTTTTAAATGTCTTGAAGGCCCATGCAAGTGAAATATGTGTTATATATGTTATATGTGTTAAATGATGTGTTGGAACCAAGTTTTGCAAAAAGGGGCCAAGAATAACATGGTTGTTGGAAATGAAAATTTTGAAAAAAATTAATGAAAATTCAACTTAAATGTGATTTTTGACAATTTTAAGGAATTAATGGTGAAATAAGGTCAAATGACTTAGTTTTGTGTTATTACACGTGTCTACATTGATTTGGTAATCAACGGTTGGAAATTAGAATGAAAATTCGTTTTGAACGATCGAAATCGATCGTTTCGACCCTAAATGGATTTTTACGGACAAAACCAGCCTTGTGCGAAGTTTAATTATTTTAAAGGCCTAGACATGTCTTATATAACATATATGAACTATGTTGAGTGTTGGAATAAAGTTTGGAAGAAAATGGCCAAAAAAATCACAAAGTTGGTAAAATTGAGTTTTAAAGTTGAAAATTTTTCGAAGTGTTGAAATATTTTGGAACGCCCTCCTATGGGCTATTGCTTCAATAATTTTAAGAATCCAAATGAGTCATGTAATATTTTTGTAAAATACTAGGTAGTAAGACCTAGTTATGGTCCAAATTTGAGCTTAATTGGATATAAGATAAATGAGTTAAAAATCAGCAAAGGTAGTGCAAAAATCCAAAAACTCTGCATTTGAACACTGCGCCTAGGCGCATTGTTTAGTTCAAAACATTGCGTCGGGGCCAAATGCACTGTTCATGGCCGAGAAGATTTCGCGGCCAGCGAAGTCTAAAGGGGCCTGAGTGAGATGTTTGTTTATCATAAAAAAAAAATTAAGCTTCCAAAAAACTATGTTTTGATGTGGGATGATAGAAATAAGTTATATAAACCCTAGAATTTATAAAAAATGGTCATTGAAAAGGGTGTTAAAGTATAATGAAACTAGAAACGGTATAATCTAAAATACCCAAAAGCCAAGTAAAAGCATGATAATACTTGTGTAAAAGGTCGGGAATGAGTTAAGATATATTATTAACCTATGTAATGTATAATACATCAAATGTGAAATGAATAAAGATGAGTGGTATAGTATTTATGAGTTAAGTTTGAAAAAGAATGTATGAGACGTATTATAATCCTATAATGATATATAGGTTCAATGTTGACAGATAGAGCTTGGATAAGCAAACCGACAAGACGGACATGAAAGACGTTTGAAGAAGCGTAAAGGTTAAGTATATAAAGCATACTAGGCAAGTTTTTCAGACTTAATTGTAATGATTGTTCTATGTGAACTATATGATAGTAAAAGATGTGAAATGTGCCCTATGTGATTTAACTACTAAATGAAATATGTGACATTTAAGCATAGCATAGTAAAGTAAAGGATGTATGACGCATGAATATAAACTGCAAGCATAAAATGTGTTATCTGATTGACTTGCTGAGCCTTTGTGCTCATTCTAGCTTTAACTGACATTTTCAGGCAATGTATAAGAAGGCTGAAGGTCCTGATTAAGCAGAAAGGTAAAGAATGGTAATTACATAAAAATACATGAATGAATGTATTATATTCATATGTGTAATGTGATAGTTAAATGAATGTATGTAAGTTTTATTTAGAAAATCCTGAAACAAGACATGATTGATGTATTATTATGAGTTGAGCTTTGACATGTAATAAACTCGTAGGTATAGGATAAATGTCTGTAAACAGATACATATATGGAACAAATATAAGTGAACAGGGCCATGTATAGACAGATAAATGTTAAAATTATTTACAGGTTTATGTTATGTAAATCATAATATATATGAATATGATAATTGTAATAGACTAGGTCACAACTAATAAATGTTTGACCTAAGTCCTAAAGTATAGAAAGTGAACGTTACGATCCTGAGACATGTAAGAATTATAAGATAAATAAACAGATTTATGGACCGCGTTATGGTCGAGTGATTGGTTTAAAGGTTAAATGTTATGTATTAACGCACGAAACTGCCGTTAAGATGCTTTATGATTATATAATATGATTTTAAGATTAAGAATTATGTTATCTAGATGTAATTGGAAATGAATAAGGAATGTTGGGGTTTCGGTAGCGTTACAGTATACCTTATCGTACACACCATCAACCAATTCTAGGTTTTAAACTTCTAACACATGTTTTTCTTTCAACCCTAATATTTGAATTAGGTTAAATATTTTATCATTCCTACGCATTCATCTTTTCCTCATATTAAGTTTTAGACTTACCCTTAAAAAATGATTTCATCCTCGAAATTACTACTACCATCGTTTTGTTAAAGTTTGATTCATTTCCAAACCTTTACAACATCTGCCCATCCGAACAAGCTCATCGGTTACCTTATCATAGGCATGACATTACCTCTAGTTTTATCTACATTGTTATATCCCTTCTGTGACAGTATTCTTTCTTAGTCCAAGTCTTATTTGACTTGCCATGACTCATTACTAATTGATTATATTAAGGTATTAATCAACTACGTCTTCATTCCATAATAGAACTCTTATTCATTTAATTTAACCTTTAATCACGTCTGAATTATCAAAAGTCTAATTTTTTTACTAAATGACTATATACTACTTTCTTATCCAAGGATTGTCGTAGTCTTAAATCACATAAATCACTTAAGATTGTATTTATCAACCTTATGAATTTTTGGGTCATCACATATAGTGTGCTGTGCATGTTAGAATTGAAATTAGAAGTAGTTTGTTGTTTGGTTGGACCTAGGGGGATTAGAATTAATGGTTGAAGGGTATTCAAATGCATGTTCTATCTCTAGCATAATGAGTTAATATTATATTATATACACGGGTAAAAAAATAAAAAGTACAATACAATAAAAAATTTAAAAAGTTATCCCTAGTTTCACATTAAAAATATAATATTTATAGACAATGAAATCAAAAAGAATACAAATATCTAAATGAGTGATTTGACGATTAGTAAACATAGTTTAAAGAACTTTCGTATTAGTCTCAAGTTTTTACTTTCGTAATTCATCTCCCATTTATATAGGTAATTTTTTGCATAGTTAACATGGCCCCGTATATTTATTTTTCGTAATTCATGCAAAGATAGTTGTGACAATACATATCAACGTTAATAAGAAAATTAGAGCAATAAATGACTTTCTTAATAAATATGTCGCATTATAAAACATCAAGTAAATGAAAATTGAAGAAATATTAATCTTTTACACAGATGCATGAATATAATTAACACATTTTATGAGAAGAAATATAATTGACACACTATATAAAAATAAATATAATTGACATGTACAATACTCTATTAAAAAATAAAACATTTAAAAAGTGGGATCACGTTAGAAAACTATCTCCTTTCTAGGGGTGAGCAAAAAACCAAAATTGGCCCCAAAATCGCACAAAAAACTGACCAAATCACACCAACAATTCTGATGTATATGACGATTTTAGGAGGGTTGAAAAATAGCATTTATACATATACATATATAAGTATACATATACATATACATATATACGTATATACATAAGTACATATACATATACATATGTATATCTATATGTATATATGTGGATGTAGATGTACATATATATATATATGTAACGCCCCTAAATCCGGGTACCTTGAACTTTAGACTTGGTACGTCACGATACATCATCTTCATACATGTTCTATAACTAATGCGAAATATCTAAATATAAATTGTTTATTTTAGAGTATTCTACAACATTTTTCAAGGTTTCTAACCTTAACTTACATATATACCTTTAGATTCACAAAAAGGTTTACATAATTAACTTACATCAAATAACTAATTAGTTATCATGTATAACACTATAATCTTGTCCTTTGTTTTCGTCTCTATCTTTACTCAAATATTCGTATTAATCTAAAATTTGTTATCATGATATAGCAATGGTGAGCAATGACTTTGTTCAGCAAGTTTAAATACAATAGAGATATATCATGATTGAAAGAAAGAATAAGCTTTCGGATTTTCAACAATATAATAATTGTGAAAGAGTAGGAATCATAATTTCAATAATTGAATAATTGAATCAATTAATGTTGAGTGTTAATAATGACCATGAATTTTTTTTACTGAACGTTATGGTAATGAAGGTGATCAGCATTTCATACCTGATGAACATATGCAACGTGCACTATGTGTGAATCAATAATTTAAAGAAGTGGAATAATTATAAAGAATTAAACCACTAGCATGCCTGAAGCATAGCAACTCAAGTTTGAGTTAAAAGGAACTTGCTCAATAGAAATTTGAGTAAGGTTAGGGAACTAGCCTTGTTCGTCGATTACTGCTACGCATTCTAATTTAACCTCTTATGAAAGACCTATCAATTACAAGATTGATCTTTTAATTAGCATATCATATTATACCTCATAACACTACTAACATTTAAGCACATAATCAAATATTAGGTAGCACCTTAACACCATACGTATTCATAATTCTAAAACTAGTCCACATCGAGTCTTTAACAGTGTTCAATATAGTACGTTGAGTGGTTTTCCACAACAACCAACAAACTAATTTCCGTCTCATCTACACTGTTTTCATGATGAGTTAGATTGGTTGCTAGTTCGTATATACCTCAGCTCCCTAAAGGAATCGTTTAGCCAAGATACAATACATTAACCATTAAAGAGTATGAGTGTACCACTATTTTTATCATAAACCTTATGAATTAACACTAAGTCTTTTATTTTATAAGTTCTTCTTTATAATATAATAAGCTGAATACCACAATCCAGCAAGTAGGATTCAAACCTTATTCCCCCTTTCTTAACATATTGAATTTCCAATTCATTATACTATTCAATATAGCCTATTGAATGTCCAATCAATAACTTAACTCAACTTTTAAATTTTCAATTAATATTATTAATTATTTAATAATATTCAATTTCTTACCTACTAATATTATTAATCATTAAATAATATTTTAAATCAATGATTTAATAACACTTTAATCTAAATGTTATCAATCACTTAACAATATCTTCATCTAATATTATTAATATCTTAATAATATTTTAATCATTTATTAAACCAATAAATAATTTATTTTAATTGTTTAATCTTCACTAATTCATTTATTTATTAACCATAAAAGGCCATAAACATAATATATCATAAAAAATGACTAAAATACCCTTAAAAATCTGAATATAGCATATCTAGAGTTCTCAAGTCATAAAATTCTATTTTCCAAATTTTCAACATCACATAATTAATTTAATACATTTATTCATAACTAGATCATTTCCATGAAAAATACAAAATCAGTTCCAAAACTTTATATTTTCTGGTATTTGATATAATATTAATCCCTTATGAACATATATTTTTCCTGGAATTTTTGAAATTCATTTACTGTATTTAAATAGTCCAAAATAGCCAAATATTGCTACATTTATCATAAATCGAAACTTTGTCTAAAAATTCTGCTATTTTCAGGGTATGATCCTTCCATATACATATACCTCCAGTAAGAATTTCATAATTTTTGGTGTTACAAAAAAATAGTTATTAGGGTGTACTGTTAAAAGTAGTCATTTACTGTAAAATCAATATCTCTCATTCTACAAGGAAACAAATTCTCAAATTTTTACAGGACTCACATAACTTCTCATATTATCACTCCAAATATTTATAGAAATTTAAGAGTAAAATAAATAGATGAAACAGCCCCTAGAAACAGATAACTAGCAAGTTTTTTCACCTTTTCTTGAAAAAATTGAACAGTTTTCACTCCAATTGCTACTACGGTTTGTAAACTCAATATTTTTGAGTGATACCACTTGGGTTTACTAGTTAACTTACATATCTAGCCACCCCTTTTGACGGATCGTAAAAAGAAGGTGTAGAATTTAAATGATAGATTTTTAAAGTATTAGAAAATTATGGTTTTCTAACTTTTTTAAAACATAATTTTTATTTCTTTCTTCTTGATTCAACTTTTGACACTCCAAAGGAATATATCTAAACGTATAACACTTATAAACATGTAGATTCATTGTTTTGGAGTTCAAAATCATAAGGTCATGGTTAAAAACAACCAAAAATTAAATATATAAACTAAATTATAGTTAAAGGTTTTATACCTTCTGTTAGATGATCTCCTCCTTCCAAAACCGTGACCTTCCTCTCTTTATTCCCTTTTAGAAAATATTTTTCTTTTCTCTCTCTTAGAAGCTTTTGAAAGAAGATGATGGCATAAGACTTTGGACTTAAAACTAGATTTAATTTCAATTAAGTCTTTCAATCTTATCCCTTAATTAACCAATTTGGAATCTCCTTACAAATCCACCAATCTAAAGCTAGGACTTGAAAAATATACAATTTATTTTAATGGACTTGAAATATTATGCATTATAGCTAAATCTCTTCTTCCAACACTTACTTAACCACTTTGGAATCTTATTTCATGTCCACCAATCAAAAGCTTGGATTTGAAAAGATACACAATCTAACTTAATTATAGGAATCTCATCCCTTTATTAACCAATTTGGAATCTCGTTTTCAAATCCACCAGTAAAAAACTAGGACTTGAAAAGATATACAATCTAATTTAATTCTAGGAATCTCATCCCTTTATTAACCAATTTGAAATCTCCTTTTCAAATCCACCAATAAAAAAACTAGGACTTGAAAAAATATACAATTTAATTTAATTCTAGGAATCTCATTCCTTTATTAACCAATTTGGAATCTCCTTTTTAAATCCACCAATCAAAAACTAGGACTTGAAAAGATATACAATCTAATTTAATTTTAGAAATCTCATCTCTTTATTAACCAATTTGGAATATCCTTTTCAAATCCACCAATAAAAAACTAAGACTTGAAAATAAATGTTAACCACATTTTTGACTTTCACTTAAATTAATTTATATACCAAATGTTAGACCACTAATAACAATCCAATTAGGCTCAATCTAATTTACACATTGGGCCATCATAACTTTACTAGCATACATGCAATTTAATGCTTATAGTAGCTAGCTTAATTAATAAAATGGTTTCATATTAATAATCAATTTAATTAACTCGAATATTTAATCCAATGAAACTTATCATATTCAAGAATTACTTGAATATTTACTTAGCTTGTTTTATCAATGTATTGATATTAACATCCTTATGGTAGTCCATGAAATTAATATAGTCACTTATTAGACTTACCTTTAATTAAATTAACATTCAAATCACATAATCGCATAGTCACACTGAAAGTAGTATGCCCTCAAGCCAATCACATTTGATGTGATAAGCATATACTTTGTAATCTTGTTCATTTATTAATAAAAGTATCAAGGCATTTCTTTATTCATGATTAATTACTTGAATTAATCAAATGGATAAACCCATAGTTTTCAAGAAATGCTTTTAGAACCATGATGAGGATCATGCTAATGAGATCTAAATTCAAGATAGCTCAAAACTAAAATTGTTCCTAATCGTTGGATCACTAAAAAGGGGATTAGTAGATCCGGATAGATTGGTACATACTATGCTTGCTCTTATGACGAGAATGATTGATCTCATAATCATTTGTGTAGAGACACTAAAGCAAGTATGTAGATGCTTATTAGAGAATAAGTTCACTGAACGTGACTCGCTCAAGGAACACCTAATGGAGTTTTACTTGTCTGTCAATAGGAGTTCCTTATGTGATAGTCGTACAAGTGATCCTTGGACTTGAGATCATCATAGTATCTTGTGTATACTAAGTTATACTTTGACATATTCCTTAAGACCTATTGGTATATCAAAGGATATGCTTGGGTATAGTAAGGTACACATGGAGATAGGTGAATGATCAACAAAGGATCTACCACTTCCAGTAAAGGGAGAGAATGTCATATGCAATTCAATAAGTGACAACTCAAAAATCCTTGGCCAGGGTTGAATGGAATTAGAAAGGAGTTTCTAATTTACATTAACTAGAGTTGTGTATTTGTGAATTGAAATGCATATGATCAAATAAATAAGACTTGACAGAAATTTCATGTCTTATATTTGATTGGGACATTGTATGGTAGAAGGATTGAATCGTATGGTAACTATTTGCTGAAAGGTTCTTTTACGATCAAATGTTGAAATCTATATTATCTGGAAAGTCGACTAATCGCTAAGGGGGCTTACCCTTATTATGGAATAATTATTTATTTTGAATTAAAGAGTTAATTCGTAATAAATGAATTATAATTGTTCTAATTTATTTATTATACAACCGGTTTAATATGGAGAACCTAAAGGGTCACACCGCAAAAGAGTAATATTTATTTTAGAAATGGATGGCATAATCGTAATAATAAATTAAGTATATTTAATTTATACTATGGTGATAGAATAAATTAAATAGCTTAATATTTATAATTTAGTATTTTAGAAATATTAATTATAAATTAATAAGAGGAGTCTTATTATTATTACTATTATTATAATTATTAGTATTATTATTTAGTTCCTAAATGGTTTAGGAATTAATTAATAAGTAGTAATATTATTATTAAATAATTAAGTTCCTAAATAGTTTAGGAATTATAATTATAATAATTAATTAAGTTACTAAATGGTTTAGTAATTAATTAATGAGTAGTAATATTATTATTAACTAATTAAGTTCCTAAATAGTTTAGGAATTATAATTATAATAATTAATTAAGTTACTAAATGGTTTAGTAATTAATTAATAAGAAGTACTCTCATTATTAAATAATTAAGTTCCTAAATAGTTTAGGAATTATAATTAATTAATTTAGTTCTTAATTAATTAGGAATTAAATTAAAACCCTAATCCTAAATAGTTTAGGAGGGTTGACTAGATCTATAAATAAGAGGAGTCTTATCATAGATCAATGTTACACACTCTTTCATTAGATTAGAGAGAGTACTCCATAATTCTTTACATCTAAGGAGTTAGAGAGAGAGAGAGAGAGAGAATTAGGGCTAGCCACCTATAGTTTGGAGAAACCAAAAATCCACTTCTTTAATTCATAGATCTCTTGGTGGATCACCTCTAGAGGCTTCACAGTTGGGGAACTAACATTGATCCGTGAAATCTAATCGGTGAATTTGAAGAAGAACGCGAAGGATTAAAGGGAAATGAACTTGTACCCGTGGAAGCTTGGTTCTACAAAGGTATAAATTCTTTTATCCTTCCTCAATTAATAATAGTCGCATAAGAAAGATCTGGGTTATTGGTTTGTACAAAAATTTTAAAATCTGATTTTCTTACTTCCGTTGCGCTGATATAATTTGATTATATGTATGTCATATTTTTGCAAACCAATAGCACAATAACTTAATTAAATTCACTAGGGTTCATTCTATTAGAAATAAATTCTCAATTTAATTTACAAAGTACATTAATAATTGCGGTTATTACAATATGTGTCATTAATAAGGTTTTCCAAAGATAATTTGGTCATTCAGGTCAATATAATCATTTTTCTCAATTCCTACACTTAACCCAAGTATGATTATATTAACCATAGTTAGTTTATTAACACATACCTCAATTTATTTAGTACATATATATATATATATATATATATATATATATATATATATATATATATATATCACACATTATTCAATGAGCACAAAGCTCTAGACATCACACAATTAAATGAGCACAAGACTCGAGAATACAACTCTTTATAATTTTCACGTGGCTCAAGAATACAACTCTCCATTTAAAATTTATTTACTTATTAAATTTTTCACATATCTCATTATAAAATTTCTTACAAAATCTTATTTGTCGAATAGTTCATCGAGTTTTAAAGGTATCATATTACTTTACTCTTAATATACTTCCAAGCATGCATATTAATAAAATTCTAGGTTTTAAAATTTAAAAAATCACATTTACTTACATTAAAATCTTAACACAAGGATTAGGGTAAAATATTTACTCAATTTCTATATTTTTTACTTCTCCGAATCTAGGTTTTAACTTTAACCTTTATTTCATCATCTAAGATCTTATTTAAAAGTCATGTGAAATATCTGGGATATTACAATATATACATATGTATATACATTTATATATATAAATATACATGTATACATCTATATATATACATATATATGTATATACATATACCTGTATACATCTACATATATACATATACACGTATACATATATACTTATACATATATAAGTACATATATACATGTATATCTGTATACATATACATAAATAAGTATACATATACATGTACATATACATATATAAGTACAAATATACATGTACATGTATATTTGTACGTATATATATTTCTAATGGAGGTAGATTTGTTATTCCCATAACAGTGTGGACAACCACGTGTCTAACGACTATCTCTAGATGTGTAAATGAACTCTAAGATTTGGGTTTAAGAAATTTAGATGGAGAGTTATGTTGTAAGAAAATGGGTTACTAGTATTAGCAAGATTGGGCTTGTGACACTCTAGGATTTTACAGAATTTCTAAATTAAGGATTATGGTTAATTAAGTAAAGATTAATAGTTAAAACCTATTGTTGAATGACAGAAATTTATAAGGGAGATTAAATATGAGTTATTATGTGATCAATGTGCTATTATGACCTATGTGGTAGGTTGAATGTATGTATACTTGATTTGATAAAGAAGGAAGGATTTAATGTATAGAATAATGGAAATGAGAAAAATATAATTGGATTGAGCTTAAGTTATAAAATTGAGAACGAGGTTAATGAATAGGCCTGGAGAGGCGATGGTATGAAAATGGCAAAGTAAGGTAAGTATGTTTGTGCAGTAAAGAAGAAACCGTATAATTAAATTGGTTTATTAAGGATTTATGGAATATTAAGTGTTGATATATGAATATATGGATTTGTTAAGGAAATTGATATTAAATAATCGAAATAAGATAATCGTGATATGATGTGTAAAGACAAAAAGGTAATACTCTTAAATATGAGTATAAGGAACGTAGATTCCAAGTATGTTAAAAATTGGTATATGTGAGTGAAGTAAATAAGTGAAAGGACGTTAAAGTCGTAATTATGATATTATGAGTTTAAATGATAAAGGACGATGGATTTTGGTAATCCAGTCAAGGTTCGCTTCACGAGGAAGCAGTTTATGAAAAAGTGAGTAATCCGACTATTTGAGATGTCAGAAATTGGAATTGAATTATTGAGGAATCAAAAGGTTTATAGAAATTGGAATTAAATGAATAATATGAAATTTTGGCAAATATTATAGTAATTAATACGTGATTAATGAAATTGATATTTCAAAGTGTGACAAGTGATATGGGACAAACCAATTATGGATTATTTGATGATGCAATAGAAGTCAAGCATAATGGGACAAGTTTGGATAAAAAATGAATTGATTTAAATGAAAAATAAGCAATTTGTGAATTATGGGGAAATTAAATTCCTAGAGTTTAAGGCTAAAGTAAATGATTCCCTTGACAAGTTTGGAAATGCCCATGGTATCCTAGTTGTGTGAAATGTCCATTGTGCCCTTTCTTAGTTAAGTGAAATGACATAAAAGACCCTAACTAGACATGCGTTAACTTAACCACTTAAGGGTTAAGTGTTGGAGAATTTATATACCACACATATATGTATATTTTCAAGTAAACAAGCTAGCTTATTTCATTTTTATCTTTCATTTTCGTAAGTCCTAGCAAAGGTAGCTCAAGAGAGAAAAGAGAGGAAGATGAGCTAGGGTTTCAAGGAATCATGAAGAATCTAAGCGCAAAAGGGATCAAGAGAACCTTATGAAACTAGCAAAGTGAAGATTCAAGCTCTAGCAAACTTTAAAGCTAGAAGAAGGAGTGCATATTGAAGGTATGTTTATGTTCAAGCCATGAGATTTAAGATTTATGAGTTTAAATTCAAGTCTAAGAGTAGTCATGCATGGATTAGTGGCTAGATGTAAAGATTATGTGAGTTATGTGTTCTATATTTATGAAACCCTAAGCTCAAGTTTGCTAGACCAAAGGTGGTGTACTATTCTTGTATTTTTCAAGCTAAAAAGCATGATTCATGGAGAATCATGTGTTATTTGGGGTTAGAAGTGACAAAAACCTAGTTTGAAAGGTTGATTACGTTTGATGCAAGTAAAATTTTGTGTTAAATGACAAACTAGATACCTAAATGGTTTAAAGGAAGGACTTGTGATAGATAATTACAATATTAGGCTATACTTTTTGTATAGATTATGTTTTAATCTGTAAAGTGCATTAGTACGTGCATATAGAAGTTATGTGGACTTATAAAGTCGTTAATTGAGTACGTGATAACCTATGTGAAGCATAGAGTCCAAAGATTGAAGATTGGTTTAAGGAAGGAAATGAGTAAAGTTGACAAAGTGTCACCCAAGTTTTTGGCCATTGTGTGTAATTGGTGATCAAATGAGGCCAAAAAGCTAAGTTTGATATTAATATATGTGTTTGAAATGATTTGGAAGTTGTTTGGCGTGTATGGCGACAATTGAGGATTTTAAACATTTTAAAACGTTCGCCGACGCCTAAATCGAATCATTTTGAAAAATGAAGTCATTTGAAAAGTTGTAAACATTTTGAAGGCCCATACAAGTCAAATATGTGCTATATGTGGTAAATGATGAGTTAGAATCAAGTTTTGCATAGAGGGGCCAAGAGTAACACAAGTGTTGGAACGGAAAAGTTTGTGAAATTTGATGAAAATGCAATCTAAAGGTGATTTTTGGCAATTTTGAGAATTTAAAGGTGAAATAAAGTCAAATGAATTATTTTTATGGTGCTACATGTGTTTACGTTGATTTGGTAATCAATGGAAGGAAATTTGAATGAAAATGGGTTTCGAACGATCGAAATCGATCGTTTCGATCCTAAACGGATTTTAACGGACAAAACTCGTCTCGTGCGAAGTTTTATGGTTTTGAAAGCTTGGACATGTCATATATAAGTTATGTGAACTATGTCAAGTGTTGGAATGAAGTTTTAAAGCTTATGGCCAAAAATCACAAAGTTGGATTTCAAAATTCGAAAAAATTTCTAAGCCTGAAATTCTTGTGAATAGCCTTCCTACGGGCTAGTGTATCTATGATTTTGAGTAGCCAAATGAGGCAAGTCAAATTTTTATAAAATACTATGTAGTAAGGACAAGATGTTTACAAAATTTGGTGTCAATTGGATGTATGGTTAAAGAATTAAAAATCAGCAAAGTAGCAGCAAAAATCAAAATTCTAGATTTTGGGCCACGACCGGGGCCATGTTTGGCTGAGAGGTTTTAGCCGGGGCCATGGATTCTAGGCCAAAAATCCGGCCGAGGCCACATATAGCAGAGTTTAGAAAAATGATATTTTTGACCCAAAATAAAATGTTTTGATTCTAAATGATAGAGATAAGTTATATAAACCCTAGATTGATAAAAATAGACTATGAAAAGGGTGTTGTGGTATAATGATATAATGAATGACATAATATAACATGCCTAAAGCTAAGCCAAAGTATGATAATAATTTATGAAAAAGGTCAGAAGCAAGTTAGGGTGTATTATAAACCTACATAAGGTGTAATACATCAAATGTGAAATGGTTAAAGACGGATGGTCATGTATTTATGGAATTAGTTTGATAAGTTATACAAGTTTATGATCTTATAATGACATATAAGTTATATGTTGACAGATAGAGTTCGAAATGAGCAAGCCGATAAGACGGATAACGAAGGATGATTGAGGAAGTACAGGTTAAGTAAAATAATGCAAACCAGACAAGTTCTTCAGACTTAAGTATAATAGATGTTCGATATGAACTACGTGATGGTAAATGAATTGAAATGTGCCATATGTGCAACTATGTGTTTTAATTGCTAAATGAATTACGTGACATTAAGCATAGTATGTTAAGGTAAAGGATGCATGACGCATAATATGAATTGTGAGCATGCAAGGTGTTAGCTGAATTACTTGCTGAGCTTTATGCTCATTCTTGCTATAAACTAACTTTTCAGGTAAAGTATAAGAAGGCCGGATGTTCCGGTTAAGCTAAGGTAAAGAAACGTGAATGCATGGACAAACGCAAGGAAATTTGTGACATGTAGATTTGTATAAATGCAAGTTATGTAATAGTTGATTTTAAATGATAAATCTAGATAGTATAAGAAGATGTATGGTTTATAAATTCATATAGATAAATGAGCATGTATGTACTATTTAAAGTAGAGGATGCACTACTACAAAACAGTAAAAAGATAACACCTAAAAAACGTTGTAATTTTCTCCCAGAAATGTCGAGGTTAAGGGTGTCATCTATTTGACACATTTTATACAACGTTTTTAAAATGTTGTAGTTGGCTCATAATGTAACGACCCCGAAATTCGACCCACTTTATTGATGAGTGGGTGTTATACCTACGATTTAGGTATTTTTAGGCTTAATTACTTGCTATCTTTAAGTACTTTTAGTTCTATTTTACTGGTTTTTATGTTTAATTTGCAGAAAACGGCTTCGAGAGGTCAAAACGGGAAAAATAAGCTGTTAAGGGCAATTCGGTAATTATGAACAGTGCTTGGCGCCGGGGCGCAGTGTCAAGGCATGAAGATGGCGCCGGGGCGCAGGTCGGTAATTCCAGTTGTCCAATACCGCGTGAAGCAATTCGAATCTGAGTTGGAAGCTAGTTTTTGCAGTTGACTTAGAGATAGATTCTAGGACTTCAAGTCAACCACGAAGGAAGATATAGGAAAGAAAGCAAGGATTAGGGAGAGACACGGTTTTAAGCTATCAGATTCGAGGATTTCTAAAGGAAGGAACACAGCAGTGAAGGAGAAGGAAGCGAGAGACTTTAATAGAGTTTTCTCTAATTCCTTTTCTTTTATCTTTTGAATTTTGATGAATTTTAATATTAATTTGATTTTGGTTTTCATGACGATGTGTAACTAAATTCTTCTTTAGGATTGCAATGGAACCGTTGGGTGAACTTTAATTAAATTATCTTAGTTTCAATTATTTGATCAATTGTTGGATTGGTTGTTATATCTCGTATTAATTTATAATTGTCTGATCAACAGTTATTTGATTTCTTAGATGGAATTGACGAAGAAAATCTAGGAATAGATCTGGGTATAATAACGTGTGACTTTGTTATTTTTCTTAGGAAGAGTATCATGATAGTATATAGGATGCGAATACCTATAGACCACACGTAACATATTGAGAGTTTGATCTTAATGAGTATGCTTTAATGAATTTTGCATAGAATTATAGCATTATAAGTTGGAGTGGATCTTTTTATTAGTTATTAACGGAGATTAGTGAATAGATAAGTGATCTCAGTTAACAATCCATTTGATTAAGTAATTGGAATTAAGATAATGACATTATTGTGATCCAACGGGGAAATTGTAACCTTAAAGCCTTTTATTATCTAATAAATCATTCGAGGATTCGTTAATTAGTTAGTTTAAATCCAATTTCAATTTTAATTAGTTCATAATTCAAGTTTGCTAAAGTTTAATTAGAATTGAATTAATATAAAATTAATAGTTTGTAATTGTTCCTCGTGGGTTCGACAACCTTATTTTTACTATATTACTTGATTGACCGCGTATACTTGCGTGTGAATTCCTTATATCTATATTCGGACAACAAGTTTTTGGCGCCGTTGCCGGGGAACAATTCTAATAATTAGTTTATTATTAAGTTTTATTAGTTTAATTTTAATTTAAAAGTTTTAATCTTGTGTTTTACCGTTGTTCTTTTCTGGCTTTCATCAGGTAGAGTTTTCTTGTGCTTTCTGGAAGAAGTTGCTTTTAGTATTTTGTGTATGCACACGAGATCTAAAGGTCCAGAACTAGAGCCTTACGAAGACGACATAGAACGAAGGTTCCGTAGAATTCGCACTTATATTCGGACGACTCTAGAAAATCAAGAAAGAATGGCTGAGGAAGATCAGAAAACACTGCGGGAGTATGCTATGCCACAAGTGACGGAAATTCAGTCTAACATCACAAGGCCCGCCATCACAGCAGCAAATTTTGAGATCAAACCCGACACTATTCAGATGATCCAAAATTCGGTATAGTTTGGGGGTTTGCCGAATGATGACCCTAACGACCACATTGTCGACTTCTTGGAGATATGCGACACATTCAAGTACAATGGGGTGACGGAGGATGCTATTAGACTGAGGCTATTCCCATTCACACTGAGAGACAAAGCCAAGAGCTGGTTACATTCCTTGCCGGCAGGATCCATTACAACGTGGAATGATTTGGCACAAAAATTTCTTGCCAAATTCTTTCCACTAGCAAAGACGACAAAGATGCGGAACGATATCACTTCTTTCGTTCAGCACGACTCGGAATCACTGTATGAAGCTTGGGAGCGGTTCAAAGATTTGCTACGGAGATGTCCACATCATGGAATTCCTAAGTGGTTGCAAGTTCAAACCTTCTACAATGGTCTATTCAGTCAGATTAGGACAAGCATAGATGCAGCAGCTGGTGGAGCATTGATGGGAAAGAATATTGAAGAAGCGTACAACCTGCTTGAGAATATGGCAGCGAACAACTATCAATGGCCTACAGCTAGAACTCATCAACCAAGAGCAGCAGGTATTTATGAGGTGGATGCCATGACAGCCTTCTCGGCACAACTTTCTGCCATGTCAAAGAAAATAGACGCTATGGGAACGCAGAAAAATCAGTTGGAGACAGTTTATGAGATTTGTGCAGGAGATCACTCAACAGAACATTGTGCTATTTATTCAGAGTCTGCGCAGTTTATTGGAAATCAAAACAGACAGTCGCAATATGGGAATAATGCAAATAATTACAATCCTGGATAGAGGAACCATCCGAATTTTGCGTGGAGCAATAATCAGATGCAAAATCAAAATCAAGCTCCAAGACATCAATACCCACAACAGCAACAGCAACAGCTACAGCCTGATAAGCTATCACTAATGGAAGAAGTACTAGCGAAATTGTCAAATCAATTAAATCAATTTGACGTAAATTCAAAAAATCAAGCAGCTGCAATAAGGAACCTTGAAACTCAACTCGGTCAGATCCATAGTGCTATAAACAACCGACCTCAAGGTTCTTTACCAAGTGATACTGAGAAGAACCCAAAAGGAGAGGGTAACGCGCACTGTAAGGCAATTACATTGAGAAGTGGGACAGAATTATCAGAAACAGTCAAGGAGAACTCAAAGCAACCACAAGATGTCGAAGCAAGTGAGGATGCAAACTTATCTAAGAAAACGGAGAAACCCGTGGAAAAACCCAAAGGAGTCAAGCTAAATCCCTATGTTCCACCAGTACCATTCCCTTAACGACTCAAAAAGGCAAAAACAGACAAACAATTCTCAAAGTTTCTAGAGGTATTCAAGAAACTTCAAATCAACATACCTTTTGCAGAAGCTCTAGAACAAATGCCAAACTATGTGAAATTCATGAAGGATATCTTGTCAAGAAATAGAAAGATGGAAGATTTTGAAACAGTCGCACTGACAGAGGAATGTAGTGCCATTCTACAGAATAAATTGCCGCCCAAACTAAGAGATCCAGGCAGTTTCACAATACTATGCACAATTGGCGACAAGTTCTTTGGGAAAGCTTTGTGTGATCTGGGGGCCAGTATTAATCTGATGCCACTCTCCATATATCAGCAGTTAGGCCTAAAAGAAGTGAAACCGACCAATGTTACTTTACAGCTGGCAGACAGGTCATTGACACATCCAAGAGGAATAGTGGAGGACATATTGGTGAAAGTAGAGAAATTCATCTTTCCGGCAGACTTCATAGTATTGGACTTCGAAGAGGACAAAGAAATTCCGATTATACTTGGGCGTCCATTTTTGGCTACGGGTAGAACTTTGATAGATGTGCAAAAAGGGGAGCTGACTATGAGGGTACATGATCAAGAGGTCACTTTTAATGTTTTCAAAGCTATGAAATTCCCAAAGGAAGCAGAAGAATGTTTCAAAATTGATTGGTTAGAGGTAGTGGTGGACGAAGTTTCTGAGGTGAATTGTAATGTGGATCCACTTGTAACGGCATTAGTTAATCCTATAGCTGCAGATTTTCCAGCTCCATTTGAGTTTGTGCAGCTGTTGAATGCATATACACCGCTCTTACAGACTGGCAAGAAATTTGAGCCTTTAAGTCATTCTGAGAAAGCAAAGACCCATGACAAGACATCTATAGAAGAACCACCAGTTTTGGAGTTGAAACAGTTGCCAACCCATTTGAGGTATTCTTATTTGGGGAATTCTTCTACACTGCCGGTAATTATTTCCGCTTCACTTGATGAGTTACAAGATACAAAGTTGTTAAGGGTATTGCGGGAATTCAAAACTGCCATTGGATGGACCATAGTAGACATCAAGGGAATTAGCCCATCACTATGTATGCATAAAATCCTGCTTGAGGAGGATTCCAAACCAGTTGTAGAGCAGCAACGACGACTAAACCCAATCATGAAGGAAGTCGTAAAGAAAGAGATTCACAAATGGTTGGATGCGGGTATAATCTATCCCATATCAGATAGTTCGTGGGTTAGTCCGGTGCAATGTGTACCAATGAAAGGAGGCATGACGGTAGTAGCCAATGAGAATAACGAACTAATTCCAACAAGGACGGTGACAGGTTGGCGAGTCTGTATGGATTATCGGAAATTAAACAAGGTAACTCGCAAAGACCAGAGATAGATTGGCGGGACATCCATTTTACTGTCTGTTGGATGGCTATTCGGGCTACAATCAAATTGTCATAGCCCCCGAGGATCAAGAAAAAACGACGTTCACGTGCCCGTATGGAACATTTGCCTTCCGGAGGATGTCTTTTGGGCTCTGCAATGCACCGGCGACATTTCAGAGATGTATGATGGCAATCTTCTCTGATATGGTAGAGCAGAATTTAGAAATATTTATGGACGATTTTTTGGTCTTTGGTGATAGTTTTGATCTATGCTTAGTAAATCTGATTGCGGTTCTAAAGAGATGCGTAGAAACAAATTTGGTGCTTAATTGGGAAAAGTGTCACTTCATGGTGCAAGAAGGAATCATCTTGGGACATAAGGTGGCTAGTGGTATAGAAGTGGATAAGGCAAAGATCGAGACGATTGAAAATCTGCCACCACCAAATTCTGTGAAAGGAATTCGAAGTTTCTTGGGACACGCAGGATTTTATCGACGATTTATCAAGGATTTTTCCAAGATTACAAAGCCGTTGTGTACATTACTGGAAAAAGATGTTCCTTTTAAGTTCACTACAGAGTGTCATGAGACATTTCAGAATCTAAAGACAAAGTTGATAACTGCACCAATAATTGTCGCTCCAGATTGGACTTTACCGTTCGAGCTCATGTGTGATGCTAGTGACTACGCAGTTGGGGCAGTCTTGGGCCAGCGTAAGGAAAATTTATTTCACGCAATTTACTACGCTAGCAAAACGCTGACAGATGCACAATTGAATTACACCACAACAGAAAAGGAGTTACTTGCAGTGGTATTTGCATTCGACAAATTCCGAGCCTATTTGATTGGGACAAAGGTGATCGTGTTTACAGACCACTCTGTAATAAAATATCTCATCTCTAAGAAGGATGCCAAACCAAGGTTGATCCGTTGGATTCTTCTACTTCAGGAATTTGATCTTGAGATTCGGGATAGGAAGGGATCCGAGAACCAAGTAGCAGACCATCTCTCTCGACTGGAAAATTCGCAGTAAGACCAAAGAGATCGGGTATTGATAAATGAGTCCTTTTCCGATGAGCAATTATTCTATATAGCAAAGGAAGCTCCTTGGTATGCGGATTACGTTAATTACATCGTCAGTGGTGTACTTCCATATGACCTGAGTTATCAGCAGAAAAAGAGGTTCCTACATGATGTCAAGCAATACTTTTGGGACGAACCTTTTCTTTTCCGCCAATGTGCTGACCAGATGGTAAGACGATGTGTGGCTTGGGAGGAAGTCGAAGGCATTCTACAACATTGCCATTCATCTTTGTATGGAGGTCACTATGGAGGTGATAGGACAGCTGCAAAGATTCTCCAATCGGGATTCTATTGGCCAACAATGTTCAAAGATGCTCACGAATTCGGAAAGAGGTGTGATCGTTGTCAACGGGTTGGAAACATATCAAACCGGCAAGAAATGCCATTGAATTCAATCTTGGAAGTGGAAATATTCGATGTATGGGGGATTGATTTCATGGGACCGTTCCAGTCTTCACTCAATAACAAGTATATTTTAGTGGGGGTGGATTATGTCTCTAAATGGGTGGAAGCAGTGGCGTTACCGACCAATGATGCCAAGGTCGTTCTAACTTTCTTGCGCAAGAACATATTTACAAGATTTGGGACACCAAGGGCGATAATTAGTGATGGGGGGTCACACTTCTGCAACAGATATTTTGCCGCTCTTCTCACAAAGTATGGTGTACGACATAAAGTTGCAACAGCATATCACCCGCAGACGAGTGGACAAGCCGAGATTACCAATAGAGAAGTCAAGCGGATCTTGGAAAAAATAGTCAACCCGACTCGCAAAGACTGGTCTAGCAAGCTTGATGAGGCTCTTTGGGCGTACCGCACTGCATACAAAACTCCTATAGGCATGTCTCCTTATAGACTCGTTTATGGAAAAGCATGTCATCTCCCAGTCGAATTGGAGCACAACGCATATTGGGCGATTAAAAGGCTAAATTTTGAGTCACAGGCCGTAGGAGAAAGGAGGCTCTTGCAATTACATGAATTGGATGAATTCCGGATGAACGCCTATGAAAATGCCAAGATATACAAGGAGAAAGTCAAAAAGTGGCATGACAAGCGTATTGTTGAGCGGACATTCGAACCGGGTCAATCAGTACTACTATTCAATTCAAAACTCAAGCTTTTCCCAGGCAAGTTGAAATCCAGATGGTCAGGACCGTTTACAATCACGAATGTCTTCCCATACGGTGCAATTGAAGTGATTGACCCTCGTACTCATGAAACGTTTAAGGTTAATGGGCAAAGACTTAAGCATTATTGGGGCGGCACAGTGGATCGTCAACGGACCTCTGTAACCCTGTCCGATCCAACTTAAGCAAAAGGGAGAAAGTCAGGCTGAAAGACTCTAAATCAAGCGCTTGTTGGGAGGCAACCCAACCGTCGTATCGTTTTCGAATTTGATTTTCCATTTTTAGCATTTTTACGTTAATTTAGTCAAATTATAGGACTTATTAAATTTCTAGCTTAGGTTAAGTTTCTTATGAGTAGCTCTACTAATTCTTGCATATCCTTATATCCTTTCAGTTACAGATGTTCATTGTGGAGCTTAAAAGTCAGAAAATGCAGCAGAAAAAAATTCTGCAGATTTCAGCAACAGCGTCCCGGCGGATATTTTAAACTGGGTTATTGCGCCCCGGCGCAGTAAGGCGCCTCGGTGAGACCAGAACGAGCCCCCAGCGGAAAGCTCTCGGCCTGATCGCGCCCCGGCAGAAAACATCGCGCCCCCAGCGGAAACCTCTCAGTTTGACAGCGCCCCGGCGCGATGTCACGGCAAATTAAAAGCGCCCCGGCGCAATTGTCGAATTTCAATTTAAAATTACTAATTTCCAACGCCCGGTAGGAATTAAAACCTTCAAACCCTAAACCCCTAAACACATCCTTCTAGTTCTCGGCTCTTTCTCTCTCTCGTAAGCTCTTCTTCTAAACCCTACATCTACCATCCAAATTCAGGCCATCCGATTCCGCAACTGACATTCATCGAAGCCTCAACTACGACCCCCCTCGGTTAGCACTCCTCCCTATCACGGAATTTCGTTTGGTGTCTCATCTCACGGTTCTACTCCATAGTTTGGGGTTAGTGGTTGTTCTTTCGGTTTAGCAGCAACATTCAAGCATTCCATTCAAGGTATCACACATAAGCAATTTATACATATATTGCTTTCATTCTTTCAAGTTTAGTAGCTGTTGTTGGTACTTTGATTACTTGTGTTGGGATTACCCAGTGGTTTGTGTTGGCCACTGGAGGAGAATTGGTGGCTCGGTGGTAATAAACGGAGCGAAGCGCAGTGAGTCAGTTAGTAAGAAAATTTTCGTGCTACAACTAACACAAGTTTGGGGGAAAATTTGGTGCACACAATCTGTTTGATAATTTGCTACAAAGAGGGAGTGAATTGATTTGCTTCCTTATTGGTATTGTGCACTTATGACTCCTAAACGACAGAGGGGAGAAGGCTCTTCGGCTCCACCTAGGCCCTTTAATCGTAAGAAATTTGTTAGTGTAGAGGCCGAAGATAAGTTTAACAATTTATTAGCCGGACGGGCGTTGATTGCAGAGAGAGGATTGCGTCCGGATATCTTAGAGGACGGGAAAATGCGCGGCATGTTAGTTGGACGTGGATGGCAGGTGTTTACAGAACACCCGGATGCGGCGGTAACGGCCGTGGTCAATGAATTTTATGCTAATGCAGTTGACACACCTGAGTGTGAAGTGTTGGTTCGGGGCCAGGTGGTGTCGTTCAGCCGAGAACGGATCAATGAATACTATAATTTGCGGGCTCCGGATGTGTGTCAGTATTCTACAATGGGGCCTCTCGATTATGCACGAATTGTTTGTGAACTTTGTCGACCGGGCACCGAATGGAAAACCAACAAGTACACGGGCAAGATTTCTACATTTCCGTTCAATGCGTTGAGTAGATATGGCAATATTTGGTACGCCTTCTTGTGTGCCAAATTGATGCCGTGTACGCATGTGAGCGACGTGGCAAGGGATCGGGCGGTTCTTTTTTATGCTATTATCACGGGGTTATCTATTGACGTGGGGAGTGTAATTGTCGCCTCGATTAAGAAGCAGTTGAAAGGTGCGACATCTGGAGGATTGCCACACCCGTCGTTAATTACCGCATTATGCCAGCAGTCTGGTGTACGTTGGGGAGCAGCTGAACCAGTGCAGCCACCAACGCCTCTCCTTGATCATAGCCTGATTGCACGTTATAAAGTTTGGGAAGGGGGAGAGTCTCATCCGCGTGGCTTGGGATTTATTATGGCTCCTCAACCGCCACCTCACGATGCTGCTGCTCTTGATAGTCCCGAAGATGATGCGGATGAGTTGGGTTCAACTCGTGCTGTCAGACGATTACAGCGGCGGACGGATATACAGTTTGAGGAGGTGTTTCGGCAGCATGAGCGCCTAGCGGAACGTTAGGATGCTATGCACGCGTACACTTATACGTGCACTTCCGCTTTGGCTGCAATGTTATCCCAGTTGAATCCGAATGCCCCAGCCTTCTTGATTCTAGGTCCACCGATGTTACCAGAATACCCACCGCATGACTCAGACTCGGAGGACGAGGAAGACCACCCCGACCATGATGCTTGATTTACTAGGGGAGTTTTCTTGTTCTTATTTTTGTTTACTGTCTTTACCTATTTTACAATGAGGACATTGTTTCTTGCGAGTTTGGGGGTACGGCGGCATTTCTGCATATTCATTTTTTATATTGCATGTTCATATTTTTAGTTGTTGATTTTGATTAGTTTTTTGTAGTTTATGGCATATAGGTTATGTTTTAATTTTAAAAAAAAAAAAAATTAAAAAAATTAATTAAAAATCACAAAAATATTTGCATATAGGATCATTTATTATTGCATGTAGAAATACTTGAGCATTGAATTAATGTATGAAATTTAAGGATAGCCAATGATGAAATTGTGAGTCTTTATTTAATAATCTTAGCAAGATGGATTTAGATCGTTAAAGTCGAAGTCTCTCATATTCTACTGATTTTGTTGAGCTTGATACCCTTGGTTCTTAATTGCACGTATTCAATGTATTAAGTTAGTTGAGTTTTGATTCAAACTTTGTGGATTTAGGTGCTTGATAAAGATTTAGATAACCTCTATCACTTGTTGGAACAAAAAAATTATATGAAATAAAAAAAATGATCATTTGCTTCGATGTCTGTCTTATAGAAATGAAAAAAATGAAAAAAAAAATGAAAGGAAGAATGGACAGATATGAGCAACACTTAGCTAATCCGTTTTCGTGGCCTCTATTACTCGAACAAGTAAGCCCTTAGGAGTGTCTGTACATTTAGTGCCCTAAAGCCATTTGGTTTGGGAGTCACTGGTGGAAAGTTCGCTACGTGGGTAATTTTGAAAAGCCTAAGGAAAATGGGTATTGCACATGCTAAGTTAGTCATATACGAGATGGAGCGTAAGACGCACTCGTAAATAAAAAGGATGAATAGAAAAATGTAAAAACAAGTGTATAGAGGGGTAATAAAATGTTATATGAGTGATTATCTTTATTTGAGCATTGATATTCATGAGTTGCGTTAGAATGATAGCTGATTTGGTATGTTGAATTCACACACGCACGGAAGGGTTGAGGGTGAAATGAAATTGGTGATATGTTAGATTTTAGACTAAAACGAGAATTTGAAGTTTGGCTAAGTTATTATTTAAGATCTTTGAGATTTGATATTCATGGATTATGTTGATTTGTGCTCGAGACATTAGTTATGTTGCATTGCATTCATGTAGTGTAGTTATTTATTTTATTAGTAGTATTTTTGCTTGAGGACACGTAAAGTCTTGAGTTTGGGGGTATTTGATGAGTGAGTGTTATACCTACGATTTAGGTATTTTTAGGCTTAATTACTTGCTATCTTTAAGTACTTTTAGTTCTATTTTACTGGTTTTTATGTTTAATTTGCAGAAAACGGCTTCGAGAGGTCAAAACGGGAAAAATAAGCTGTTAAGGGCAATTCGGTAATTATGAACAGTGCTTGGCGCCGGGGCGCAGTGTCAAGGCATGAAGATGGCGCCGGGGCGCAGGTCGGTAATTCCAGTTGTCCAATACCGCGTGAAGCAATTCGAATCTGAGTTGGAAGCTAGTTTTTGCAGTTTACTTAGAGATGGATTCTAGGACTTCAAGTCAGCCACGAAGGAAGATATAGGAAAGAAAGCAAGGATTAGGGAGAGACACGGTTTTAAGCTATCAGATTCGAGGATTTCTAAAGGAAAGAACACAGCAGTGAAGGAGAAGGAAGCGAGAGACTTTAATAGAGTTTTCTCTAATTCCTTTTCTTTTATCTTTTGAATTTTGATGAATTTTAATATTAATTTGATTTTGGTTTTCATGACGATGTGTAACTAAATTCTTCTTTAGGATTGCAATGGAACCGTTGGGTGAACTTTAATTAAATTATCTTAGTTTCAATTATTTGATCAATTGTTGGATTGGTTGTTATATCTCGTATTAATTTATAATTGTTTGATCAACAGTTATTTAATTTCTTAGATGGAATTGACGAAGAAAATCTAGGAATAGATCTGGGTATAATAACGTGTGACTTTGTTATTTTTCTTTGGAAGAGTATCATGATAGTATATAGGATGCGAATACCTATAGACCACACGTAACATATTGAGAGTTTAATCTTAATGAGTCTGCTTTAATGAATTTTGCATAGAATTATAGCATTATAAGTTGGAGTGGATCTTTTTATTAGTTATCGACGGAGATTAGTGAATAGATAAGTGATCTCAGTTAACAATCCATATGATTAAGTAATTGGAATTAAGATAATGACATTATTGTGATCCAACGGGGAAATTGTAACCTTAAAGCCTTTTATTATCTGATAAATCATTCGAGGATTCGTTAATTAGTTAGTTTAAATCCAATTTCAATTTTAATTAGTTCATAATTCAAGTTTGCTAAAGTTTAATTAGAATTGAATTAATATAAAATTAATAGTTAGCATAATTGTTAGTAATTGTTCCTCGTGGGTTCGACAACCTTATTTTTACTATATTACTTGATTGACCGCGTATACTTGCGTGTGAATTCTTTATATCTATATTCGAACAACATTTATTCCCTTAAATCTTGTATTTAATAAACATTATTTTCATTACGTCCAAATTTCGGTCCGTTAATAAATCTTTCATCACCTAAATTGATTCATTATTTATTTTTTTCACCATTTTTGCTTCTCAATGCCACAACATAATTACACCAAACATGATAAAATTCATAAATATACTTCCATAAATTATTTAGAATAATTATTACAATTATTTACTAATTTTTCTCCAAATTATTTTACTACCCATAATACACAAAATAAATCAAATAATTACTTTTGTACCTTCCAAAAAGCTTTGAAATCCTTCCATGGAAACACCAATAATTCCTCTCTTCTTGGTTGGTGGCTATGGAGGTTCGGGCGGCAAAGTGGTGGTGCTCGGTGGAATAAGTAGAGAGAAAGAGAAAAACTTGCTTGCTTTCTTTTCTTCTTATTTTCTTTTTGTTTCTTCCTTTTTATAATTGCAAGTTGTTTAACATTTTTGAATTAAAAAATTTATTCCATCGACTCTCTCTCTCTCATGCTAATTGTCGAAAATTTCCGGACAATTCCCAAGCGAAAATTAGAATTTTAATACATTACATAACTATATCGTGTAATAAATATTTTATATAATGTGTATAAAATATTTATTTTAATTCACTAAAAATCATAATTTAATTTATAAATAACATTAATACCTCTTTTGGGCACTTTTCTTGACAAATTTTGTACACGCATAGTGATATGCATGTATTTATTCGAGGTAATTTATACTTCCAAAAATCATAAAATAATTTCTATAACTTATAAAAATTATTTTTCATATTTTTTCACTCCGTTACTTGGACAATATGTTACATTAACATGTTCACGTTTCCGAAATATTATCTTTCATAAAAGTCATAATAATTTCATTATACATAAATATAATTTTTTTTAACTTAAAACATTCATTTTTGTTATTTATTATTCAATTTCTTTAATATTCATATTAATTTCTTTATATATAAATTATATAATTTAATATTATATAATTAATATAATTACATTCTCCTTTTAAATAATTTCTTAATTTCCTCCAACTTTATTCCATATACTTACCTTATATAAATTACATAATTATTCTTATATAATTTATATAATTATTATTTTTCTCATATTTCACTTTAATTTCCTTATATAAATTATATAATTATTATTATTATATAATTTATATAATTACATCTCTTCTTTATAAATTCTAAACTTTCTCCACCATTCTTAATAAAATCTAAAATTCATAGTTATATTATTACAACTCCCTCATTAATTTTCCATTTAAAATTGGATTAATTTAATTAGTAATCCCTTAATTTTCATAATTAATGAAATTTATATTTATCACTTAAACATATACACACACATATATAAAAATGTATATATATAAATATATACATATTTAATTCATGCCTTTCACATTAACACATAACCTTATTTAAAATCATAATTCATGTACTTCTACAATAATTTAACTGTCAATTTATTGTACCTTTACATGGAATCTCTCTTATTTTTCATAAATTGTTTCCAAACAATTTATTTACTTTTTTATTTATTTTAAATCCACACAATTCATCACCATCTTGATACATATTTAATTTAACTATTCAATTCCTTCACACACTTTAAATTACTTATATCATTAATAATTTAAACAATTTTGATAATTTTATCAATTAAATTCTCATTTAATATTAAAGAAATCCTGAAAATTCGGATCCTCATATTCTTCCCCCCTTAACAGGATTCCGTCCTCGGAATCATAATTGCCGTAATAATCATACGTATTTTATTTATAGTACCTTGAAATACCTGTATCTTGGTGAATAACGATTTAAATTCATAATAATTATATTTTATCTCTTTAATATTCATAACTTACATGGATAACCTCATAAAATCATAATTGTCAGAATATTCAATTCTTAAATCACATTCACAATTTCTTTGTAACTATAAAGCCTTAGCTCTTTCCTTGATGTATTTATCAAGATATGTTCTCATTTTTCAAAAACTTTCTTTTTCTCTAATCGTACTTATCCTTACTTAACCAACTTATTTCATACCTTCTATTACACATCATTTATACTCTGTACATTCATCATTTTCTTCGTAATTCACATTCATAATCTTTTTCATATTTCATAATTCATTCTTTAATACCTCCATTATTCAACTTTGGATTTTAAATACTAACCTTTACTTGATTTATCATAATCCTTATTTGGAATTATTCTAAAATTCCTGGGGTATCACATTCACCCCTCCTTCATAAAATTTCGTCCTCGAAATTTCTATATACTCATACTTCATAATTTCTTTACATTTATTCCACATATCTTTCTTCCATTCATTTCTCGTGATCATTGCCCATTGCAATTTTCTAATCCTTCATATTTCATAATTTCTTTACTTTACAATTATTACTTTCGTTATCGTTCACATTAAGAAAAATACTACCCCATCCTACCATCCAATCTTCATAAGAGTAGAGGAGTTCAAAATTTTATTTTGGAAAACTTTCATAATATGCTGAATGAACACTTATCCCGGTTTAACAGTACTTCGCTCCCCGAGTACTTCATACTGCAAACCCTGACAGTGGATCAATCTGTCATTAAAGTGATGGATGTTTCACCATACGTTGGCACGCCAGATGATCAATCTGCAATGCCTGTGTCTTGCTATGCCTGGTGACCATTCGATCAACCTGCAATAGTCTTAATCTTTTTGTTCATCTCAGCCTTAGAATTCATTCAAAAGTAATTTGATTGGGTATAATTTTCAAAGAATAGGAATTCAATATATTTCAAAATGTGTCTAGCTGAATTAATAACTTAGACTTATATTTCTTCAACGCTTGTCTAGCTAGATCAATTAGCATAGATTTTCTTTTAACAATTTATAGCCTGCAGAAAATTTTAAAATATTCATCATGTCAAAACTTTTCAAAATGTCTAGCCGAGTCAAATGACATTGACTTATAGCTTTGACATATCTTCATAAATCAAAATCATTTATGACTTCATGTTACCGCATCATTTTGACAGTCCGTTGAGAATTCCGTCGTTAATAATTCCTACACCATAAACCATACTTTATGGTGTTGAATCATCTTATAACGAAATAGTACCGCACCGTCTCAACAACACATTGAGCATTCCGTCATTCATCACATCTGCACCGGGCTAAAAGGTGCGTGTGATTCTTTTGAAATACATTTGGATGTAAAAACATTTTTGTCTAGCCGAGACAAGTAGCATAGACACTTTTTAAATCGCTTAAAAATTTCATTTATATTTTTCAAAGCACACACGTGCCAAATCAACTTGAGGCCAAAATTTTCGAAATTTAGCAAAGCTAGAAGAGTGGGAATATCCTAGATTCCCTAACATTCACTTTCTGCTTCTTCACTTAATTATTAAATTTATTGCTAGGACTATTATCATATTAAAATTTTTATCTACTCCAACTTTTCTATACCCCCGTATAGTTCATCAAACTTGCCACACCTTGTGAGTCCAGGAACTTACCACAAGAATATGAGTTTTAAAGCTTGTCTTAGCAATATGTAGTATAAGAACAAATCAAAGACTATCCATATGCTGAGGGGCTCAAAACATACCATACGATTATGAGTTATGGACTTACCATATGCATGAGTTTTAAGAACTCGTGCCTAAACTTAATATTATCTTTCTATCAGAAACTCTTAACGTGACTCTAACATTTCAATGATTATTACATAGTAACTAAGTAAACACAAATCCCCCGCCCATACAAAAGATTGTGCAACTTAGTCACCACACGAGTCCTCAAATGAAAATTCGTACCCAAGTTTTCTACCCCCTTATCATAACTTTTCTGTCATTCATGTCTCATCATTCTCTGAATTCTTCTTGTACTATTTCATAGTACCATATCTCTTTATAGCATCAAGCTATATCTTGTTGACCATTAACAGGTCTTTCTATTATTTCACATTCTCACTTGATCCCATCATGACCTTGCTTTACAATCCATTCCTTACTCGTTTCCCTTATCTCATGATCGTATCGTAGTACGATCCTCTCGCTGTTCTTGATCATATTATTATGATCTCTTCCTATACGTTTTGGATTACTTTGTCATCTTTATTACTTAAATCAGGTGTCCCCTGATTATCTTTGAGATTCATCTTTAAATCATTTCAAATATTCTTTCAGATATATTCTTAATTGAATTTATGAATTTTCTTAATTCGTTTCATTCAAACCTTTCTTAACATCTTTCATATTTCCTTTATTTCAGCCAATATCTGAGATCTGTATTTATTAACTTACATCTTTCTATTTTACTCCCCCATGTTCATCAAACTTATCACGTATTTGGACTCAGAAACTTACCATAATCATATGGTTGAGGAGCTTGTCCTAGTCAGGCCATAGTCGCCCATTCGCTAAAGGGGCTCCACCATACAATCATGAGTCACGAGCTTACTATACGCTTGAGTTTTCAGAACACACAACTATCTTTACTCTTCTTTACTTAGGTTATAGCCTAAGGTATCATTTATATAAGGATATTAACCTCTGGCTCTGATACCAACTGTAACGACCCCGAAATTCGACCCACTTTATTCCCTTAAATCTTGTATTTAATAAACATTATTTTCATTACGTCCAAATTTCGGTCCTTTAATAAATCTTTCATCACCTAAATTGATTCATTATTTAATATCAATATCATCAATTACCAAATTTTCGGTATAAATTTTTTCTTTTTCTCAACTTATTCATTGTATTAAAACATTTGGATATTTAAAATTCTTACATCTCGATCCTAGTCCCTAGATCGCAACCTTTACTTATTCTTTCTATCATCATTATCATGAAACTTAATAAAGTTCAACATTCAAATTCAATGTTGTTTATATTCATCCAATATTCTTTGTCTCATGATTCATCATTTAAACATAGATATATAATCGTCTCTATCATAATATTCATATAGAACAATTTCAGTTCATAGTTTAACTATACACATCATATTCAGATCCCACTTACATGTACATATAACATATCCAAGTAACTCGGCAAATTATCCACATTGAAGTATAATATAACAATCACGTTTTCTACCTTCTAGGCAATTCATCTTTAACAAAATCCAATATTCTTGAATGTCATTTCTTTCCTGCAAAAAATGTTATTGAGCAAGTAATGAGCACAACGGCTCAGCAAGTTCAACAGTTTATGCGTCACGTAGCACATACCTTAATATGCTTGGTGTGTGTCATATATCATGTGCTTGTGCTTCAAATATAGCAATATATCTCATATCGTTGCACAAAAAACACATTGTGGTCATATTAAACACGTATCACATAGCACATAATTTGTATACATTTAAAACAAGAATTGCATATCATAATAGTTCAACATTTAACATAAAAGGGACTGAAGAACTTGCCTGACGTCCAATTATTTAATTGATAGCTTAAAACCCTCTCTCGATCAACCTATGATCATAAAATAATCAAATAATAATTATTTATCTCTTTATGATATTAATTTACTTAATTAATATCATCTCTGGGCCAATTATTAATTTATATGGTTAATTATATTAACTTCATCCTTTAAAATATTAACATAACTTAATATTTAATGACTTCACTACGGACAACCCGGCTCATCGGATAAAATTTAACATATTTGGTTGCCCGAAAATTTTATTTAAACATTTTCAAAATTGTAACCTTATTAGATTAATATTTAAACATTTAAATATTAATCCCTAATATTTAATATTTAATCAAAAATATTAAATTTAATGCCCAAATATCATTTCTATATTTTTAGTATTTTTCTATAATTTTCTATGATTTTTAAATATTTTTTAAACATTTATTTCAATTAAAAATCATTTATGGTGGCATTTATGTAATTTCCGCGGCTAAAGGGACAAAACCGGTATTTTCTAAAAAAAAACTGGGGGCATTTTCGTAATTTCCGCGCCCTTAGGGACATAACCGGAATTTTTCGGAAAGTCCAGGGGTATTTTTGTAAATTCAGCAACGTTAAGGACACAATCGACATTAACAGAAGAGGGTAGGGGCACGCTGGTAAATTTCCAGCGTGTCGTCAGTCGCCCGCGCAATGCGCGGCGACTGTTTCTGCCGACGCCAAAACGACGTCGTTTCATGTCTTCTTCTAGAAATTTCTTTCGCGCATAGCGCGACCCGCCTTATACGCCCAAAACGCCGACGCGTTCGGCAAATCTAACCGCGCGTAATGCGCGGTCGTTCCTTTTTCCTTCATCTGCGTCTGTCGTCAACAGTGGCCACCTTTTGCCAAATTATTCATTTTTTTCACCATTTTTGCTTCTCAATACCACAACATAATTACACCAAACATGATAAAATTCATAAATACACTTCTATAAATTATTTAGAATAATTATTACGATTATTTACTATTTTTTCTCCAAATTATTTTACTACCCATAATACACAAAATAAATCAAATAATTACTTTTGTACCTTCCAAAAAGCTTTGAAATCCTTCCTTGGAAACACCAATAATTCCTCTCTTCTTGGTTGGTGGCTATGGAGGTTCGGGCGGCAAAGTGGTGGTGCTCGGTGGAATAAATAGAGAGAAAGAGAAAAACTTGCTTGCTTTCTTTTCTTCTTCTTTTCTTTTTGTTTCTTCCTTTTTATAATTGCAAGTTGTTTAATATTTTTGAATTAAAAAATTTATTCCACCGACTCTCTCTCTCACGCTAATTTCCGAAAATTTCCGGACAATTCCCAAGCGAAAATTAGAATTTTAATACATTACATAACTATATCATGTAATAAATATTTTATATACTGTATATAAAATATTTATTTTAATTCACTAAATATCATAATTTAATTTATAAATAACATTAATACCTCTTTTGGGCACTTTTCTTGACAAATTTTGTACACGCATAGTGACATGCATGTATTTATTTGAGGTAATTTATACTTCCAAAAATCATAAAATAATTTCTATAACTTATAAAAATTATTTTTCATATTTTTTCACTCCGTTACTTGGACAACATGTTACATTAACATGTTCACGTTTTCGAAATATTATCTTTCATAAAAGTCATAATAATTTCATTATACATAAATATAATTTTTTATAACTTAAAACATTCCTTTTTCTTATTTATTATTCAATTTCTTTAATATTCATATTAATTTCTTTATATATAAATTATATAATTTAATATTATATAATTTATATAATTACATTCTCCTTTTAAATAATTTCTTAATTTCCTCCAACTTTATTCCATATACTTACCTTATATAAATTACATAATTATTCTTATATAATTTATATAATTATTATTTTTCTCATATTTCACTTTAATTTCCTTATATAAATTATATAATTATTATTATTATATAATTTATATAATTACATCTCTTCTTTATAAATTCTAAACTTTCTCCACCATTCTTAATAAAATCTAAAATTCATAGTTATATTATTACAACTCCCTCATTAATTTTTCATTTAAAATTGGATTAATTTAATTATTAATCTCTTAATTTTCATAATTAATGAAATTTATATTTATCACTTAAACATATACACACATATATATAAAAATGTATATATATATAAATATATACATATTTAATTCATGCCTTTCACATTAACACATAACCTTATTTAAAATCATAATTCCTGTACTTCTACAATAATTTAACTGTCAATTTATTGTACCTTTACATGGAATCTCTCTTATTTTTCATAAATTATTTCCAAACAATTTACTTACTTTTTTATTTATTTTAAATCCACACAATTCATCACCATCTTGATACATATTTAATTTAACTATTCAATTCCTTCACACACTTTAAATTACTTATATCATAAATAATTTAAACAATTTTGATAATTTTATCAATTAAATTCTCATTTAATATTAAAAAAATCCTGAAAATTTGGATCCTCACACATAATACAACGTTTTTTACTAAAAAACGTTGTACATTGTCTTTAAATAAATACTAAGATGCTTGAAAACGTTGTAGATGGTATCATTCCACAACATTTTCTGGTATAAAACATTGTAGTTTGATATATCACACAACCTTTAGACTAATTTATACAACGTTTATAAGATGTCGTCTATTGTAGTACGTTTAGACCACGTTTTGAAAATTTTGTAGTGTAACATAAAAATGTTGTAATATATCTTTGTTAATACATTACACAACGTTTAGGCTCATTTATATAACGTTTTAAAGGTGTCATCTATTTAGCACATTTCTGGTTTAAAATGTTGTAGTTTGTTACATCATACAACATTTAAACAAATTTATACAAGTTTTATAAAGTGTCATCTATTTGGTAACATTTTAACAACGTTTTCAGACAGTTGTAATTTAATTGAAAAACAGTTGTAGTTTAACTGAAAAACAGTTATAGTTCACCCATATTTGAAAATACATACACAGTTTCTCATTAATGCAATGATATATAGCTAAAAAAAAAACTCTAAATTTTCATTTAAAACCAAAATGTATCAACCATTCTCAGTTTCAAAATACATCCAATAATAGCATACGTTTACAGTTTTAAATTACTACATCCACAAAATATACCAACTATCCACAAAATATACCAAACTAACTGTGGTGCACTACTACCTAATCATGTGCAAAAAAACCTTCTCCCAAAATACATTCATCTAAATTAACCTGTACACCCACCGTTAACTCCCAAAATACATTAATCTAAACATGTACATCCACTGTTAACTCGGGGCTTACATGTAGCTGCTCACATAAGCTGCCCACTCACCCCGTACTTCGTCAATTTGTTCTTGTGTGTACGTTAATCCATTTGCCTTATCCCACTGAAATAAAATAACAAAAAGTTAGTCTCCCACTGTAGACTAATTGGCCAAGTTTAGTACAAATTAGAATGTTAGCAAACCACAACAGACCCACAAACAAACCCACAATCAACCCAAAATTGCAAAATAGAACAACTAAACTGCATCTCAAAGCCAAACTCAGCAATCATCATGGTCAGAACAACTAAAGAAGACAAAACAGATAAAGCAACAGATATCCAACAGAGCATAACAAACTATGTTAACAAACTAACAAAACAAAAATAACTAAGACAACCATAACAGTAGCAAAGGAATCAGCCAATTGGAGGTAGCACCTGCAACTCTCTTCATACATCTGCAAGAAGAAAATTTACATTCACAATAAATTTTCAAATATCAAATGCCCTCATAAAATGAAAAGAAAGAGAACTAATGATTTCAAATTATTTACCAGCTGTAATGAGCCACTTTTGCTGTCCATCAAACCACTTTTGCTGTAAGTAAATATTTACGTATTTACTTGATACGTAAATAAGAAAAACAATTAATTTAACGGGGAATTACAAGTTAGAAAAAATAACCTTTCTCTGGTAGAATAACATCTTCAATTGAATATACCTTTTACACGAGCATTGGGAAATCATCAGTACGAGGTTGACAACCTCACCCCTTTTATATACATCATTAGTACTGATTGCAATCTAGAAACAAGTAGAACATCCATCATAACTAGTAACTATAAACCAAAAGAAGAGAAAGGACAATATGCATTCAAAGTGGACAAATCTACTTGCAGTTTCAGAACATAAGAGTATTGGACTAACCTGTGCATATGCATTTCCTTTGGTATATTCAGTCACACCATAGTTATAAGTCAACTCTAGAATAGTTGTCTCGTATTCATTAGCGTAACCTATCATGGCTAAGGTATACTGTAAAGTACAGAAATATATCTTAGGGATCAGCAATTTGTCACCTGTACTCTAATAGAAAACTACCAAGAAATTGTGTTACCTTCTGTTCTGGTCTATCAATCTTCCTCAACAATTTCATTCCCAATGCCTGCATAAATTGAAACCAAGAATTAAACATACATACATACATACATGTAAATTGAACTGACCTCTGCATGTATTTTTTCAAAGTCGCACTACTTATGTAAACTTATTTGTTCGTGTAAATAAAATAAGTGTGCAAGACAACCTTAATTTTCCCAATCATCACATGTTGAATATTTTCAAAAATATGTAAATTCATCAATGCATTCCCAATGCCCGTGTAAAAGGTATATTCAATTAACAAAAACTTAGTCACTCCCTGTTCCTACATCCAACACAACCTTTTCCACATATTCACCAATTTAGTCACACTCCTGAACACAACCTCCACACAAAATTCAAGTCTTAATAATGAATTCGAAGTTCTCTACAACTCTCTCAAACTCATAAGACTAGATATTTATATTTCAAAGCCCATGTTTATGTTTCTAAGAAGTTAACCACATAAAATGTAGGAATGGTCATTGAATTAGACTGTAAACATTGGAGTACCATTGATTGTAAAATAACCCAAGAGGAAGAGGGTTGGGGTATGAAATTTTGTTTGGCTGCATAGAAAATGTAGGAAAAAATAAAACATTAAAAATTTAAAAGACTTGGTTTCGATTACTTGAATACAATATATTCTTTCAAAGTGAACCTATTAGAGCTAACAGAGTCACAAAGAAGTACTAAATTTGACGTTGCTACCTTTCCAAACAGTAAACACAAAATACTAACTAAATCCAACTTGATAAAACTAATGAAACATAACTTATAAAATAATAGATTAAAAACCTCTTCTTTTAAATGGGCATAAGTTTCAGTCAAGTAAACATAATAGTACAGAATTTCATACCTGAATGCTAGTATTTCTTTGAATTCTGTGATTATCTGAAGCAACCAGAAAATCCAGTTAAACTAAATTATCATTTTATGTAAATTTCTCTAGTTTCAACAAATAAAAAATTACTCAAAATCTAGTACTTACTCCAGTCTCTTCTTTTACTTCTCTTACTGCCGCATCACAAATATCTTCACCCTACAAAGAAAATGTCTCTATAAAAGTGCTGAAAAATTACAGTGAAAGTTTTTTTTCTTCCTGAATAATTGTGATGACGAACTTACCAGAGGAACATACCTCATCAACAACTCCTGTGGGGAACTTTCATACACCAGTTCCACGGAAAAACCCACTATTTTCTTGAACCACCAGAACCTAGAATGTAACAAAACATACAAAATCAATCCGTTAACCATTAATAATAGGCTAGTAAAATAATATATATGTTCAGATATTCAGAGCAGGACGAATAATATGTATTTGGTCAACAAAAATGAAAGTATATATGCAGGAAGATGATATGCATCTTGTAACGACCCCGAAATTTGACCCATTTTATTACCTTAATTTTTGTATTTATTATACATTATTTCCTTAACGTCCAAATTTCGGTTCGTTAATAAATCTTTCATCACCTAAATTGATCCACTATTTAATTTCAAAATCATTAATTACCAAATTTTCGGTATAATTTTTTTTTTTCTTTTTCTCAATTCAAATCATTGTAATAGAATATTTGGATATTTAAAATCTTTACATCTGGATCCTAGTCCCTGGATCGCAACCTTTACTTTTTCTTTCTATCATTATCGCACAGCTCAATAAAGCTCAATATTTACAATTTAATATTGTTCATATCCATATAATAATCTTTGTTCCATGATTCATAATTAAATATACCATAGTTTCTAGCATAACAACTATCTTGAACGATTATAGTTCATAATATAACTCTATTCGCCTTGACTAGATCTCATTTGTACAGGCATATATCACATCAATACAAACTTTGCAAATATATCCCCATTGAGTTATACTATTGCAAATATAACAATTACGTTTACCACCTTTTGGGTTAATCCATCTTTAATATATTCTGATATTCCTGAAATTTTGTTACTTTACCTACAAAAGTTTATATTATGCAAGTAATGAGCACAACGACTCAGCAAGTTCAACAGTTATACTTCACGTAGCACATACCTTATCATGCTTGGTGTGTGTCATACATCATGTGCTTGTGCTTCTACTATAGCAATATTTCTCCTATATATTCATATTGTTGCACAAAGTACACATTGTGGTCATATTAATCACGTATCACATAGCACATAATTTTTATTCATTTAAAACAAGAATTACATATCATAACAATTTAACATAAAAGGGACTAAAGAACTTGCCTGGATCGTGATACTAAATAACAAATACCCTTCCTATAATGCTTCTCGTACAACCTATGATCATAAAATAATCAAATAATAATTATTTATCCTCTTTATTATATTAATTTAATTAATTAATATCATCTTTGAGTTCATTATCAACTAATATGATTAATTATATTAACCTCATCCTTTAATATATTTATTTAACTTAATATCAACTCCTTCACTTCGGACAACCCGGCTTATCAGACAAATTTTAGCATATCTGGTTGTCCAAAAGTTTTATTTAACCATTTTCTAAATGGTAACCTTATTAGATTAATATTTAAACATTTAAATATTAATCCCCAATATTTAATATTTTTATAAAAATATTAAATTTAATGTCCAAACATCATTTCTATATTTTTAGTATTTTTCTATAATTTTTAAACAATTTTTAAACATTTATTTTAATTAAAAATCATTTCTGAGGGCATTTTGGTCATTTCCGCGCCCTTAGGGACACATCCGGCATTTTTTGGGAAGGCCGGGGGCATATCCGTAATTTTAGCAACCCTAGGGACATATCCGACATTTTCCGGAAAGGCCAGGGGCATTTCCGTAATTGGCCGAGGGTCAGGGCACGTTCGGTATTATCTAAGAAGACCAGGGGCACGCTGGGAATTTCCAGCGTGCCGGTCGCCCGCGCAATGCGCGGCGACTGATTTTGCCGACGCCAAACGACGTCGTTTCATGTTGCTTCCTGAAGCTTCCGCGCAAGGCGCGGTACACCCTCCGACACGCCCAAAAACGGCGTCTTTTTTGGCCCTGTGAAACTTTTAGCCGCGCGCAATGCACGACCCTGTCCAGTTTTCTCTTTTTTTTCTTTCTTCTTCTCGCACAGTATACCAGCCATGCATAATTAACCAAAAACCCAAAATTTCTTCACAATTTTTACAACATAACACATCCAAAAATCATATTATTCATAACTATTCATCCAAAAATTATTTGGAATCATTATTATAATTATTTACTAATTTTTCATAATTTTATTTTAACACAAAAACTACATAAATAAATCAATAATTAACTTTTTATACCTTCAAAGCTTGTAAACCTTCCTCTTGTTGGCACCCAACTCCTCTCTCATGGTAGTTATGGAAGTTTTCCGGTTGGTGGCAAGGTGGTGGTGTGTTGCCGAATGGGAGGAGAAAGAATAGAAAACTTTGCTTGGCTGCTTTCTTTTCTTTTTATTTCTTTTTGTTTCCTTTTTCTTTCTATTTTTTTCTCCTTTTATAAGAATTGCATGAAAGTAATTTTAATTGTCACCACACGTCCACCGACCTTGGCTTAGCTTTTCAACTTCCGGATTGTTCCAAAAATGCTTGCATAATTAATTAATTTAATACATTGCGTAATTGTTTCGTGTAATAATTATTTTACATAATGTATGTAAAATAATTATTTTAACGTACCAAAATTCATAATATGATTTATCAATAATATTAACACCCCTTTTGGGTATTTTACTTGACAAATTTTTGTACACGCATAATGACCTGCATGTAATTATTTGAGGTAATTTATAACTCCAAAAATCATAAAATAATTCTTAGTACATATAAAAATTATTTTTCGTAATTTTTCACTCCGTTACTTGGACAACATGTTACATTAACATGTTCACGTTTCCAAAATATTATTTTTCATAAAAGTCATAATAATTCCATTATACATAATTATAATTTTTAATAACTTAAAACATTCATTTTTCTTATTTATTATTCGATTTCTTTAATATTTACAATAATTTCTTTATATATAAATTATATAATTTAATATTATATAATTTATATATTTACATTCCCCTTTCTTAAATAATTTCTTAAATTCCTCCATAATTATCAATTAATCAATATTTTCGCATTTATTAACTCTCTCTCATTATTTTAATTCTCTTATATAAATTATATAATAATTCTTATATAATTTATATAATTATAATTTCCTTTAAACATCACTTTAATTTTCTTATATAAATTATATAATTTATTATTTATTATTATATAATTTATATAATTACATTTCTTCTCAATTAATTTCTAAACTTCCACCATAATTCTTGATAAAATCAAAAATCAACACATACAATTTTACTAACTCCCTCAATATATATATAACCATGCATATTTATATATATATATATATATATATATATATATATACAAATGTATATATATACATATCAAATTTTTATATCTCACATTATCACATAACCACAATTAAACCATAATTTCTGTATTTTCATAACAATTTAATTGTACAATTTATTGTACCTTTATCTGACATTTTTCTTATCCTTCATAAATTGTTTTTAAACAACTTATTTACTTTTCAATTTTTCTAAACCAACACAAATCATCACCATCTCTATACAAATTTATTTTATCAATTAAATCATATCACATACCTTAAATCACATAATATAATAATTAATTTAACAACCTTGATAATTTTATCAATTTAATTCTCATTTAATATTATTAAAGAAATCCTGTAAATTCGGATCCTCACACATCTCTCTCATAACTTTGTACCACAATAATATGTTTCAACATTTGTCTTAGGACTTTTATCAAACATATTGTGTTCATTCTCTGTTCTACCTATTGTACCTTTGTTAGAAAAATCATTTACCTTCTGCAGAGAGAAACCATGCGTGGTGATAAAATTCATCAGATCTTGATTCTTTTTCCGTTCTGCAATAACCTCTATACAGTCCTGATGGGAGAAATGATGGGCCGCTTTGAAAACATCTTGAAGAGCTGGATCCAACCCAAGATTCTGACCAATGTTAGAACTAGAATCTGCTGCAAAATCATCTAAATCTGCAGAAATATCAAGAGGTATCGGTTTCGATTCAACCATTTCAAGAGAGGTAGGCTTAGAAACCCCAAATTCTGAGAATAGGTCCCTCGAGGTACTGCTACTGGAGTTATCCGCTGAGAGATGCGATTAACCATCCATCTAGGAACAGAGAAAGAAGAGGGAATGCGAGTCTGGGTCACCAAGATCAGAAAAGAAGAGCAGAAGAAAAGCAGGGAGGAAGGAGTGTGGCGACTAGGGTAAGGGTAAGAGAGAAGGGGGAGGAAAAAGTTTAGTGAGAGAAAATATTTTTTTCACCTATGAAATTTGTTTATTTAATAATTAAAAATTATATATATATGCTCCGTGTTTTAATTTTAAATTTTTACTTCTGCGCGATTTTTTTAAGTTCCGTGTTTTTTAAATAGATAACGTTTTCTTTAAGAAAACATTATAACTTTAAAACTAAATATTGTCTCTTATAAATACATAACGTTTTTACATATGTATCTATAACGTTTTTTGAAAAAATGTTGTGAAAAAAAATACCACAACGTTTTTTATAAAAACCTTGTTGCTTAAGTGTTATCTTTTTACTGTTTTGTAGTAGTGATTTAATGAGGTCGTATGACTATAATATTATGATAAGTCGAGTCTGATATAAACTAGGACTCGCATGTATGGTTTAGATGTATGTATACAGGTATATGTGAACATGAGCAAGTACAGAACAGGTACATGTAACTATGGCCATGTATGAATAGTTCATGACAAAATTTTTATCTACAGGTTATGTAAATCATGATATGTATATGATTCGATAAATGAAATAAACTCGGTCCCAAATGATAAGTGTTGATATAAATTCTAATGAAAGGTAAGTGAACGTTGCGATCCTGAGACAGGTTTAACGAATGTAAGTTAAATAAGTTAAAAAAAATAATAATAAAATATGGACCTTATCGTCAAGTCAATGGTTTTAAAGGTCAAAGGTCAAGGTTTGACGCACGGGATCCCGGTTAATGTGGTTTAAAATTAATGGTTATGATATCCACAGATAATCAGATATAATTAAGGAAGGTGGGATGCAGGGGCATCACAAGGCTTGTAAAGGCTAACGCTCGAAAGGTTTATTCAAAGGAATAGTGGTTTGTAATGTAGATATAGGTATTAGGCTAAAGTTAGAAGAATAAGAATTTCTATCATCACTGCTCGTCCTATATATTTACTCAACGTACCACACTCATTTTGATAAAGAAAATCTACATGTGTTCGATGATATAGTGTGGTGTGCATGTCAGAAATGATATTAAAAGCAATTTGTTGTGGGGTTGGAACTAGAGGGTTTGAATTGAGGGTTTGGAGGGTAATTAAGTGCATGTTTTATCTCTAGCATAATGTGTTAATATTATATTATATACATGGGTGAAAGAATAAAAAGTACAATACAAGAAAATTTTAAACAAGTTACCCCTAGTTTCACATTAAAAATATAATATTTATAGACAAACATATAAAAAAGAATACAAATATCGAAACGAGTGATTTGACGATTAGTAAACAGAGTTTAAAGAATTTTCGTATTAGTCTCAAGTGTTTACTTTCACAATTCCTCTCCCATTTATATAGGTAATTTTTTGCATAGTTAACATGTCCCCATATAGTTATTTTTCATAATTCATGCAAAGATAGTTGTGAAAATACGTATCAACTTTAATAAGAAAATTAGAGCAATAAATGACTTAATAAATATGTAACACTCTAAAACATCAAATAAATAAAAATAAAAGAAGTATTAATCTTTTTTATACAGATGCATGAATATAATTGACATATTCTATAAAAAGAAATATAATTGACGCACTATATAAAAAAAAATATAATTGACAGGTATAATACTCTATAAAAAAGCAAAAAAATTAAAAAGTGAGACCATGTTTGAAAACTAACTTCTTCTAGGGGTGAACAAAAAATGAAATTGGCCCCGAAATTACACCAAAAACTGGCCAAACCGCACAAATAAAACCACATCAACAATTTCGACATATATGTCGGTTTTAGAAAAGTTGAAAAATCATATTTATACATATACAAATGTATGTTTTTACATATGTACATATATATATATATATATATATATATATATGTGTATATATATATATATATATATATATGTGTATATATATATATATATATATATATATATATATATATATATATTGTAATGACCACGAATTTCATTAAACATTGTAATTATAATTATTATATAATTAGCAATGAATTAAAATTTTTGTACTAATTAATTGTGCATTAGATAATTAAATAAATGTACTTATGTATGTGTATATTTATTTAAAGAATTAAATCAAGGTGTATATTTAATTAAAGCAAATCTAATTGGATTATATTTTAAATCCAAATGAGTTGATAAACTAGGTCAAAGATATTAACCTAGTAGCCCATGTAATTAATTGAACTACTAGTCCATGTAACTAATTAAACAAGCCTAATTCTTGATTTAATTAAATGTCACCTAGAATAATTAATGTAAGCCTAATGTGTTATTTAAATTGAGCCCAAACCAATTCAATGGATGAGCCCAATATATTTAATCCTAGAGTCCAATATGGAGCCCAATAGGAAGTCAAAATTGGTCAACAATTGAACGCACATGTGTGTGCGCGTGTGTGTGTGTGTAAATGCACATTAAAGCATAAAAAATAAAGCAAAAACATGACCAAAAATGGCCATGTTGGCCGGCCAAGAGGGCCCCCACACGGGGGATTGTTTGATTTCTTTGTTGCTTCAAAATTGTTTCTTGTCATAGTAGCTCAACCACCCTAGTCAATCATCTAGTCAATCAATTGGTCATTCAATGGAATAGTAATCCTAATTAACACTAAATTCATCAACATATATTGATTAAGTGAATTGATGCTAGGTTAGTGAATGACTATAAATAAGACACTCCACACACTTAGATTGGTTTGTTAGTTCATTTGAAGCTTTGCTGGAAAGAGAAATAGAGAGCATTTGTGAGCATTTGAGAGAAACACCTAAGTGTTGAGAGAAAAAGCTAGAGGTTGTGCTTGGTGAATGTCCACTGGCTACACAACATACTTTGGTAGGAGGAGGAGAAGAACATCCAAGACTTCAAGGTTTAAAAGTGCTCTATCTCTTCTTGAATTTCATTTTTGTAGTCTAAAATGATTTTGAACAGTTAAAATCTATTTTTAATCGATCAAAATTCATTTTGATAGTCTAGAAGTATTTAAATATGTAAAATATGTATATTCATAGTTCTATGTGTTTATATCATGATTTGGTATGTGAGAAATGCATGAAAATTGTAGAAATGTTCATAACACATTTTACCGGTAAAACCCTAACGATACATGTTGTGTTTAATGTTATATTTTGAAATATACAAGTTAAAAATTGGATTTTTATTGCTAGAAAGCTAGATATATGAGTTTTAAAGAAAACCCAACTTGAAGTTTTCAAAAATATTGAATAACAAAGAAGTTATAGCTTTTACCGTAAAAGATGTTGTTTTTAAACCCTAGGTGGTTTGATCAGTAATTTTCATGTAAAACATTTTAAAAAAGACGATCGAACCATGGAATATTGTAAAACAAGAAGTTAGGAACACATCAACACTGATTTGGTGTTATTTGGATGTGTAGATTTCATTTAATCAATGTTTGAACAAAAAGTATCGAAACTGTCAAAAATCAAAAATTTGAAAAACATTCTACAGTACAGCGCCGGGGCACCGTGTGCAGTGTTAATCACTACGCCGCGGCGCAGTGCACTATTACAGGAAAAATAAAATAAAATTCGAACCGGGTCGGGTCAGGGCCGGGTCTGGTTCGGCTCAGAAAATGAAAAATGTTTCAAAAATCATTTTAGTATTTTGGGACTTAATAAATATATTTTTAAAGAAATATATAATTAATTTTATAATTAAAAGTGTATATATATTATTATTGAATTAATAATATAAGGAAGTTAATAAAATATTATTAAATAAATAATAATATTAGAAAATTATTAAAATATTATTAAATGTATAATAATATTTAAAGTGAATAAAATATTATTAAAGAGTTAATAATATTAAATAAATAAAATATTATTAAAATGATTAATAATATTAGTTAATAAATAAAATATTATTAAATGATTAATAATATTAATAAAGTAATAAAATATTATTAAAATGATTAATAATATTAGAAGTCTAATAAAATATTATTACACAATTAATAATATTAGAAAATGAATAAAATATTATTAAATGATTAATAACATTCGATACTTAATAAAATATTATTAAATGATTAATAATATTAGATAATTAATAAAATATTATTAAATGGTTGATAATATTAGATACTTAATAAAATATTATTAAATGTGTAAAAATATTAGATAATTAATAAAATATTATTAAATGATTAATAATATTAGATACTTAATAAAATATTATTAAATAGTTAATAATATTAGATAATATGTAAAATATTATTAAAAGATTAATAATATTAGATGCTTAATAAAATATTATTAAATAGTTAATAATATTATATAATGAATAAAATATTATTAAATGATTAATAATATTAGTTAATCTTAGATGATTTATAAGGTATTATTAAATGATGAATAATACTACAAGACTAATAAAATATTATTAAATTGTTAATAATATTAGATAAGGGTACGAACTATATTAAATAATTAATATAGGTTCTTTGTGGGTGAAATATTATCAAGTAGTGATAATATTTCCTAACTGTTTAAATACCCATAATTACTAAATTATGTAGTTCGCAAGAGTTATAAAGGGCATCATACTTATGTGTATATGATACTAATCTAAAGATCAACATGATTAAATTGTTAGGTCTATTCAAATGGAATTAGTTGACTTGGTTAGCAGTACGTCACAAACAAGACAAGTTCTCTAACCATACTCAATTACTGTTGAACAAGTTTCTATACTTGTATTTATTGTCAGAGCTTGAGGTGATTTAATTATTTAAAATTATCCCACATCCATATTGTTTATAAAATCGCACTTAGTGCAGTTGAAGCTTAATAGTTCTCGATTCATGAATTGTATTAAAAATGTCTAAAGCTAATAGTTCAGCTAGACATTGCGTTTATAAATTCAATAACTTGAATACTTTTAAAAGCTTATCCAAACCATTGTTGGGTGCGAATTTCTTATATTAAGTATGAGAATTGAACAACCCTATATTAGGGGATTTTATGTCGGGAAACCGATCTTGGCGCCAGATGACTAAATGTAATGCATATCAGCGGGTTGAATAGGTTGATCCCCTTGAAAACTAAACTACTCAAAGGGTCAGAGGAAACTCTATTATACCCTCGTTAGTTCAGGGTCCTTGGTGACCACTCAGCATTTAAGATTCAAATATTCTTGTTCAATGAAATTTGAGTTTTGTTCATTTCATAATTGTTTTATCCATTGTTGAAACCATTGATGTTATTTCCCGTTCATTCATGATATATTAAATCTCTATAATTGTTCTTAACTTGCTGAGCAAACTAGTTGCTCATCCTTGCTATATCATGAACCATTTTCAGCTAGATCCGAATGCTCCAAGAAGGACAAGGGAAAAGAAAAATCCAGAGCTTAAATTAAATTATGCATGTTAATTAGTAGTTTAAATATGTATTTACTGTTGTAAATCTTTGATAATTCGTTATGATAGGAACTGTTTATGTTATGGTTAATAGACCATGGTATTGTAACCTTTTTGTAAGGAACCAATATGTATTATTACGCAAATTTTAAATGCAATGTATGTATTTAATTCCTAGTAATGTATTGTATAGTGAGAACCAAACGCGAGGTTATGGAACCCGGATTTGGTGTCGTCACATAGATGTATACATCTACACGTATACATATACATATATAAGTAAATATGTACATGTATATCTATATTCGTGTATATGTATATGTATATATACGTATATACATATATATAAGTATACATATACGTATTTACATAGGTATATACGTATATACATATGAATATATGTATATATAGTGCATATATATATACACGTAGATATTTACATGTACATATGTATATGTAACCTATTTGGAGGGTTATTAGTTTTGTATACACAAAACGCAAAACAATTGGTGTCTATAAGATATTTAGGAGGTCTGACGTCCCAAATTTTTGACAAGATTTCTAAATATGGATCTTGGCTAATTAAATAAAGGTTAGAAGTTAAAACCTAGTTTGGAATGACAAAAAGTATAAATAAGTGATTAAAGTTAATTTATTATTTAATCAATGTGTTAAGAATAACCTATGTGGTTGAATTAGTAAAGAGGGACTCTTGATCGAAAAATGGGGTCTATAGAGATTATAAGGATCAGTTATCAAGGTAAAGTGCATTAGTGCCATGACAGATAATGAAATTATAATAAATATAATTTTCAATGGTTGAATGGTAATAAAACGGATTAAAGGTAAATGACATGATGTAATACCTACGATTAGGTAGTTAGAAAATAGTTATTGTAAGACATTGTATTGTGTCAGAATATGATAGATTAAATGTATGTGTTTATTTAAATATATTTAATTTAATAAGTGAAAGGAAATATAAAATTTAGAGAAAAGGAAAATGATGATAGGATATGTAAATTAAGCTTTAGTTATGAATCTGAATAACTAGCTTAATGAATAGGCCGTGAGAGGCTAGGTTACGAGAATGACAAGATAAGGTATGTCAGAATGTGCAAAAATAATGAAACAGTTTAACCTAATCTATATATTAGGAATTGATTGAATAAGAAGGATTATGAAATGTAATGTTTGAAATGGATTAATAAATCATTATTAATTGATTGAATTGAACTAAGTATTTATACCACGTATAAATACAGAAAGTAATACTCCCGAAAATGAGTAGAAGGAATGTAGTATGCATATATGATTCAAATTGTTATATGTGTATTAAGTAAATGAACAAAAGGACGTAAAAGTCGTAAAAGGGTATTAGGAGCTTAAATGGTAAAAAGAGTGGATTTTGGTAATTCAGACAGGGTTCGTTTTTCAAGAAAGTGGTTTAGTGGAAAAAGTGAACATTTCGACTATTTGAAGTGACAGAAATGTAAAATTATTAAATGTGAAACTGAGAAGGTTCGTAAGAAATTAAAAACATAATCGTAGTTATGTAAAAGTTATTTAATTGATTTACGATTAAATGACTAATTAAGCTATAAAATAGGACTACGTGCAGCTAGCACAGTGGAAAATGAATGACCTAGTCAATCGATTGAAAGAGAAACCAATTTAAATGAGTATGAAATAAATTATTGAGTGAAAAGTATAAAAGTTTCCTTAAATAGAAATTGGCATGAAAATGAAAATCTAGCAAAAAGGGCTAATGACCAAATTGCCCTCAACAAATTATTTAATGACATTTGTGTCTTAAAGGGAAAAATGACCAAAATACCCTTGATAAATTAAGTAATGACCGTTATGTCCCATGAGGTGAAATGACAAAAATGCCCTTCATTAATTATGTGAAATGACAAAAATGCCATTGGGTTGAATTAGCCATTATTAAGTTGACTTAACCCAACGTGGGTTAAGCCTTATTAAATCAAGTAAAGCAAGCACTCTTCTTCATTCCTTCTTTTACTAGAAACTTTAGCCCTAGGAGGGAGAGAGAGAAGAAACCATGAAAGAAGAAGAAAGAGATTGAAGTTTGGTGAGCTAGGAAGCTTGGATGATCATGGAGCAAGAAGAAAAATGATGGCCTCGACATGGGAAAGCTTTCTATGTGAAGAAGTTGATCATCCATGAAGGTTTAAAAGTTTTTTACATTTAAAACTTTAATTTATGTTAGTCTACGTATGTAATTATGGTTAAAGTTATGAGTTATGGAAGGATATGTGTCTAGAGTTTCAAGTTCATGGTGAAACCTTAAGATATAAGGTTGACCATGATGGTATGACAGGTATTTGCATGAAAGATATCATGATAAGTACTTAAATGTATATAGAACATGATTTTTGAGGTTAAATCCACCTAAGACAATTTTATGTTCATGTAAACATATTTTGGAAGTAAAGGAATTTTGAACAATTCATATATGTGTAGTATAAATTTACAAAGGCTAAAAATAAACTCTTTAATGAGTATATAAGAACGAAAGTCTAAGTGTTAAAAATAATTTTTATGTAAAGTTGATGAAAATTCAACTTAAAGGTGATTTTTGGCAATTTTAAAAGTTTAATGGTGAAATAAAGTTGAATGACTTAGTTTTATATTATTACACGCGTCTACATTGATTTGGTAGTCAACGGATGAAAGTTAAAATGAAAATGCATTTCGAGCGATCAAAATCAATCGTTTCAACTTAAAACGAATTTTACGGACAAATCTTGCCTCTTAAAGACCTAAGTTGTTTTAAAGGTCTAGACATGTCTTATATGATGTATAAATACTATATCAAGTGTTGGAATGAACTTTAGAAGGGAATAACCAAAAATCACAAAGTTGATGAAAAATATCAAAATGTGTCTAAGTGTGAAAATGAGTTGAAACGCCCTTTACGGGCTATTGTTTCGATAATTTTAAGAAGCCAAATGAGATAAGTAGTATTTTTATAAAATACTAAGTAGTAAGGTCTAGGTATGATTCAAATTTGAACTTAATTGGATGTAAGATACAAGAGTTAAAAATCAGCAAATTAAATGCAAAAAAAAAAAAAAAAAAAACAGTTTTCAAAGTGTAGAGCTGACCACAGCTGCGCTGGGGGGTAATGCAGCTGCGCTCAAAGTTTCTATCCGGGGAAGTGAACTGGAATGCACTTGCACTGGTGACCGCAACTGCAATGGGGCCGAGCGCAGTTGCGCCTAAGTCTTCTGTTTTCAATTTTTAATTTTTCCTAGTCGGGTTAGATTCGGGCCATGTTTTTCTAAAGGTTAAGAGTCAATGACATATAAACTAAATACTTAAGAATGTTAAACCAATGTGGGTCCAATGGTCATTGATTGGTAGCTTGTGTTATTGAAATAAAAGTTTGTACGAGGAATAATGAAAGTTAAAACAAGAGTTTTAATTTTAGAATAGTTTAAGTGTCAAGGTTTGACTAATATTGTATTGTCGATCTCGCATGACATGTAGGTTGGACGAAGGACGCAATAATTAGTATAATTGGTAAAGATGGTGACAGGTAAGTTTTTCAAAACTTGTTGAAATGTAATAATTGTTCTTTGTGAACTATTTGGCAGACTATGTGACATTAAATATTTTGAAATATGCATTTTGTGCAACTATGTGTTTAACTGTTAAATGCAATATGTGACATTTATCTCTTGAAAATGCATAGCATGGTAAAGTAAGGAATGTATTATGCATGTATATAGACTACAAGCATGAAAAATGTTATCTGTTAAACTTGTTGAGCTTTTATTCTCATACTTGCTTTAAACTGACATTTTCAGATCAATACAAAAAGGCCAGAGATTTTGGTAAAACTAAAGGGTAAGGAAAGATGTTTGTATAAAGGCAATAGAGGGAATTGATATGTTTCCTTATGTAATATGACAAGTCAGTTAGTTAAATGTAAACCTATAAAAGTATGACTTAATTAACGTCTTAATTTTTAATTTTAAACTTTGTCGTTATTAAAGAAATGTATGAATTGTAAATCCATTAAGAATGAGAGGTATGTAAGTTTTATTAAGAGGAACTTGTAATGAGATACCATTAATGTATCAGCTTAAATTATTATAAGTCGAGTCTTATATGTAATAAAATCGCATGTATGAGATTGATACGTGTACACAGATGTATGTATGGATAGATATGATTGGTAATTGTATTCACAATGTAAGTTAAGTTAAATCATAACACGTATGATTATGAAATGTAATAGACTAGGTCACGATTTATGTATATATGACCTGAGTTCTAACGTATAGAATGTGAGGGTTATGATCTTAAGACAAGTGAAGAATGTAAGTTAAATAAACAGGTTTATAAACTGTATTATGATTGTATAATGTGGAGTTAAGGATAAAACGTATGTTTTAATGCATGAAATTGCCATTTGCAAATGATGGGGTTTTAGGGATGTCACAGGAGGTCCTTAAACTGACTTTTCACTCAAGCTCAAATGTATAGGTTGTAGAACTAGTGGTCAGTCTCTATTAAATCTCTCAATTTCTTTTCATGATTATAATTAAATTCAACATTTTTTTGACCCATGTTGACGAAAAATAAATGGGAATCTAGAACATTCATTTCTAATTGAGGTAGATTTGTGATTCCCACAACAATGTGGATGTGACATCCCGGATTTTTTATAGGATTTTCAATTGAGGATTATGATTAATTAAGTAAATGTTAGAGGATTAAAACCTAGTGTTGAATGACAGAAAGTGTAAGAAAGATTAGATATGATTTATTATGTGATCAATGTGTTTTAAATGACTTATGTGGTTGAACTAGCGAAAAAATGGGACTCTTAATGTAAGATAAGGGTCTATAGAACGCATAATGAGCAATTATATCTATATATAGTGTATAAGTGACGTAATAAATATGAAATTATGATAATTGAGTGGTAATGTAAAGGATTAAAGATGAAGAATATATTGTAATGCCTATAATACGGTAATGAAAAGAATTATGGTACGACACTATTTTGTGTCAGCAGGTGATAAGTTGAATGTATAAATTTTTGGAAATTTTAAGGAACAGATATTGAAAGATAATAATTATGAAGTTTAATATTTGAGTGGATTAATAAATCCATATTAAATGATGGAATGGATTATATATTTATAAGGTATGTAGAAGGAACGTAAATTACTTGTACGTTGAGAATTGGCATTATGAGTATTAAGTTAATAAGGAAAAGACGTAAAGTTGTATTTAAGGTATTATGAATTATATGATTAAAGATATAGATTTTGGTAATCCAAGTAAGGTTAGCTTTTTAAGGAAGCGGTTTATGGATAAGTGAGCAATCTGACTATTAGAGATGTCGAAAATTGAAAGTTGTGAAATTGGGAACCATGAAGGTTCGTTGAAGATTAAGAAGGCAATGATAATTATGAAAATGAAATCGAATTGCGATTAATTAGCTAATGAAGCTATAAAATGAGACTTCGTGGACGTAACATGACTGAAAACGAACGACCTAGCCGGTCGATTGAAAAAAGTATCGATTTAAATGAGCGTGAAACGAGTTAAAGAGAATGAGGTATAAATGTTTGCTTAGAATGTAAAATGACATGAAATTGGAATTCTAGCAAAAGTGGCAAAAGACCAAAATGCCCCTCAATAATTTAATTAATGTCCGTTGTGTCCTAAAGGGTAAAATGACCAAAATACACTTGACAAATTAAGTAATGACTTATGTGTCCCAAGTGATGCATTGACGCAATTGCCATTCACTTATCATGTGAAATGACTAAAGTACCCTTAGATTGGTTAACCATGGTCATTAAACTTAACCACACCTAGTTAAGTCTCATATAATTGTCCAAAGCAAGCAAGTTTCCTCATTTGTTCTTCCAATTGCTGGAAATTAGAAAACCTAAGAGAGAGAGGGGGAAGCCATGAAAGCTTGAGAGAAAAGCTTGTGATGTGTGAGCTAGGATGCTTGGATGATCATGGAACAAGAATAAAGGATGAAGCTCTCATCATGGCAAAGCCATTCATATGAAGAAGTTGGTCATCCAAGAAGGTATAAAGATGATTAAGCTATAAAACTTGTCCTTCATACATTTAAATTCAAGACTTAGAGTAGCCATGCTTGTATTTGTGGCTAAGTGTAAGATTTATGTGCATTATGTGCTATATATGGGAATTATAGTGAAACCCTAAGCTCATGTGTGGTATACCAAAAGTGATGCACTATTCATGTATGGAAATAAGCTAGAAACTATGATTTAAAGGATAATCATGTATTATTTATTGAAAGTTTTGATGAAAACTTAGTTGGAAGTGGTATTCATGAAGAAACCATGTGAGATTTCATGTTAGGTAGCACACTAGATGCTTTGAAGGTTGAAAAGTATGATATATGAAGAAAAGTTACAATACTAGGCTATAATTTCTATGTACCCCAAATCATAATCTATAAAGTGCATTGGAAGGTGCATGTATAAGCTATGTGGACTTACAAAGTTGTTAAAGGTGTATATGGTAGCCTATGTGGTGTATGAAGTTCGAAATGTCAAGTTCAGTTTAAGATTGGAATTTGTTAAGTTGGCAAAAATGCCACTAGTATGTGAATTTTGGCCATTTTGTGTAATTGGTATTCAAAGGAGGCCAAAAAGCTAAGTTTGATGTTAATACACGTGTTTGAAATGATTTGGGAGTCGTTTGATTTTTATGGCGACAATTGTGGATTTTAAACGTTTTAAAACGTTCGTTGACGCCTAAAAAGAGTTATTTGGAAAAATGAATTCATTTGAAAAGTTTTAAACATTTTAAAGGCCCATGTAAGTCAAATATGTGTTATGTGTGTTATATGAGGTGTTAGAATCAAGTTTTGTAAAAAGGGGCCAAGAATAACATCAGTTTTGGAAAATGAAAAGTTTAGGAAAGTTCGTGAAATGTGATGAAAATGCAACTAAGAGGTGATTTTTGGCAATTTTGAATAATTATAGGTGAAATGAATTCAAATGGCCTAGTTTTATGTTATTACACGTGTTTAGGTTGATTTGAGAATCAACGGATGAGAATTAGAATGAAAATGAGTTTCAAACGATTGAAACCGATCGTTTCGACCCTAAACGGGTTTTTATGGACAAAACCCACCTCGGGTATAATTTTATGGTTTGAAAGGCCTAGACACATCATATATGACCCAGGTAAACTATGTTAAGCGTTGAAATGAAGTTTGGAAGCAATTGGCCAAAAATCACAAAGTTGGAAGAAGTGTTGAAAAGTGTTGAACAACCCTCCTAAGGGCTATTTCTTTGATGACTTCAAGAAGCCAAATGACCCAAATAATATTTTTATAAAATACTACGTAGTAAGACCTAGTTATGACCCAAATTTGAGCTTAATTGGATATAAGATGAAGGAGCTAAAAATCGACAAATGTAGTGCAAAAATCAGAATTTCAGATTCTGAACACTGCGCCTAGGCGCAATGTTTTGTGCTAAACATTGCACCAGGGCGCAATGTACTGTTCATGGCCGAAGAGATTTCCCAGCCAGCGAAGTCTGACGGCACCGGGGCAAGATATCTGTGCATTTAAAAAAAATTAAGCTTCCAAAAAGCTATATTTTGATATGGAATGATAAGGATATATTATGTAAGCCTTAAATAGATAAAGAATGACCAAAATAAAGGGTGTCTAGGTATAATGAAATGATAAATGGCATAATGTAACATGCCTAAAGCTAAGCCAAAGTGTGTTATAGGTTATGAACAAGGTTGGAAACAAGCTAGGATGTATTATTAACCTACATAAGGTATAATACATTTCATGTGAAAATGAGTTGAGACTAATGGTATAATATTTATTAATTAAGTTTGACAAGTTATATAAAGTTTTATGGTTTTATAATGGCATATAAGTTATATGTTAACAAACAGAGTTTGAAATGAGCAAGCCGACAAGGAAGGATATAAAGGCCAAGCGAGGCGGTAAAGGTTACGTAAAATAAATGCTAATTAGGCAAGTTTTTCAGACTTAAGTGTATTAATTGTTCTATGTGAACTATGTGTTAGTTGAAATGTGCACTCCGTGCCACTATGTGTATTAACTATTAAGTGAATTATGTGACATTAAGCATAGCATGGTACAGTAAAGAGGCATGACGCATATTATAAAATGCAAGTATGAAAAGTGTTATCTGATTGACTTGATGAGCTTTATGCTCACTCTTGCTATGAACTAATATTTTCAGGTAAGGTACGAGAAGGCCGGAGGTTCCGGTTAAGCTAAAGGTAAAGGAATAGTGATTGCAAAGAAATGCGTGAACACATGTATTATATTTATATGTGCAATATATGAGTGAATGGATAAATGTAAGTTGTATAGATACAAGCTAAGTAATGACTTCGATTTAATTGTTAAACCTTGATGGTAACAAAGAAATGGACAATTTTGTAAATCCATAGTGATAAACGTATGTATGTATGTATTATCCAGAGAAATGAGGTAAAGAGATAGTGTATTGTATTATTGTTAGTCGAGTTCTATATGTAATGAAATTCGCATGTATGGTAAAAATGTATGTAAACAGGAACATGTATAAGCAAACAGGATTATGAATGGACAGTTATAGATAATTGATGATTGTATTCAAGATAAGTTAAGTTAAAACATATATTATATGATTGTGAATGGTAATAGACTAGATCACAAATAATAAATGTTTGACCTCAGTGCTAATGAATGTTAAGTGAGCGTTACGATCTTGAGACATGTAAGAAATGTAAGTTTAAAGAAAAAAAAGTATGGATCGCATTATGGTCAACTGTAATGATTTTAAAGGTTAAATGTTACGTTTTAACACACGAGATTCCAATTAATACGGTTTTAAGTTAATATTTATGCAATCTAGATAGAATTAGATAGAATTAAGAAATGTGGGATCTCGGCGCGTTACAGTGGACACCCATGAGTCTAGCGACAATCTTGTAGAGTTGTAAATGAACTCTAGAATTTAGGTTAGAGAAATTTAGATGGAGACTTATGTTGTAAGAAAAAGGTTTACTATTATTATCAAGATTAGGCTCGTAAAGGCTAACGCTCGAAAGGTTTATTCTAGGGGATAGTGGTTTGTAGTGTAGATATAGGTATTAGGCTAAAGTAAGAAGAATAAGAATTCATATCATCACTACTCGACCTATATATTTACACAACGTACCACACTGGTTTTGATAAAGAAAATGTACATGTGTTCAATGATATAGTGTGGTGTGCATGTTAGAAATGATATTAGAAGGTTTTTGTTGTGGGGTTGGAACTGGAGGGTATTGAGGGTTGGAGGGTAATCAATTGCATGTTCTATCTCTAGCATAATGTGTTAGTATTATATTATATACGCGGGTGAAAAAATAAAAAGTACAATACAAGAAAATTTTAAATAAGTTACCCTTACTTTCACATTAAAAATATAATATTTATAGAGAAAAACATAAAAAAGAATACAAATATTTAAATGAGTCATTTGACGATTAGTAAACAGAGTTTAAAGAATTTTCGTATTCGTCTCAAGTGTTTACTTTCATAATTCCTCTCCCATTTATATAAATAATTTTTTGCATAGTTAAATGACCTCATATATTTATTTTTCATAATTCATGCAAAGTTAGTTGTGACAATACATATCAACTTTAATAAGAATATTAGAACAATAAATGACTTTCTTAATAAATATGTAACACTCTAAAATATCAAATAAATGAAAATGGAAGAAGTATTAATCTTTTACATAGATGAGTGAATATAATTGACACATTCTATAAACAGAAATATAATTGACACACTATATAAAAACAAATATAGTTGACATATACAATACTCTATAAAAAAACAAAACATTAAAAAATTGAGACCATGTTAGAAAACTAACTCTTCCTAGGGGTGAGCAACTAATCAAAATTGGCCTCGAAATTGAACAAAAAACTGAGCAAGCTGCACTAATAAATCACATCAACGGTTTTGGTGTAAACAAGAAAAATCATCACCTGTTGAGACTAACACTTCTAAAATAACTACGAGTGAGAGTAGTGTGTAAATAAAATTATACAAAAAGGTGAGAGGTAATAACGAGGGAAAAGGAAGTAAAAGGGAATTTATGAAAACAACAAAAGGAAGTGGGATGCCATTTCATTGAATAACTCTAATAGATGGGGAAGTAATTATAATAACAATCACAATATGGAAAGTAATAAATAATACCAACAACAACAAAAAGAGATTTGATCTATGTGGCATGTGTAAAAAGGGATACAAGAGAAGTATGTCGAATAAAAACCACTTGTTTTACCTGTAGAAAACATACGCATTACTCCAATTGGTGTCCTCATAATAGAAATAAAATAAAAATAAAATAAATAAAAATGACAAAATGTTTCAAGTACGGGTCAGTAGAGTACATAGTTAGATTTTGTCTAAAAATTTGAAATCAAAATATAAAGGAAAATCAAAACCCTAATAAGTCAACAGTAGTAGAAGATAGTTAGAGTTGACAAAGGATTTTGACTGTGAAATCCTATGTCATCCCTGAAATTCTAGACTCTCCGTAAGGAACACCGTATAAAAATGGTAACAAGTACAATATGAGGTGTTATCTATAGTAAATGGAAAGTCAGAATTGGATGTCATTATAGTCACATTAAGTCAGAAGAAATTAAAGGTAATAACAAAACAAGGAGGTACTGATAAAAGATTTTAACAAATTAAAGATTTAACTAAGAGTTTCAGCTAACTCTACGTAGAAATTTTTAGTTATAAAGAATGTTTCGACTTTGTCATACAGAGTCAAAGAAATACAAAAGTCAAACAAAGAATGTCAAAAAGGTAAAAACCCGAAACCACTTATATTAAGAATAGAAGAAACAAAGATGGGATATTGAACTACGAAGATAAAATTTTGAGCTTTCTCAGTACAAGCACTAAAAGAAGAAATATTTAAAGAACCTTATAGCTCTAAGTTCGTCGTTCACCCGGGTAGTACTAAAAGATGTAAAGACTTAAATCAACATATTTGGTGGTTAAACATGAATGAGTAATAACATAATAGGTAAGTAAATGTCTCACATATTATAAAGATTTAATATAGAATACCTTTGTGGAACGAAGTCGGGGAAATGACAAATGTTAGAATCCGAGATAAGAACACGATAGTTATACGAATCGTACGCAAGAGATTGCAAGCACTCAGGACCAACAGAAGGAGTATACAAATCAACAGAGACAATCAAGAGCCACGTATTCTTGATAGTGTTCCCTTGATAGGGCAAGATACGTTTTGGCAATACATGAAAAATTAAGTCCGAAATTATTGGACCATTATAGATATCGAGGAGAATAGGTGAGGTAGCCTATGAGGTAGCCTTAACTCCTGAGATATGTCACATTCAAAATATGTTTCACGTGTCCGAACTACGAGTCTAGGCAGATCAAGAAAGATTTATCATATGTGGAAAATTCCTGTCCGGATCATTGATCGGAAGGAGCAAGTTGTGAAATAAATTGATATAATCACTTAAAGATTATATGAAGAAATGAAAACGTCAAAAAGTTACGTAGGAGCTCGAGGATAAAACGCGAAAAGATAACTCGCTTTTATTTTGTTAATTTAAGATTAAAATTTCCTTTAGTATCTCATTAAAATCAATGTACTTCCTCTTCGATTAATTCATTACACTTAATCGCTAACCAAGAATTCTTTATAGTACCCATACACTTCTTCTGATAGCACATGAATAAACCCTCCCAAAATCTGGCCTTGAGACGACAGAATTGTAAGGAACAACCTAGTTAATTAACTCACTATATTTCCATGTGAATTAGGTCAACTAGATTTTAAATTCAGATTCTCTTGTTGGTTACAAACGACGTATAGGTATATTCCTATCCTATATGCTAAACATATTAGTCTTAACTCAGATTATATGCACAATTGTTATCATAACCCAATCTACGCCTATACTCTGTTTTCCAACTTTGTATAGATTATGTCGGTAATTGCTAGCTAGACAATTAATCAACAAGCTCAAGATATGATAAACGATTCAGATTCTAACTTCAACCAAAGAGGAAGCAATCAACTAAAATTACATACTAAGTTCCATTGCAATCTTAATATAGAGTTTAGTTCATAGTATCCAAACAGAACAACATCAAATTACACAATGAATACATCTCAGAAATTACACAAATTAAAGATACAAGGAAGGATTAGAAGGAACTCTAATGGTTGCTCCTAAATTATGCCTCGAATCCTCAGAATTTGCTTCTTTCTTCCTTGTTACTTGCTGAAAATCTCTATATTCGCCTGTTGATGCTCTGTCTCCTCCCGTCTCTATATCCTTCAACCGCTGCTATCTTCTCCCCTATATCCCTCTTGCACGTTCCCTCTCTCTTTGACAGTTAATTAACTTCCCATCATCTCATCCACGCTGCCTTTCAATTTGCCTTGCTTTTTTTTTTCCAGAATTTTCGAGTTACAAATTGGCTCTTTCTGATCACGGGCGTCTAGACGCCGCCCCTAGTACAAATCTGGGCGTCTAGACGCCGGGCTGTGGCACTATAATTACAAAAATGCCATTTTCAGAATTTTTCATTTCTTTTAATTACTCTCTTTTCCACAATTGCCATATGCGTCCCTCTTGCTCTACCTGCGATAAATAAACGTAAAAACAAGTTAAACAAACCTAAAACAAACACTTAAAGATAGCAACTATTAGCTTAAGCGATATCCGATTCGTAGGTATAAAACCCACTCATCAAATACCCCCAAACTTGAACAATTGCTTGTCCTCAAGCAAATAAAGAAATTAACTGAAATAAATCACAATTCTAAACGAACTACATGCATGCATATGGATGTCCTACTAATGACACGAGCAATATAACCACATAATTCATAAACATCCGGCCTCAAAGATTATTAATTGAAAACTTTATGAAATTTTAACTTCATGCATAGCTCGAAATATAACATATCACTAGTTTCATCTCACAATTAACCCTTACGTGTGTGTGAATCAGTATGTCACGCCAGCTGACTTTCCATTCCAATGAATGACTCAACAATGCTCAAATAAAGATATTCAATCATGTTCAATATTTTATTACCCCTATACACTTGTTGTCACATTTTTTTTTTTATTATTATTATTTTTTTTACTAGCGAGTGCGTCTTACGCTCCATCTCGCTTATTCTTGACTTGTGCAATGTTTATTTTTATTAGGCTTTTCAATGTCACCCATGTAACAAACTTTCCACCAACGACTCCCAAACCAGACGGCTTTAGGGCGCTAAGTGTAAATACACTCCTAAGGGTTTACTTGTTCGAATGACAAAGGCCACAAAAACAAACAAGCCAAGGGTTTCATAATTTATCGCTCTTTTTAGCTTTTCATGATCTAACAAGTAATAGAGGCTACCAATATCCTAAATGAGCATCTCATTCACGAATTAAATTTCATTCCAACCGGCTTAATACATTGAATACGTGCATTCAAAACCAACGGGTCTCAAGTACGATAAAAACTAGCAACAGTTAAAATCTAGAACTAGCAATCCTTGTCCATTTCACAATCATTATTATATATATATATATATTATCATCGGCCTTCCTTAAATTTGATGTATTAACATACTGCTCAAGTGTTCCTAAATGCATTAACATATGATCCTAATTTTTTTTTTAATTTTTTTTTTATTGCTATTGAATGAAATGCATGACACTATGAGGCATGAATGAAATGCATGATACAACACAACTATGAGACATGAGACTATTATGCACCCCCAAACTTGAATTAGGCAATGTCCTCATTGCAAAAATAAAGAATTGAAAACTGAGGACTTCCTTGATCAAGTCAATCATTGTGATCGACCTCCTCATCACTGTCTTCTTCTTCAGTCTCTTCTGTGTCGTCATCACTTTCTAAGTTGGAAGGCGGGTACATTGGCAAAGCTTGTGGCATTTTACAGGGAAGAGAGTTTAGCGACGGATTCAGTTGGGTAAATAATTTTTAAAATCATCGTGTGAGCCTCAACATTGTATATATGCATCGCATCTTGACGTTTGGCAAGTCGGTGGTTTTGGCGATCCATCCTTTGACTAACCCGCTCCACGCGACTGGCTATCAAGTCTATTCGCCTAGTATGATGCCTCAAATCATGTCGTAATTCGTCAACAATGTTGGGTGGTTGTACAGGATGCTCAAGATTATCAGGTCCCCCGCTCCATGCTCATCCGTTGTAATGATATATCCAAGCCCTTTTGGATGAGACTCTCCACCAGCCCACACCTTATATCTTCCTATGACTGAATGGTCGATTGGTGCCAACGTGTTTTGTAGAACTTCTTCTTTATCCCATTTAACGCCCACGCGCTTACACAAATCGGTAATTAACGACGGGTGAGGTAGGCCACCAGATGTACTACTGCCAAGAGTTTTAACTATAGATGTATGTATCATCTCACCCACATCCAAAGTCTTTCCCATTGCTATACAATATAAAAGGGCTGCACGTTCCTTTGTCACCTCAGTCTTATGCCTAGCAGGCATCAATTTTGCGCATATAAAACCAAACCACGCTTTTCCATATCGACTGAGCTTTGTACTTGGAAAATTAGTCGCCTCCTGTGTTGTTGTAACTTTCCAATCCGTCCCGGGTTCACATAAGCTGAGAATTATTTCACTGTAGTCCAAGTCCTTAGTAATGTAATCCTCATATTCACAATCTTTAATTTTCGGCAAACCATAATAGGCATTGATCGCTTTTCGCCCCACATTTACCCATTTGCCCCGAACCATAACTAAATTACCCTCAGCCTCTATTGCATTTGCGTAGAACTCCTTCACAATATTGACAGCGGCTGGTTCCGGTTAACTTGTAAAGTTTTGCCAATTTCGGCGTCTTATATTTGCCACGAGATCCCCATCTGTTTCATTTGGTCGCAAACCCCGTTCTGGAAGTAAATTTTTGTTGACTAGCACTTGGTAGTAGCGTTGGGATGTAGCATAACTTGTGAACCTCTTCTTATCATAAGACTGGGATGACGATGAACTCTCTCCCTTTTTCCTCTTGGAAGCCATTTTCAAGGATGAAGAATATCAAGCTACTGCTCCAAGACCAGAGAAAAAGAAGGAATTTCGTTGCGGCAATTTATCGAACGGTTGGTGTGCACATGCAAAATTCTGTCTCCTATATCTCCCTCAAACTTGTATTCAGCCACCAAATACTATGGTTTTGATTGTTATCACTAGCAAACAAGCAAAAGAGTATACAGGACAAACAACCCACTCCTCCAATTGAGCCAACACAAACTCAATTGGGAACCCAATGAACAAAATTCCAAACTTCTTTATACTACTGCATATATCTCTCAATGAACTACAAGAAATTTGCAACAACTTACTTGAATTCCATATGCCACCAATTACTCGGTTGAATGATGACAAATCGCCCCTTTTACGTCGAGAACCCAATTGTCGAGTGCCTTGCTTTGATGTAAATCTAGCTTCGTCTGTCTGGGTAAGAAGTGGTGAGTATGGGTTGTATCTTTGGTGGTTTTAATAAAAGCCGAGAAGAGGAAGTTGGGGTGGTGTACGAGTTGAGAACGTGTGAGCATTCGGGAATGGGAAGAGTTTTTTTTTTTAGACTTATAATAGATTCAGCCCTTTTTGAATTGAAATAGCTTTCCCAAACGCGAGTTTACATTTTTATTTTTTTTATAAGCGGCGTATATACGCCTGGTGTTGAACTGGACGGGGCGTTAAGACACTGGCTCGCAGAATGTCTGGAGGAGGACCGGGCGTAATGACGCCTGATGTTGTGCATGGGAGAGCGTCTAGACGCCGGGACACAGAAAGGTCTGGGAAAGCCCGGGCGTAACGACGCCTAGATTTGTGCATGGTTAGGCGTATCTACGCCGTCTCACAGGAAGTTAAGAGAGTTCCGGGCGTAATGACGCCTGGTTTTGTGCCTTGGATGACGTCTATACGCCGTGCTGCAGAAGGTGAAGGAGTGTCTCGGGTGTATTAACGCTGTATTTCCTTCTTTATTGGGTGTCTCTACGCCGGGTTACTGCTCCATCAGGACTTAGAAAATTTCCCAATATGCTCCTTGATAGCTTGCAAACCTGAACCAAAAGGAAGCAACATTAAGATATGCAAGGAATCTACTTGTAAAATTCAAGTCTATAAAATCCTAAGCTATAAAGATTAAAGTTAGATAACCAAATGTACTAAAAGTAAGATAAACACAAATAACTCCCGGGTTGCCTCCCAGTCAGCGCTTAGTTTTAGGTCCTCAGCCTGACCGTGTCTTTGAATGCTCTAATCTTCAAGTGTGACTAACAGCTTCTCATGATCAAAGCTTCCACCGTAATAGTGTTTCAACCTCTGTCCGTTAACTTTGAAGACTCTTTTTGAATTTGGTTCTTCCACTTCCACGGCTCCATGGGGGAATACCTTAGTGATACGAAACGGTCCAGCCCATCTTGATTTAAGTTTCCCCGGAAAGAGTTTCAGCCTTGAGTTGTATAATAATACCGATTGTCCTTGTTCGAACTCCCTTTCAATGATTTTTGTATCATGCCACCTCTTGACCCGTTCTTTGTACAACTTGGCATTCTCATATGAGTAAAGGCGGAATTCATCCATGTGGTTCAATTGCAGAAGACGCTTCTCTCCCACAGCATCTAAATCGAAATTTAACTTTCGGATAGCCCAATAGGCGTTGTGTTCCAATTCCACCGGAAGATGGCATGCTTTCCCATATACCAGCCTGTATGGCGACATACCTAATGGTGTTTTGTAGGCTGTACGATATGCCCATAAGGCATCGTCTAACTTACTTGACCAATCCTTCCGCCTCGGATTCACCATATTTTCAAGAATTCTCTTCACTTCTCGATTTGACACTTCGGCTTGGCCATTCGCCTGCGGGTGGTAGGCAGTTGCAATCTTGTGAGTGATCCCATACTTAGCAAGAGTAGCTTGAAGTAGTTTATTACAGAAATGCGATCCCTCATCGCTAATGATTGCCCGAGGTGTGCCGAATCTGGAGAAGATGTGCTTGCGGAGGAATCTGATAACCACTTTAGCAACGTTAGTAGGTAGTGCCACAGCCTCAACCCACTTAGAAACGTAATCCACCGCTACTAGAATATATGCATTTCCAAAAGATGAAAGGAATGGCTCCATAAAATCGATGCCCCATACATCAAACAATTCAACCTCCAAGATCGTGTTGAGTGGCATTTCATGCCGCTTTGATATGTTGCCAACCCTTTGGCATCTATCGCATTTCATCACAAAACAATGGGCATCCTTAAAAAGTGTAGGCCAATAAAATCCCGATTGTAAAACCTTGGCTGCCGTTCTTTCTCCTCCAAAATGTCCTCCATACTCGGAAGCATGACAGTGATACAGAATGTTCTCCATCTCTTCTTGAGGAACGCACCTTCTCACCATTTGATCTGCACATTGTTTAAATAAGAATGGTTCATCCCACATATAATTTTTGACATCATGAAGGAATTTCTTCTTCTGTTGACTTGTGACCTCCGGAGGAAACACTCTACATACGATAAAATTTACAAAATCCGCATACCAAGGAGTTAATTGCTGCACGGCTAGCAGTTGTTCATCCGGAAAGAACTCATTAATCACAGTCTTATCACCTTTATTCTGCTCGACATTTTCCAGCCTTGACAAATGGTCTGCTACCTGGTTTTCCGTTCCTTTTCTATCCCTGATCTCCAAGTCGAACTCTTGTAGCAACAATATCCACCGAATTAATCGCGGTTTAGCATCCTTCTTAGCAATCAGGTATTTGATCACTGAATGGTCTGTGAATACGATTACTTTAGTTCTAATCAAATAGGAACGAAATTTATCGAAAGCTTAAACGACCGCCAACAACTCCTTCTCAGTGGTAGTATAATTCAGTTGAGCATCGGATAATGTCTTGCTAGCATAATATATGGTATGGAAAACCTTCTCCTTCCGCTGACCCAGAACTGCCCCAATTGTGAAATCACTTGCATCGCACATCAATTCAAATGGCAGATCCCAATTCGGTGCTACTATTACTGGTGCTAAAATCAGTTTCTTCTTCAAAACCTCAAACGCTTCAAAACATGTCTTATCAAAATGGAATGGAACATCTTTTTCCAGCAAACTACATAAAGGCTTCGTGACTTTGGAAAAATCTTTGATGAACCTCCTATAGAAACCTGCATGCCCCAAAAAACTCCGAATACCCTTGACTGAAGTTGGTGGATGAAGATTCTCAATTGTTTCTATCTTAGCCTTGTCCACTTCAATCCCTTTTACTGATACTCGATGTCCCAGGATTATCCCTTCTTGGACCATAAAATGGCATTTTTCCCAATTCAACACCAAGTTTGTTTCCATGCATCGTTTAAGCACAAGAGTAAGATTCTCCAAATAGTAATCAAATGTATCCCCAAAAACTGAAAAGTCATCCATGAAAACCTCGAGGTTACGCTCGACCATGTCAGAAAAAATACCCATCATACATCTTTGAAACGTTCTAGGTGCATTACACAGTCCGAAAGACATCCTTCTGAAGGCAAATGTCCCATATGGACATGTGAATGTAGTTTTTTCTTGGTCCTCGGGTGCTATAGCAATATGATTATAGCCCGAGTACCCGTCCAATAAGCAATAATACTCATGCCCTGCTAATCTGTCCAACATCTGATCGATAAACGGTAGAGGGAAATGGTCTTTACGAGTGGCTTTATTCAACTTCCTGTAGTCCATACACACTCGCCAACCCATGACTGTTCTTGTAGGGATTAGTTCATTATTCTCATTTGCAACTACCGTCATACCCCCTTTCTTTGGCACACATTGGACCGGGCTCACCTATGAGCTATCTGAAATGGGGGTAGATTATACCTGCATCCAACCATTTGATGATCTCCTTTTTGACCACTTCTATCATTATGGGATTGAGTCTTCGTTGGTGCTCTATAACCGGTTTTGCCTCCTCTTCAAGCAAGATCTTGTGCATATAGAATGATGGACTTATGCCTTTAATGTCCGCCAAAATCCAACCAATAACTGATTTGTATTGCCGAAGTACCCTTAGCAACTTGTTCTCCTGAATCTCATTGAGGGACGCAGAAATTATCACTGGTAATGTGGATGAAGAACCAAGATAAGCATACCGAAGATGGTTGGGTAACGGCTTGAGTTCTAAAGTTGGCGGTTCCTCCATTGACGACTTGACTTTACCTGATGAGTCTCCCGAATAGTCCAGAGCTTCAAACTTTGACTTAACCCGGTTGAATGTTGGAGTTGAATTTAGTACTTGGGCCAATTCTAATGCAGCTGGCTCATCAGAAATCACGTCACTGATTATTACTGACTCTAAAGGATCTGCACTTGCATTTTTCATTAGAACACTTCTAATAGCTTCGTCGATTTGATCAACTCTGAAACATTCTTCACTATCCTTTGGGAACTTCATGGCTTTAAACACATTAAATGTCACCTCTTGGTCCTGGACCCTCATTGTTAACTCCCCTTTTAGTGCGTCAATCAATGTCCTTCCCGTAGCCAAGAACGGGCGCCCAAGAATAATAGGTATGTTACTGTCCTCCTCAAAGTCAAGAACAATAAAATCTACAGGGAATATAAATTTATCCCCCTTGACTAACACGTCTTCGACTATTCCCTTTGGGTAGGTAAGGGATCTATCTGCAAGCTGTAGGGTGACATTTGTTGGTGTAGCTTCCTTCAACCCAAGTTGCTGATACACTGATAACGGCATGAGGTTGATGCTGGCTCCCAAATCACACAGACACCGACTGAAAAATTGGGTTCCTATTGTGCACGGAATGGTAAAGCTACCCGGATCCTTCAACTTCGGTGGTAACTTCTTTTGTAGTATTGCACTACATTCCTCCGTCAACACTACGGTTTCAAACTCCCCCAGCTTTCTCTTCCTTGACAAAATGTCTTTCATAAATTTGACATAGTTGGGCATTTGCTCTAAAGCATCTGCGAACAGAATATTGATTTGCAGCTTCTTAAATACCTCTAAGAACTTAGAGAACTGTCTGTCTAGCTTCTGCTTTTGAAACCTCTGTGGGAAAGGCATAGGTGGTGGAACTGTATTCTGTTCGGTTTCAGTCTTGCTCTCCACAACTTTCTCCTCACTCTTATCTCGTGAATCCCCTTTTGTTTCTTTCTCTTCTGAGCAGTTTGCTTACTTTTTCCCAACAACATCTGAAGTTAATTCCTTCCCACTTCTCAACGTAACTGCTTTGCAATGCTCTTTACCCTCACGTTTTGGATTTTCTTCAGTATCACTTGGTAGAGATCCTTGAGGTCGGTTATTCAAAGCATGTGCCAACTGCCCCATTTGATTCTCCAGATTTTTTATAGCAGCTGACTGAGTTTTCACAGTGACATCAAACTGATTCACTAATTTTGCTAACAAGTCCTCCATCTGAGTTAACTTGTCCGGCTGTTGATGATGCTGATTCTGAAATTCGGGTGGGTAAGAATTCCTTTGCGCTTGGACTTGTTGTTGTGGTTGATTATTACTCCATGAGAAGTTTGGATGGTTCCTCCATCCTGAGTTCTAGCTGTTTGAACTACTATTTGGCTGTCGGTTGTAATTAGATACATATTGAACAAATTCAGAGTTCAGCGCACATTCATCACTAGCATGGCTTCCTGCACACATCTCATAAATGACCTCCACCTTCTGAACCTTGTGTCCCCCAAGTGCATCTATCTTCTTTGTGAGAGCAGAGATCTGAGTTGTCATTTGGGCAGACAATGCAGTCATTGCATCAACTTCAAACATACCAGCTGCTTTTTGGTTGGCTCATTCTTGCAGTAGGCCATTGATAGTTGTTGGCTGCCATTGTTTCAAGCAATGTATAAGCCTCATCACAATTCTTTGACATGAGAGCTCCTCCTGTCGCAGCGTCTATGCTCGTTCTTATAGCGCATGACAGCCCATTATAGAATGTTTGCACTTGCAGCCATTTTGGGACCCCGTGATGTGGACATCGCCTCAATAAATCCTTAAGCCTTTCCCATGCCTCATATAAAGATTCTGAATCATGCTGGACAAATGAGGTAATGTCGTTCCTCATCTTTGCTGTCTTGGCAGGTGGGAAAAACTTAGCCAAGAATTTCTGTGCCAAATCATTCCAGGTCGTAATTGATTCGCACGGTAAGGAGTAAAGCCAGCTCTTCGCCTTATCTCGAAGGGTGAATGGAAATAATCTGAGTCTGATTGCCTTTTCTGTGACCCCATGATACTTGAATGTATCACATATTTCCAAAAATCCAACCAAATGATCATTGGGATCATCATTCGGTAATCCTCCAAACTGGACTGCATTCTGTATTGTCCCTGGTTTAATTTCAAAATTTGCTGCCGTAATGGCGGGCCTCGTGATACTTGATTGAAGATCAGTCACTTGCGGCATAACGTAATCCCGCAAGGACTTTTGTTGCTCCTCAGCCATTAGTTCAAGTTCTTGATTTTGAATTGTTTCCTGAATAAACTTTCGGAGTCTACGAAACTTTCTTTCAATTTCTTCGTCGTATTCTAATGGTCCCTGATTCGTTGAGCGCGTTTGCATACAAAAATCAAAAGTACCTGAAAAGAACAAAAAAAAAAAGAGTTTAAACTAAGATTAACTTAATCAAAATTAATAATAACAACATATTAAAGTAAATTCCTGGCAACGGCGCCAAAAACTTGTTGCCTCAAATTCGTCTTAGCACTTTAACACGCAAGTATACGCGTTCGATTGTAGTATTTAGCAAACAAGGATATCGTTCCCACGAGGAAATAAATTAATATCTATTAGTTACTAATTTTTAAACCAAATTAACCCAATTTAAACTACGATGGATGATTTTAAGTTGAAATGAAACGTTGTTGAAATTAACTTCTAAATAATTAACCACGAGAATAATTGCAGATTTGTTAATTTAAGATTACAATTTCCTTTAGTATCTCATTAAAATCAATGTACTTCCTCTTCGATTAATTCATTACACTTAATCGCTAACCAAGAATTCTTTATAGTACCCATGCACTTCTTCCGATAGCACATGAATAAACCCTCCCAAAATCTGGCCTTGAGACGACAGAATTGTAAGGAACAACCTAGTTAATTAACTCACTATATTTCTATGTGAATTAGGTTAACTAGGCTTTAAATTCAGATTCTCTTGTTGGTTACAAACGACATATAGGTATATTCCTATCCTATATGCTAAACATATTAGTCTTAACTCAGATTATATGCACAGTTGTTATCATAACCCAATCTACGCCTATACTCTGTTTTCCAACTTTGTATAGATTATCTCGGTAATTGCTAGCTAGACAATTAATCAACAAGCTCAAGATATGATAAACGATTCAGATACTAACTTCAACCAAAGAGGAAACAATCAACTAAAATTACATACTAAGTACCATTGCAATCTTAATATAGAGTTTAGTTCATAGTATCCAAACAGAACAACATCAAATTACACAATGAATACATCTCAGAAATTACACAAATTAAAGATACAAGGAAGGATTAGAAGGAACTCTAATGGTTGCTCCTAAATTATGCCTTGAATCCTCAGAATTTGCTTCTTTCTTCCTTGTTACTTGTTGAAAATCTCTATATTCACCTGTTGATGATCTGTCTCCTCTCGTCTCTATATCCTTCAACCGCTGCTATCTTCTCCCCTATATCCCTCTTGCACGTTCCCTCTCTCTTTGACAGTTAATTAACTTCCCATCATCTCATCCGCGCTGCCTTTTAATTTGCCTTGCTTTTTTTTTTCTAGAATTTTTGAGTTACAAATTGGCTCCTTCTGATCACGGGCGTCTAGACGCCACCCCTAGTACAAATCTGGGCGTCTAGACGCCGGGCTGTGGCACTGTAATTACAAAAATGCCATTTTCAGAATTTTTCATTTCTTTTAATTACTCTCTTTTCCACAATTGCCATATGCGTCCCTCTTGCTCTACCTGCGATAAATAAACGTAAAAACAAGTTAAACGAACCTAAAACAAACACTTAAAGATATCAACTATTAGCTTAAGCGATACCCGATTCGTAGGTATAAAACCTACTCATCAGTGAACAACCCTAAAAAGGGGATTTGGTACAGGGGTTGGTTAACACGGTTCAACCCAAAGGAAAAGAAAAAATGGTGTGCACAACAAAATGGATACAATAGGCTGATCACCTAGCGTACCAATTGGGTATGACAATCTTTGTGGTTGCTCATATTCTTAACGAATATACGTTCTTATGACCTTTGGATATTTCAGTCCTAGTGACTGTTAATATTCTTAACGATTTCATGGTTAAATGACCCTTGGGTATTGCTGTCTTTGTGACTGTTAATATTCTTAACGTGTTCATTGGTCTTTATGACCCTTCAGCAAAAGCAAAAGTTATGTTTTGAAAGCAAAAAGTTTATGAAAAGTTTTATAGAAAAGCTACTCCTATTTATTCAAGCTGTTTCACAATTATTGAACAATTGTGAAGATTCCTAAAAGACATTCCAATCTTCTGGAATGAACATTAGAAATGGGTAAGATGGGTAGAGAGAGGAGAGAATGTAAAGGTTAATTGAAAACCTAGCTATATTGAATGAAAGCAGAGGATTATGTATGTTGCAAATGAATAAGGATTGAGTACACAGCAATTTCGAGGATGAATTTTTTTGAAGGAAGGGTGAATGTGACACCCTAGGATTTTACAGAATTTCTAAATTAAGGATTATGGTTAATTAAGTAAAGATTAATAGTTAAAACCTATTGTTAAATGACAGAAATTTATAAGGGAGATTAAATATGAGTTATTATGTGATCAATGTGCTATTATGACCTATGTGGTAGGTTGAATGTATGTATACTTGATTTGATAAAGAAGGAAGGATTTAATGTATAGAATAATGGAAATGAGAAAAATATAATTGGATTGAGCTTAAGTTATAAAATTGAGAACGAGGTTAATGAATAGGCCTGGAGAGGCGATGGTATGAAAATGGCAAGGTAAGGTAAATATGTTTGTGCAGTAAAGAAGAAACCGTATAATTAAATTGGTTTATTAAGGATTTATGGAATATTAAGTGTTGATATATGAATATATGAATTTGTTAACGAAATTGATATTAAATGATCGAAATAAGATAATCGTGATATGATGTGTAAAGACAAAAAGGTAATACTCTTAAATATGAGTATAAGGAATGTAGATTTCAAGTATGTTGAAAATTGGTATATGTGAGTGAAATAAATAAGTGAAAGGATGTTAAAGTCGTAATTATGATATTATGAGTTTAAATGATAAAGGACGATGGATTTTGATAATCCAGTTGAGGTTCTCTTCACGAGGAAGCGATTTATGAAAAAGTGAGTAATCCGATTATTAGAGATGTCAGAAATTGGAATTGAATTATTGAGGAATCAAAAGGTTTATAGAAATTGGAATTAAATGAATAATATGAAATTTTGGCAAATATTATAATAATTAATATGTGATTAATGAAATTGATATTTCAAAGTGTGACAAGTGATATGGGACAAGCCAATTATGGATTATTTGATGATGCAATAGAAGTCAAGCATAATGGGACAAGTTTGGATAAAAAATGAATTGATTTAAATGAAAAATAAGCAATTTGTGAATTATGGGGAAATTAAATTCCTAGAGTTTAAGGCTAAAGTAAATGATTCCCTTGACAAGTTTGGAAATGCCCATGGTATCCTAGTTGTGTGAAATGTCCATTGTGCCCTTTCTTAGTTAAGTGAAATGACATAAAAGACCCTAACTAGACATGAGTTAACTTAACCAATTAAGGGTTAAGTGTTGGAGAATTTATATACCACACATATATGTATATTTTCAAGTAAACAAGCTAGCTTATTTCATTTTTATCTTTCATTTTCGTAAAGAGAGGAAGATGAGCTAGGGTTTCAAGGAATCATGAAGAATCTAAGAGCAAAAGGGATCAAGAGAACCTTATGAAACTAGCAAAGTGAAGATTCAAGCTCTAGCAAACTTTAAAGCTAAAAGAAGGAGTGCATATTGAAGGTATGTTTATGTTCAAGCCATGAGATTTAAGATTTATGAGTTTAAATTCAAGTCTAAAAGTAGTCGTGCATGGATTAGTGGCTAGATGTAAAGATTATATGAGTTATGTGTTCTATATGTAAGTTGTGTTATGAAACCCTAAGCTCAAGTTTGCTAGACCAAAGGTGGTGTACTATTCTTGTATTTTTCAAGCTAAAAAGCATGATTCATGGAGAATCATGTGTTATTTGGGGTTAGAAGTGACGAAAACCTAGTTTGAAAGGTTGATTATGTTTGATGCAAGTAAAATTTTGTGTTAAATGGCAAGCTAGATACCTAAATGGTTTAAAGGAAGGACTTGTGATAGATAATTACAATATTAGGCTATACTTTTTGTATAGATTACGTTTTAATCTGTAAAGTGCATTAGTACGTGCATATAGAAGTTATGTGGACTTATAAAGTCTTTAATTGAGTACGTGATAACCTATGTGAAGCATAGAGTCCAAAGATTGAAGATTGGTTTAAGGAAGGAAATGAGTAAAGTTGACAAAATGTCACTCAAGTGTAATTTTGTCCATTGTGTGTAATTGGTGATAAAATGAGGCCAAAAAGCTAAGTTTGATATTAATATATGTGTTTGAAACGATTTGGAAGTTGTTTGGCGTGTATGGCGACAATTGAGGATTTTAAACATTTTAAAACGTTCGCCAACGCCTAAATCGAATCATTTTGAAAAATGAAATCATTTGAAAATTTATAAACATTTTGAAGGCCCATACAAGTCAAATTTGTGCTATATGTGGTAAATGATGAGTTAGAATCAAGTTTTGCATAGAGGGGCCAAGAGTAACACAAGTGTTGGAAAGGAAAAGTTTGTGAAATTTGATGAAAATGCAATCTAAAGGTGATTTTTGGCAATTTTGAGAATTTAAAGGTGAAATAAAGTCAAATGAGTCATTTTTATGGTGCTACATGTGTTTACGTTGATTTGGTAATCAACAGAAGGAAATTTGAATGAAAATGAGTTTTGAACGATCGAAATCGATCGTTTCGATCCTAAACGGATTTTAACGGACAAAACTCGCCTCGTGCGAAGTTTTATGGTTTTGAAAGCTTGGACATGTCATATATAAGTTATGTGAACTATGCCAAGTGTTGGAATGAAGTTTTAAAGCTTATGGCCAAAAATCACAAAGTTGGATTTCAAAGTTCGAAAAAAATTCTAAGCTTGAAATTATTGTGAACAGCCTTCCTATGGGCTAGTGTATCTATGATTTTGAGTAGCCAAATGAGGCAAGTCAAATTTTTATAAAATACTATGTAGTAAGGACAAGATGTGTACCAAATTTGGTGTCAATTGGATGTATGGTTAAAGAATTAAAAATCAGCAAAGTAGCAGCAAAAATCAAAATTTCAGATTTTAGGCCACGGCCGGGGCCATATTTTTGTGGGCAAACCACGGCCGGGGCCATGTTTGGCTGAGAGGTTTTGGCTGCGGCCATGGATTCTAGTCCGAAAATCCGGCTGGGGCCACGGATAACAGAGTTTAGAAAAATGTTATTTTTGACCCAAAATAAAATGTTTTGATTCTAAATGATAGAGATAAGTTATATAAACCCTAGATTGATAAAAATAGACTATGAAAAGGGTGTTTTGGTATAATGAGATAATGAATGGCATAATATAACATGCCTAAAGCTAAGCCAAAGTATGATATAAGTTATAAAAAAGGTCGGAAGCAAGTTAGAGTGTATTATAAACCTACATAACGAGTAATACATCAAATGTGAAATGGTTAAAGACGGATGGTCATGTATTTATGGAATTAGTTTGATAAGTTATACAAGTTTATGATCTTATAATGACATATAAGTTATATGTTGATAGACAGAGTTCGAAATGAGCAAGCCGACAAGATGGATAATGAAGGATGATTGAGGAAGTACAGGTTAAGTAAAATAATACAAACCAGGCAAGTTCTTCAGACTTGAGTATAATAGATGTTCGATATGAACTACGTGATAGTAAATGAATTGAAATGTGCCATATGTGCAACTATGTGTTTTAATTGCTAAATGAATTACGTAACATTAAGCATAATATATTAAGGTAAAGGATGCATGACGCATAATATGAATTGTGAGCATGCAAGGTGTTAGCTGAATTACTTGCTGAGTTTTATGCTCATTCTTGCTATAAACTAACTTTTCAGGTAAAGTACAAGAAGGTCGGATGTTCCGGTTAAGCTAAGGTAAAGAAACGTGAATGCGTGGACAAGCGCGAGGAAATTTGTGACATGTAGATTTGTATAAATGCAAGTTATGTAATAGTTGATTTTAAATGATAAATCTAGATGGTATAAGAAGATGTATGGTTTGTAAATTCATATAGATAAATGAGCATGTATGTACTATTTAAAGTAGAGGATGTAATGAGGTCGTATGACTATAATATTATGATAAGTCGAGTCTGATATAAACTAGGACTCGCATGTATGGTTTAGATGTATGTATACAGGTATATGTGAACAGGAGCAAGTACAGAACAGGTACATGTAACTATGGCCATGTATGAATAGTTCATGACAAAAATTTTATCTATAGGTTATGTAAATCATGATATACAATATGATTCGATAAATGAAATAAACTCGGTCCCAAATGATAAGTGTTGATCTAAATTCTAATGAAAGGTAAGTGAACGTTGCGATCCTGAGACAGGTATAACGAATGTAAGTTAAATAAGTTAAAAATAATAATAATAAAATATAGACCTTATGGTCAAGTCAATGGTTTTAAAGGTCAAAGGTCAAGGTTTGACGCACGGGATCCCGGTTAATGTGGTTTAAAGTTAATGGTTATGATATCCAGAGATAATCGGATATAATTAAGGAAGGTGGGATGCAGGGGCGTCACAAGGCTCGTAAAGGCTAACGCTCAAAAGGTTTATTCAAAGGAATAGTGGTTTGTAATGTAGATATAGGTATTAGGCTAAAGTTAGAAGAATAAGAATTTCTATCATCACTGCTCGTCCTATATATTTACTCAACGTACCACACTTATTTTGATAAAGAAAATCTACATGTGTTCGATGATATAGTGTGGTGTGCATGTCAGAAATGATATTAGAAGCAATTTGTTGTGGGGTTGGAACTAGAGGGTTTGAATTGAGGGTTGGAGGGTAATTAAGTGCATGTTTTATCTCTAGCATAATGTGTTAATATTATATTATATACATGGGTGGAAGAATAAAAGGTACAATACAAGAAAATTTTAAACAAGTTACCCCTAGTTTCACATTAAAAATATAATATTTATAGACAAACATATCAAAAAGAATACAAATATCAAAACGAGTGATTTGACGATTAGTAAACAGAGTTTAAAGAATTTTCGTATTAGTCTCAAATGTTTACTTTCATAATTCCTCTCCCATTTATATAGGTAATTTTTTGCGTAGTTAACATGTCCCCATATAGTTATTTTTCATAATTCATGCAAAGATAGTTATGAAAATACGTATCAACTTTAATAAGAAAATTAGAGCAATAAATGACTTAATAAATATGTAACACTCTAAAACATCAAATAAATAAAAATAAAAGAAGTATTAATCTTTTTTATACAGATGCATGAATATAATTGACACATTCTATAAAAAGAAATATAATTAACGCACTATATAAAAATAAATATAATTGACAGGTATAATACTCTATAAAAAAGCAAAAAATTTAAAAACTGAGACCATGTTTGAAAACTAACTCCTTCTAGGGGTGAACAAAAAATGAAATTGGCCCCGAAATTACACCAAAACTGGTCAAACCGCACAAATAAAATCACATCAACAATTTCGACATATATGTCGGTTTTAGGAAAGTTGAAAAATCATATTTATACATATACATATGTATGTTTATACATATGTACATATATATATGTAGATTGTAATGACCACGAATTTCATTAAACATTGTAATTATAATTATTATATAATTAGCAATGAATTAAAAATTTTGTACTAATTAATTGTGCATTAGATAATTAAATAAATGTACTTATATATGTGTATATTTATTTAAAGAATTAAAGCAAGGTGTATAATTAATTAAAGCAAATCTAATTGGATTATATTTTAAATCCAAATGAGTTGATAAACTAGGTCAAAGATATTAACCTAGTAGCCCATGTAATTAATTGAACTACTAGTCCATGTAACTAATTAAACAAGCCTAATGCTTGATTTAATTAAATGCCACCTAGAATAATTAATGTAAGCCCAATGTGTTATTTAAATTGAGCTCAAACCAATTCAATGGATGAGCCCAATATATTTAATCCTAGAGTCCAATATGGAGCCAAATAGGAAGTCAAAATTGGTTAACAATTGAACACACACACGCACACACGCACACACATATACGTGTGTGCGTGTGTGTGTGTGTAAATGCACATTAAAGCATAAAAAATAAAGCAAAAACATGACCAAAAATGGCTATGTTGGCTGACCAAGAGGGGCCCCACACGGGGGATTGTTTGAGATCTTTGTTGCTTCAAAATTGCTTTTTGTCATAGTAGCTCAACTACCCTAGTCAATCATCTAGTCAATCAATTGGTCATTCAATGGAATAATAATCCTAATTAACACTAAATTCACCAACATAGCTTGATTAAGTGAATTGATGCTAGGTTAGTGAATGGCTATAAATAAGACACTCCACACACTTGGATTGGTTTGTTAATTCATTTGAAGCTTTGCTAGCAAGAGAAATTGAGAGCATTTGTGAGCATTTGAGAGAAACACCTAAGTGTTGAGAGAAAAAGCTAAAGGTTGTGCTTGGTGAATGTCCACTGGCTACACAACATACTTTGGTAGGAGGAGGAGAAGAACATCCAAGACCTCAAGGTTTAAAAGTGCTCTATCTCTTCTTCAATTTCATTTTTATAGTCTAAAATGATTTTGAACAGTTAAAATCTATTTTTAACCGATCAAAATTCATTTTGATAGTCTAGAAGTATTTAACTATGTAAAATATGTATATTCATAGTTCTATGTGTTTATATCATGATTTGGTATGTGAGAAATGAATGAAAGTTGTAGAAATGTTCATAACACATTTTACCGGTAAAACCCTAACGATACATGTTGTGTTTAATGTTATATTTTGAAATATACAATTTCAAAATTGAATTTTTATTGCTAGAAAGCTAGATCTATGAGTTTTAAAGAAAACCCAACTTGAAGTTTTCAAAAATATTGAATAACAAAGAAGTTATAGCTTTTACCGTAAAAGATGTCGTTTTTAAACCCTAGGTGGTTCGATCCGTAATTTTCGTGAAAACATTTTCAAAAAGACGATTGAACCATGAAATATTGTAAAACAAGAAGTTAGGAACACATCAACACCGATTTGGTGTTATTTGGATGTGTAGATTTCATTTAATCAATGTTTGAACAAAAAGTATCGAAGCTTTCAAAAATCAAAAATTTGAAAAACATTCTACAGTACGGCGCAGTGCACTGATACAGGAAAAATAAAATAAAATTCGAACCGGGTCGGGGCCGGGTCAGCAGGGCCAGGTCTGGTTCGGCTTAGAAAATGAAAAATGTTCCAAAAATCATTTTAGTATTTTTGGACTTAATAAATATATTTTTAAAGAAATATATAATTAATTTTATAATTAAAAGTGTATATATATTATTATTGAATTAATAATATAAGGAAGTTAATAAAATATTATTACATAAATAATAATATTAGAAAATCATTAAAATATTATTAAATGTATAATAATATTATAAAGTGAATAAAATATTATTAAAGAGTTAATAATATTAAATAAATAAAATATTATTAAAATGATTAATAATATTAATAAAGTAATAAAATATTATTAAAATGATTAATAATATTAGAAGTCTAATAAAATATTATTACATAATTAATAATATTAGAAAATGAATAAAATATTATTAATTGATTAATAACATTCGATACTTAATAAAATATTATTAAATGATTTATAATATTAGATAATTAATAAAATATTATTAAATGATTGATAATATTAGATACTTAATAAAATATTATTAAATGTGTAAAAATATTAGATAATTAATAAAATATTATTAAATGATTAATAATATTAGATACTTAATAAAATATTATTAAATAGTTAATAATATTAGGTAATATGTAAAATATTATTAAAAGATTAATAATATTAGATGCTTAATAAAATATTATTAAATAGTTAATAATATTATATAATGAATAAAATATTATTAAATGATTAATAATATTAGTTAATCTTAGATGATTTATAAGGTATTATTAAATGATGAATAATACTACAAGACTAATAAAATATTATTAAATTGTTAATAATATTAGATAAGGGTACGAACTATAGTAAATAATTAATATAGGTTCTTTGTGGGTGAAATATTATCAAGTAGTGATAATATTTCCTAACTGTTTAAATACCCATAATTACTAAATTATGTAGTTCGCAAGAGTTATAAAGGTCATCATACTTATGTGTATATGATACTAATCTAAAGATCAACATGATTAAATTTTTAGGTCTATTCAAATGGAATTAGTTGACTTGGTTAGCAGTACGTCGCAAACAAGACAAGTTCTCTAACCCTACTCAATTACTGTTGAACAAGTTTTTATACTTGTATTTATTGTCAGAGCTTGAGGTGGTTTAATTATTTAAAATTATCTCACATCCATATTGTTTATAAAATCGCACTTAGTGCAGTTGAAGCTTAATAGTTCTCGATTCATGAACTGTATTAAAAATGTCTAAAGCTAATAGTTCAGCTAGACATTGCGTTTATAAATTCAATAACTTGAATACTTTTAAAAGCTTATCCAAACCATTGTTGGGTGCGAATTTCATATATTAAGTCTGAGAACTGAACAACCCTACATTAGGGGATTTTATGTCGGGGAACCGATCTTGGCGCCAGATGACTAAATGTAATGCATATCAGCGGGTTGAATAGGCTGATCCCCTTGAAAACTAAACTACTCAAAGGGTCAGAGGAAACTCTATTATACCCTCGTTAATTCAGGGTCCTTGGTGACCACTCAGCATTTAATATTCAAATATTCTTGTTCAATGAAATTTGAGTTTTGTTCATTTCACAATTGTTTAATCCATTGTTGAAACAATTGATGTTATTTCCCATTCATTCATGATATATTAAATCTCTATAATTGTTCTTAACTTGCTGAGCAAACTAGTTGCTCATCCTTGCTATATCATGAACCATTTTTAGCTAGATCCGAATGCTCCAAGAAGGACAAGGGAAAAGGAAAATCAGAGCTTAAGTTAAATTATGCATGTTAATTAGTAGTTTAAATATGTATTTACTGTTGTAAATCTTTGGTAATTCGTTATGAGAGGAACTGTTTATGTTATGGTTAATAGACCATGGTATTGTAACTTTTTTATAAGGAACCAATATGTATTATTCCACAAATTTTAAATGCAATGTATGTATTTAATTCCTAGTAATGTATTGTATAGTGAGAACCAAACCCGAGGTTATGGAACCCGGATTTGGGGTCGTCACATAGATGTATACATCTACACGTATACATATACATATATAAGTAAATATGTACATGTGTTCGTGTATATGTATATGTATATATACGTATATACATACATATAAGTATACATATATGTATTTACGTAGGTATATACGTATATACATAGGAATATATGTGTATATATATATATATACATAGATATTTACATGTACATATGTATATGTAACCTATTTGGAGGGTTATTAGTTTTGTATACACAAAACGCAAAACAATTGGTGTCTATAAGATATTTAGGAGGTGTAATATCCCAAATTTTTGACAAGATTTCTAACTATGGATCTTGGCTAATTAAATAAAAGTTAGAAGTTAAAACCTAGTTTGGAATGACAGAAAGTATAAATAAGTGATTAAAGTTAATTTATTATTTAATCAATGTGTTAAGAATAACCTATGTGGTTGAATTAGTAAAGAGGGACTCTTGATGGAAAAATGGGGTCTATAGAGATTATAAGGATCAGTTATCAAGGTAAAGTGCATTAGTGCCATGACAGATAATGAAATTATAATAAATATAATTTTCAATGGTTGAATGGTAATAGAACGGATTAAAGGTAAATGACATGATGTAATACCTACGATTAGGTAGTTAGAAAATAGTTATTGTAAGACATTGTATTGTGTCAGAATATGATAGATTAAATGTATGTGTTTATTTAAATATATTTAATTTAATAAGTGAAAGAAAATATAAAATTTAGAGAAAAGGAAAATGATGATAGGATATGTAAATTAAGCTTTAGTTATGAATCTGAATAACTAGCTTAATAAATAGACCGTGAGAGGCTAGGTTACGAGAATGACAAGATAAGGTATGTCAGAATATGCAAAAATAATGAAACAGTTTAACCTAATCTATATATTAGGAATTAATTGAATAAGAAGGATTATGAAATTTAATGTTTGAAATGGATTAATAAATCATTATTAATTGATTGAATTGAACTAAGTATTTATACCACGTATAAATACAGAAAGTAATACTCCCAAAAATGAGTAGAAGGAATGTAGTATGCATATATGATTCAAATTGCCATATGTGTATTAAATAAATGAACAAAAGGACGTAAAAGTCGTAAAAATGGTATTAGGAGCTTAAATGGTAAAAAGAGTGGATTTGGTAATTCAGACAGGGTTCGTTTTTCGAGAAAGTGGTTTAGTGGAAAAAGTGAGCATTTCGACTATTTGAAGTGACAGAAATGTAAATTTATTAAATGTGAAACTGAGAAGGTTCATAAGAAATTAAAAACATAATCGTAGTTATGTAAAAGTTATTTAATTGATTTACGATTAAATGCCTATTAAGCTATAAAATAAGACTACGTGAAGCTAGCACAGTGGAAAATGAATGACCTAGTCGATCAATTGAAAGAGAAACCAATTTAAATGAGCATGAAATAAATTAATGAGTGAAAAGTATAAAAGTTTCCTTAAATAGAAATTGGCATGAAAATGAAAATCTAGCAAAAAGGGCTAATGACAAATTGCCCTCAACAAATTATTTAATGACATTTGTGTCCTAAAGGAAAAAATGACCAAAATACCCTTGATAAATTAAGTAATGACCGTTATGTCCCATGAGGTGAAATGACAAAAATGCCCTTTATTAATTATGTGAAATGACCAAAATGCCATTGGGTTGAATTAGCCATTATTAAGTTGACTTAACCTAACGTGGCTTAAGCCTTATTAAATCAAGCAAAGCAAGCACTCTTCTTCATTCCTTCTTTTACTGGAAACTTTAGCCCTAGGAGGGAGAGAGAGAAGAAGCCATGAAAGAAGAAGAAAGAGATTGAAGTTTGGTGAGCTAGGAAGCTTGGATGATCCTGGAGCAAGAAGAAAAATGATGGCCTTGACATGGGAAAGCTTTTTATGTGAAGAAGTTGATCATCCATGAAGGTTTAAAAGTTTTTTACATTTAAAACTTTGATTTATGTTAGTCTACGTATGTAATTATGGTTAAAGTTATGAGTTATGGAAGGATATGTGTCTAGAGTTTCGAGTTCATGGTGAAACCTGAAGATATAAGGTTCACCATGATGGTATGACAGGTATTTGCATGAAAGATATCATGATAAATACTTAAATATATATAAAACATGATTTTGGAGGTTAAATCCACCAAAGACGATTTTATGTTCATGTAAACATATTTTGGAAGTAAAGGAATTTTGAACAATTCATATATGTGTAGTATAAGTTTACAAAGGCTAAAAATGAACTCTTTAATGAGTATATAAGAACGGAAGTCTAAGTGTTGAAAATAAATTTTTATGTAAAGTTGATGAAAATTCAACTTAAAGGTGATTTTTGGCAATTTTAAAAGTTTAATGGTGAAATAAAGTTGAATGACTTAGTTTTATATTATTACACGCGTCTACATTGATTTGGTAGTTAACGGATGAAAGTTAAAATGAAAATGCATTTCGAGCGATCAAAATCAATCGTTTCAAATTAAAACGAATTTTACGGACAAATCTTGCCTCTTAAAGACCTAAGTTGTTTTAAAGGTCTAGACATGTCTTATATAATGTATAAATACTATATCAAGTGTTGGAATGAACTTTAGAAGGGAATGACCAAAAATCACAAAGTTGATGAAAAATATCAAAATGTGTCTAAGTGTGAAAATGAGTTGAAACGCCATTTACGGGCTATTGTTTCAATAATTTTAAGAAGCCAAATGAGATAAGTAGTATTTTTATAAAATACTAAGTAGTAAGGTATAGCTATGATTCAAATTTGAACTTAATTGGATGTAAGATAAAAGAGTTAAAAATCAGCAAAGTAAATGCAAAAAAAAAAAAAAAGTTTTCAAAGTGTAGTGCTGACCACAGCTGCGCTGGGGGGTAATGCAGCTGCGCTCAAAGTTTTTATCCAGGGAAATGAACTGGAGCGCACTTGCAGTGGTGACCGCAGCTGTAATGGGGCCGAACACAGTTGCGCCTAAGTCTTCTGTTTTCAGTTTTTAATTTTTCCTAATCGGGTTAGATTCGGGCCATGTTTTTCTAAAGGTTAAGAGTCAATGACATATAAACTAAATACTTAAGAATGTTAAACCAATGTGGGTCCAATGGTCATTGATTGGTAGCTCGTGTTATTGAAAGAAAAGTTTGTACGAGGAATAATGAAGTTAAAACAAGAGTTTTAATTTTAGAATAGTTTAAGTGTCAAGGTTTGACTAATATTGTATTGTCGATCTCGCATGACATGTAGGTCGGACGAAGGACGCAATAATTAGTGTAATTGGTAAAGATAGTGACAGGTAAGTTTTTCAAAACTTGTTGAAATGTAATAATTGTTCTTTGTGAACAATTTGGCAGACTATGTGACATTAAATATTTTGAAATGTGCACTTTGTGCAACTATGTGTTTAACTGTTAAATGCAATATGTGACATTTATCTCTTGAAAATGCATAGAATGGTAAAGTAAGGAATGTATTATGCATGTATATAGACTACAAGCATGAAAAGTGGTATCTGTTAAACTTGTTGAGCTTTTGTTCTCATACTTACTTTAAACTGACATTTTCAGATCAATACAAAAAGGCCAGAGATTTTGGTAAAACTAAAGGGTAAGGAAAGATGTTTGTATAAAGGCAATAGATGGAATTGATATGTTTCCTTATGTAATGTGACAAGTCAGTTAGTTAAATGTAAACCTGTAAAAGTATAGTTAATTAACGTCTTAATTTTTAATTTTAAACTTTGTCGTTAATAAAGAAATGTATGAATTGTAAATCCATTAAGAATGAGAGGTATGTAAGTTTTATTAAGAGGACTTGTAATGAGATACCATTAATGTATCAGCTTAAATTATTATAAGTCGAGTCTTATATGTAATAAATTCGCATGTATGAGACTGATACGTGTACACAGGTGTATGTATGGATAGATATGATTGGTTATTGTATTCACAATGTAAGTTAAGTTAAATCATAACACATATGATTATGAAATGTAATAGACTATGTCACGATTTATGTATGTATGACCTGAGTTCTAACGTATAGAATGTGAGGGTTATGATCTTAAGACAAGTGAATAATGTAAGTTAAATAAACAGGTTTATAAACTGTATTATGATTGTATAATGTGGAGTTAAGGATAAAACGTATGTTTTAATGCATGAAATCGCCATTTGCAAATGATGGGGTTTTAGGGATGTCACAGGAGGTCCTTAAACTGACTTTTCACTCAAGCTCAAATGTATAGGTTGTAGAACTAGTGGCCAATCTCTATTAAATCTCTCAATTTCTTTTCATGATTATAATTAAATTCAACATTTTTTTGACCCATGTTGAAGAAAAATAAATGGGAATCTAGAACATTCATTTCTAATTGAGGTAGATTTGTGATTCCCACAACAATGTGGATGTGACATCTCGGATTTTTATAGGATTTTCAATTGAGGATTATGATTAATTAAGTAAATGTTAGAGGATTAAAACCTAGTGTTGAATGACAGAAAGTGTAAGAAAGATTAAATATGATTTATTATGTGATCAATGTGTTTTAAATGGCTTATGTGGTTGAACTAGCGAAAAAATGGGACTCTTAATGTAAGATAAGGGTCTATAGAACGCATAATGAGCAATTATATTTATATATAGTGTATAAGTGACGTAATAAATATGAAATTATGATAATTGAGTGGTAATGTAAAGGATTAAAGATGAGGAATATATTGTAATGCCTATAATAAGGTAATGAAAAGAATTATGGTACGACACTATGTTGTGTCAGTAGGTGATAAGTTGAATGTATAAATTTTTGGAAATTTTAAGGAACGGATATTGAAAGATAATAATTATGAAGTTTAATATTTGAGTGGATTAATAAATCCATATTAAATGATGGAATGGATTATATATTTATAAGGCATGTAAAAGGAACGTAAATTACTTGTACGTTGAGAATTGGCATTATGAGTATTAAGTTAATAAGGAAAAGACGTAAAGTTGTATTCAAGGTATTCTGAATTATATGATTAAAGATATAGATTTTGGTAATCCAAGTAAGGTTAGCTTTTTAAGGAAGCGGTTTATGGATAAGTGAGCAATCTGACTATTAGAGATGTCAAAAATTGAAAGTTGTGAAATGGGGAACCAAGAAGGTTCGTAGAAGATTAAGAAGGCAATTATAATTATGAAAATGAAATCAAATTGCGATTAATTAGCTAATGAAGCTATAAAATGAGACTTCATGGACGTAACATGACTGAAAACGAACGACCTAGCCGGTCGATTGAAAGAAGTATCGATTTAAATGAGCGTGAAACGAATTAAAGAGAATGAGGTATAAATGTTTGCTTAGAATGTAAAATGACATGAAATTGGAATTCTAGTAAAAGTGGCAAAAGACCAAAATGCCCCTCAACAATTTAATTAATGACCGCTGTGTCCTAAAGGGTAAAATGACCATAATACCCTTGACAAATTAAGTAATGACTTATGTGTCCCAAGTGATGCATTGACGCAATTGCCATTCACTTATCATGTGAAATGACTAAAGTACCCTTAGATTGGTTAACCATGGTCATTAAACTTAACCACACCTAGTTAAGTCTCATATAATTGTCCAAAGCAAGCAAGTTTCCTCATTTGTTCTTCCAATTGCTGGAAATTAGAAAACCTAAGAGAGAGAGAGGGAAGCCATGAAAGCTTGAGAGAAAAGCTTGTGATGTGTGAGCTAGGATGCTTGGATGATCATGGAACAAGAATAAAGGATGAAGCTCTCATCATGGCAAAGCCATTCATATGAAGAAGTTGGTCATCCAAGAAGGTATAAAGATGTTCAAGCTATACAACTTGTCCTTTATACATTTAAATTCAAGACTTATAGTAGTCATGTTTGTATTTGTGGCTAAGTGTAAGATTTATGTGCATTATGTGATATATATGGGAATTATAGTGAAACCCTAAGCTTATGTGTGGTATACCAAAAGTGATGCACTATTCATGTATGGAAACAAGCTAAAAACTATGATTTAAAGGATAATCATGTATTATTTATTGAAAGTTTTGATGAAAACTTAGTTGGAAGTGGTAATCATGAAGAAAACATGTGAGATTTCATGTTAGGTAGCACACTAGATGCTTTGAAGGTTGAAAAGTATGATATATGAAGAAAAGTAACAATACTAGGCTATAATTTCTATGTACATCAAATCATAATCTGTAAAGTGCATTGGAAGGTGCATGTATAAGCTATGTGGACTTACAAAGTTGTTAAAGGTGTATATGGTAGCATATGTGGTGTATGAAGTTCAAAATGTCAAGTTCAGTTTAAGATTGGAATTTGTTAAGTTGGCAAAAATGCCACTAATATGTGAATTTTGGCCATTTTGTGTAATTGGTATTCAAAGGAGGCCAAAAGGCTAAGTTTGATGTTAATACACGTGTTTGAAATGATTTGGGAGTCGTTTGACGTATATGGCGACAATTGTGGATTTTAAATGTTTTAAAACGTTCGTTGACGCCTAAAAAGAGTTATTTGGAAAAATGAATTCATTTGAAAAGTTTTAAACATTTTAAAGGCCCATGTAAGTCAAATATGTGTTATGTGTGCTATATGAGGTGTTAGAATCAAGTTTTGTAAAAAGGGGCCAAGAATAACATCAGTTTTGGAAAATGAAAAGTTTAGGAAAGTTCGTGAAATGTGATGAAAATGCAACTAAGAGGTGATTTTTGGCAATTTTGAAGAATTAAAGGTGAAATGAATTCAAATGGCCTAGTTTTATGTTATTACATGTGTTTAGGTTGATTTGAGAATCAACGGATGAGAATTAGAATGAAAATGAGTTTCAAACGATCGAAACCGATCGTTTCGACCCTAAACGGGCTTTTATGGACAAAACCCACCTCGGGTATAATTTTATGGTTTGAAAGGCTTAGACCCATCATATATGACCAAAGTAAACTATGTCAAGCGTTGGAATGAAGTTTGGAAGCAATTGGCTAAAAATCACAAAGTTGGAAAAAAATGAGTTTTAAAGTTAAAAATTTTCTAAGTGTTGAACAACTCTCCTAAGGGCTATTGCTTCGATGACTTCAAGAAGCCAAATGACCCAAATAATATTTTTATAAAATACTAGGTAGTAAGACCTAGTTATGGTCCAAATTTGAGCTTAATTGGATATAAGATGAAGGAGCTAAAAATCGACAAATGTAGTGCAAAAATCAGAATTTCAGATTCTGAACACTGCGCCTAGGTGCAATGTTATCAGAATTTCAGATTCTGAACACTGCGCCTAGGCGCAATGTTTTGTGCTAAACATTGCACCGGGGCGCAATGTACTGTTCATGGCCAAAGAGATTTCGTAGCCAGCGAAGTCTGACGGCACCGGGGCGAGATTTCTGTGCATTTAAAAAAAATTAAGCTTCCAAAAAGCTATATTTTGATATGGAATGATAAGGATATATTATGTAAGCCTTAAATAGATAAAGAATGACCAAAATAAAGGGTGTCTAGGTATAATGAAATGATAAATGGCATAATGTAACATGCCTAAAGCTAAGCTAAAGTGTGTTATAGGTTATGAACAAGGTTGGAAGCAAGTTAGGATGTATTATTAACCTACATAAGGTATAATACATCACATGTGAAAATGAATTGAGACTAATGGTATAATATTTATGAATTAAGTTTGACAAGTTATATAAAGTTTTATGGTTTTATAATGACATATAAGTGATATGTTAACAGACAGAGTTTGAAATGAGCAAGCCGACAAGGAAGGATATAAAGGCCAAGCGAAGCGATAAAGGTTACGTAAAATAAATGCTAACTAGGCAAGTTTTTCAGACTTAAGTGTATTAATTGTTCTATGTGAACTATGTGTTAGTTGAAATGTGCACTCCGTGCCACTATGTGTATTAACTATTAAGTGAATTATGTGACATTAAGCATAGCATGGTACAGTAAAGAGGCATGATGCATATTATAAAATGCAAGTATGAAAAGTGTTATCTGATTGACTTGCTGAGCTTTATGCTCACTCTTGCTATGAACTAATATTTTCAGGTAAGGTACGAGAAGGGCGGAGGTTCCGGTTAAGCTAAAGGTAAAGGAATAGTGATTGCAAAGAAATGCGTGAACACATGTATTATATTTATATGTGCAATATAATGAGTGAATGGATAAATGTAAGTTATATAGATACAAGCTAAGTAATGACTTGGATTTAATTGTTAAACCTTGACGGTAACAAAGAAATGGACAATTTTGTAAATCCATAGTGATAAACGTATGTATGTATGTATTATCCAGAGAAATGAGGTAAAGAGATAGTGTATTGTATTATTGTTAGTCGAGTTCTATATGTAATGAAATTCGCATGTTTGGTAAAAATGTATGTAAACAGGAACATGTATAAGCAAACAGGATTATGAATGGACAGTTATAGATAATTGATTACTGTATTTAAGATAAGTTAAGTTAAAACATATATTATATGATTGTGAATGGTAATAGACTAGATCACAAATAATAAATGTTTGACCTCAGTGCTACTGAATGTTAAATGAGCGTTACGATCTTGAGACATGTAAGAAATGTAAGTTTAAAGAAAAAAAAATATGGATCGCATTATGGTCAACTATAATGATTTTAAAGGTTAAATGTTACGTTTTAACGCACGAGATTCCAATTAATACGGTTTTAAGTTAGTATTTATGTAATCCAGATATAATTAGATAGAATTAAGGAAAGTGGGATCTCGGCGCGTTACAGTGGACACCCATGAGTTAAGAGACAATCTTGTAGAGTTGTAAATGAACTCTAGAATTTAGGTTAGAGAAATTTAGATGGAGACTTATGTTGTAAGAAAAATGTTTACTATTATTATCAAGATTAGGCTCGTAAAGGCTAACGCTCGAAAGGTTTATTATAGGGGATAGTGGTTTGTAGTGTAGATATAGGTATAGGGCTAAAGTTAGAAGAATAAGAATTTTCTATCATCACTACTAGACCTACATATTTAAACAACGTACCACACTAATTTTGATAAAGAAAATATACATGTGTTCGATGATATAGTGTAGTGTGCATGTTAGAATTAGAATTAGAAGCAATTTGTTATGAGGTTGGAACTGAGGGGGTTAGAATTGAGTGTTGGAGGGTGATCAAGTGCATGTTCTATCTCTAGCATAATGTGTTAATATTATATTATATACACGGGTAAAAAAATAAAAAGTACAGTACAAGAAAATTTTAAATAAGTTACCCCTAGTTTCACGTTAAAAATCTAATATTTATAGACAAATACATCAAAAAGAATACAAATATTTAAACGAGTGATTTGACTTAGTAAACAGAGATTAAAAAAAAATCGTATTAGTCTCAAGTGTCAACTTTCGTAATTCCTCTCCCATTTATATAAGTAATTTTTTTAATAGTTAACATGACCCCACATATTTATTTTTCGTAATTCATGTAAAGATAGTTGTGATATTACATATCAACTTTAATAAAAATAAATAAAATTAGAGCAATTAATGACTTTCTGAATAAATATGTAACACTCTAAAACATCAAAGAAACGAAAATGGAAGAAGTTTTAATCTTTTATACAGATACACGAATATAATTAACACATTCTATAAGAAAAAATATAATTGACACACTCTATAAAAACAAATATAATTGACATGTACAATACTCTATAAAAAAACAAAAAATTTAAAAAGTGGGACCATGTTAGAAAACTAACTCTTTTGTAGGGGTCAGTAAAAAATTAAAATTGGCCCCGAAACATCACCAAAAACTGACCAAATCGTACCAATAAATTCACACCAATGCTTTCGGCGTATAAGACTGTTTGAGGAGGCTTGAGAAGGTATATTTATACAAATACATATATACATATATACATATATACGTATATATATGTATATCTGTATACGTGTATATGAATATGTATACATAAACATGTACAAATACATATATAAGTACATATATACATGTATATCTATATACGTGTTTATGTGTGTGTGTGTGTGTGTGTATACATACATGTACATATACATACATATGTACACAATTATATATATACGTAGGAATACGCACACGCGCACGCACACACACACACACACACACACACACACACACACACACACACACATATATATATATATATATATATATATATATATATATATATATATATATATATATACGTATATATGTCTACATATGTATATGTAACCCATTTGGAGGGTTATTGGTTTTGAATGCACACAACGCAAAAAATTGGTATTTATAAGATATTTGAGAGGTCCCTAAAGTGGCAGGGTGATTTGACTTAGTAAACTGAGTTTAAAGAATTTTCGTATTAGTCTTAAGTGTCAACTTTCATAATTCATCCCCCATTTATATAGGTAATTTTTTGAATAGTTAACATGACCCCACATATTTATTTTTCTCAATTCATGCAAAGATAGTTGTGACAATACATATCAACTTTAATAAGAAAATTAGAGCAATTAATGACTTTCTAAATAAATATGTAACACTCTAAAATATCAAATAAATGAAAATAGAAGAAGTACTACTCTTTTACACAGATGCATGAATATAATTAATACATTTTATAAGAAGAAATATAATTTACAGACTCTATAAAAAAAATATAATTGACATGTACAATACTCTATATAAAAACAAAAAATTTAGAAAGTGGGACCATGTTAGAAAACTAACTCCTCTCTAGGGGTGAGCAAAAAATCAAAATTGACCCAGAAATCGCGCAAAAAATTGACCAAATCACATAAACGGTTCCGCCGTATATGACAGTTTTATGATGATTGAAAATTCGTAGTTATACTTATACATATATATGTATACATATACATATGCACATGTACATGTACATATACATATATGTCGATATATATATGTATATATATAAATGTATACATGTACATATATACTTATACATATATATGTATATATGTATATATATACACATATACATATACATACATATGTATATAATTATGTACATACGTAAGGAAAGTGGGACCATGTTAGAAAACTAACTCCTCTCTAGGGGTGAGCAAAAAATCAAAATTGACCCTGAAATCGCGCAAAAAATTGACCAAATCACATAAACGGTTCCGCCGTATATGACAGTTTTATGATGATTGAAAATTCGTAGTTATACTTATACATATATATGTATATATGTATATATATACACATATACATATACATACATATGTATATAATTATGTATATACGTAAGAATACGTATGTACGTATATATATATATATATATATATATATATATATATATATATATATATATATATATATATATATACATGTATATTTGTACGTATATACAAATATATATACGTATGTGACACCCCCAAATTGGGGCTCCTTGAACCTCGAATTTGGTGCTCACTGTTCATACATTCTACTTTCATTTACCACAACTCAAAATTTCTAATAATATATGTTACATCCATTAATATTCAAGTTAATACAAAATATACCTACTAAACCCCCAGGGTCATCAACCTTTATATACGTACAGCGTTACTAGGATAAGTATTCTACATCTACAGCCACAAAATGGATTTAAAATTACCAGCAGGGGACAATTCATCATTTCTTTATTCCGACATCTTTCCTTTGCCTTTGTCTTTCTTATTTATACTCTCAGATTTAACATCTTTGTCTGCATCACATTAATCAGGCAAGAATGAGCAACTGAAGTGCTCAGCAAGTATAATGAATTGAATAACAATAAAGCATGAGGAAAAGAATTTATAACAATAACGTAACATGATCTCATTTCAAATGGAAGAAAATAACTGAGGAAATTATCCTTTGAAACATGATAAATGATAATTATACTGAGGGTCACAAGACCATTGAACATAGGTTAATCAATGGTAACACTGATAACCTGTAGGTTTCATCAAGACCATAAAACCTTAAACCCGTACTCAAGGTGATCGACCTCTCGTACATATGATTGTGCACATCATATTACCGCATATTGATGAGTGGGTTTTATACCTACGAATCAGGTATTGTTAAAGCTAATAGTTGCTACATTTAAGTGTTTTTAGGTTCGTTTAATTTGTTTTTATCTTTATTTATTGTAGGTTAGAGCAAGAGGGGCGTATATGGCATTTTAGAAAAGAGAGTAATTAAAAGAAATGAAAAATCTGAAAATGGTAATTTTGTAAATAGTGTGTCACTGGCCGGCGTCTAGACGCCCAGATTTGCACTAGAACTGGCGTCTAGACGCCCATGATTAGAAAGAGCCAAATTGGAACTTCGAAAATTTTGAAAAAGAAAGGGAAATTTAAATGCAGCGCGGGAGGAAGAAAAGGAAGTTAATTAACCGTTATGATAGAGGGGAACGTGTAAAAAGAGTAAAATAGCGTGAGAGGTTGGGGGAGAGAACTGGAGCAGAGAGTAAGGAGCATCAGAGGAAGGACTGCAAGTAACAGAGTTTTCTGCAGATTCTGAGGATTCAAGGCTGAGCTTAGGAGTAACCATTAGAGTTCTTCTAATCCTTTCTTTTATCTCTGATTTTTGTAATCTCTGATATGTATTCATTGTTAAATTTGATGTTGCTCTGTCTAGATACTATGAACTAAACTTTACATTAAGATTGCAATGGAACTTAGTATGTAGTTTTAGTTGATTGCTTCCTCTTTGGTTAAAGTTAGTATCTGAATTGTTTATCATTCCTTGTGTATGTTGATTAATTGTTTAGCTAACAATTACTGAGATAATCTATTCAAAGTTAGAAAATGGAGCTTATGTTAGGTTGAGGTATGATAACAACTATCCATATAATCTTTGTTAAGGTTAATATGTTTAGCATATAGGACAAGAATATACCTATATGTCGTTTGTAACCAACAAGAGAATCTGAATTTAAACCCTAGTTGACCTAATTCACATAGGAATTGTCGACGCCGGGATTTTCGTCGTTTCGTTTTTAATAATTAAAATGCCCTTTCCAATTTTAGCCTTTTGAATTAAATGTGATTTTGAAAAGAGTCGGCTTAATGTCGACGGGTTTTGAAAGATCGGTTTCTTTATGAGCCAATTAACCAGAGCCGCCAGTTGGTATATTGGAAATGGATGTACCAACTCATCCGAATTTTGTTTTCGTAATCGCTGGCTCATATGTGACTCCGAGTTAATTGGTCCACAAACCGAGATTCATAGAGTTCGGGGGCTTGCTTAAGCGAGGGGAAGGTGTTAGGCACCCTCCGACTTCCGTGAAACACGGTTACCGCAATCTTGATGTTTTTCTATCCTTTTAAATCCTAAAATGTGTGTGTGCGCGCGCGTGTGTGTGTGTGCGCGTGTGTGTGCGTGCGTGTGCGTGTGTGCCTAAATGAATGTCGTTGGAATGTTTTATTTTTGCAAGTGCTTCCGAAATCTCGTTGACCCTATGCACGAAGGATTTGACTTAATCGAAGATTTCATCTTTTATTATTTTTGTTTCGATAATAAAACCGATGATATTTTGTAAAACATATTTTTCAAATCCTTCGCCAAATAGGAATAGAGCTCATTCGACACTTACAATTTTATTTTAGCCTACGGATGATCTAATATCCTAGTTTGATTGATTTTATGAAAATCTTCATCTTTTCATTCCAAAATTCTTTTTCGGTGTCGAAAAGGAAAAATCAAACATTAAAAATAACGTTGGAGCTATTCATGGGCATGTGAGCTATCCAAATAACCCCAAACGCCCAGAATCGCACATTTCACTATCATGGGGCCTTAAACCCGATTTTCGATCCGACATCGCTTTATGGCCCAAAAATTACATATTTACAATACAAATGCATCGCCATCGCTACATACGTAAAAGCTAGAAAATAAACTAAAAGGATATCATCGGGAGGTTAGGAGGAGATTCCATCCGCAATAAATCCTCTCTAACCGTCCCTAATCCATAGATCTACAATATATTGACTACATTGGATCCAACTTCAAAATACACCGAATCAAACTATTTAAATAGCAATGCACTAAATATTTTCGGATCTACAGTAGATCCACCCAACAAATGCACAAATAAACGAATATTTACCGATTAAACTACTAAAGCAAAATAACCGGATTAAATCTAATAGATCTACAAAATCAAGAAATCACAAGAAAAAAGTAAGATAAAACTTCAATAAAAGCTCATTTTCACCTTGCAACACTTCAAAAATCGTTATATATTCCACTATCAAGCAAATAACAAGAGATTGATCAAGTGTTTGAGCAAAGAAAGTTGAATTTCTCACTATTTTGGGCCAACCCGTGGCTTTCTCTCTCTATTTCTCGCCTTTTTCTCTCTCTAAAATTCTTATTTTTTCTTCCTCTTTCCTCTCGGACGCAACAATGGCGATGTATAGCTGATCTGCAGGCAGTCGCAGGTGCATCTGCGGCTGGCCGCAGATGCATCCGTGGCTGGCCGCAGATGCATCCGCGGCTGCCTGCTGTGGCCGTCTGAGCCGCCGCCTCGGCTGCCGTGCGCCCCCCTCGAGCCACGAAAAGCGCCACGTGTCGTTGGGCGCAGATGCATCCGTGGCTGTCTGGCTTCTTTTTCTCGATTTCCGTGTCACGCAGTCTTAACTCCTCATTTTTTGCTGCATCATTTCAGAAGGCTATTCCTTGGTGTATAAATCGCTCGTTGTGGTTGGCTTCCAGGGGGCGCTGCCCCCTTGAGCGAGACCCCCGAACATCGTAAGCGTAGTGGCCATTAGTCGTCTTTCGTGATCAAATCAGGTTCTTCTGGATCAACTGTTTACCTTGACTCAAGTAACCTGATGCTCGTTGTTCGTTGTGGCGGCTTTGACCGTAAGTCGTTGGGGTGGTTTCGTGTTGTGGTCCACCTTCCTTTTCGCATGTCGGGTCGAGTGACGATTTTGCCCTCCTGTCAGGGTTAGTACAAAAGTGCAAAATTTGGGTGTCTACAGGAATACAGTGAGTTAATTAACTAGGATGTTCCTTACAATTCTGTCGCCTCAAGGCCAAATTTTGGAGGATTTATTCATGTGTTATCGGAAGAGGTGCATGGGTACTATAAAGAATTCTGGGTTAGAAATTTAGTGTAATAAATTAATTGAAGAGGAATTGCATTGACTTAAATGAGATACTAATGGAAGTTGTAATCTTAAGCTAACAAATCTGCATTTAGTCTTATGGTTAATTATGTAGAAGTTAATTTCAACGAAGTTTCATTTTAACTTGCAATTATCCATCGTAGTTTGAATAGGATTAATTTGGTTTAAAAATTAGTAATTAATAGGTATTAATCTATTTCCTCGTGGGAACGATATCCTTGTTTGTTGAATACTACAATCGAACGTGTATACTTGCGTGTTAAAGTGCTAAGACGAATTTTAGGCAACACATATCGCAGAGTATCAGAATTTAAAGCATCTGACAAGCTATATCTCCTGAAATAGGATTGTTCATCTCAGTTTCTAAGAGTCCACACCAAAACAATTTGGTTAGACTCAACACTTAACAATAAAGAGTAATTTGAAATTCAATTGTATCAAAAGTCTAGCCGGACAAATGGCATAGACTCATAATCATCAACTCACTAATCAACAATTATAATTCGTTAAAATTTTCATCTAAAAGTGAATGTGAGTAACAACAGAGGTTTTCAGTCTTAATTGAACAATTTTACAACATCAATCACAATCAAAATTTAAGAAAGTGGAATAATAATAAAACTTAAGAAATGGAATTCAGCTAGGATTTTAATAAATATCATATGATTAATGGGTCAAGATTAGGGTTTAGGAACTTGCCTTGATGTCCGATTATTAAATTAACGGCTAAAAAGCCTTTCTTGGTCAACCTATAATAATAACATAATCAAATAATAATAATTTAGTAACCCATGATATTAATTTATATATTTAATATCACTCACAACATAATAATTCCACCCGTCGGATCTATTTCAGGGTTTATAATTAATTATAACCTAATTTGGTTATTTAATTTAATTGTACCCTTTTTATGACCTCATATGTAAAGCACTTAATTATTAATTGAAATTATTCTTCAAAATTGGAAAATTGATAAATTTAATTTATAAAGTATTTTTATATATTTTACTGATTTTTAATTATTTTTATATAATTTTTATTAATTTTTAAACATTTATTTTAATTAATTAAAAATCCTTGATGTCATTTTCGTAATTATATTGAAAAATTCGGACTTGTGGCAAAACCGTATTTAACCGAAATTTCGGTCCGCCGCGCATGGCGCGGACCTGCCTCTTCTCGGCTCCAAACAACGTCGTTTCCTACGCCAGTTAACAACAAAAAAAATTGCTCGCCGCGCATGGCGCAGCTCACCCCTCTCTCCGCCTCGAAACAACGTTGTTTCGTTCACTGTTCCAGAAAAAAAATTCTTCGGCTTAATTTTTTTTTCTTCCTTTTTCAGTTGACAATAGCCCAACAAAAGAAATTTCTAACCATTTTTTATCACCATTTTAACAACATAAATACTCTAAACAAGATATAATCCATAAATACACATCCAAAAATTTAATAGAGCAATTATCCTAACTATTTACTAATTTTTCACAAAATTATTTTATCACCAAAAAATACTAAAATAATTCAAATAAAAATAGTTTTATATTCCTTATGTTTGAAAATCTTCATTTGGAGCTTGTTATACCCTTTGATGGCACCAACATTTTCTCATTTCTTGGCAGTGGTGGTGTTCGGGTTGCGTGGTGGTGGTGGAAGAAGAAGGAGAAATGAAGTGGAATGGTTTTTTTTGTTAATTTGTTTTAATATTTTGTTTAATCATTATTATCCTTCCCTCATTTTTATTAAGCTTCAAGTGTATCAATTAAGTTTAATTACCACTCCAAGTCCACCGACTTGGAGTTGATTTGGTAAAAATTTCATGCATACTTGCTAATATAATACATTACATAGTTATTTCGTGTAATAAATATTTTATATAATGTATGTAAAATATTTATTGTAATTTACCAAAATTCATAAAATGATTTCTAAATAATATTTATATATTTTTAAGGTACTTTACTTGATAAATTTTGTACACGCATAATGACATGCATGTAATTATATGAAATACTTAATACTTCCAAAATTAATAAAATAACGCACATAACTTAATAAAATTAAAAAATATTCACGTTTCAACTTTGCTACATATACATTACATAAACATCCATGTATTTTCTATTACTACATAATATATATATATATATATATATATATATATATATATATATATATATATATTATGTATTATGTACTATAATCATTTCTTTCACATATTTAAATCACAAAAATATTAAATCTCATAAAAATAGAAATAATTCTATTTTACATAAACACAATTTATCTTATTAAAAATAAGAATTATTCATATTTATTTATTATTCTTTTTCACTATTTCATTTATTTTATATAAATTATACCATACAATATTGTATAATTTATATAATTATTACCTTTTCCTTAACAAATTTATTTTCTTGTATAAATTATATATTTACTCTCACATAATTTATATAATCATAAATTCCTTTATATTTAATTATATTTCCTTTTATAAAATATATAATTTATTACTATATATTTTATATAATTAGTTACTCTTCTTAATAATTCCCAAAATTCTCCATAATAATTAATTAATCTATAATCAATAATTTTGACCTTGTTAATTCTTTCGTTAACTTTTAATTTAATTTATGATTAATTTCCAATATTAATCCCTATTTTATTGTCACAATTCATTAAATTAGTAACCATAACAATAAAGTATATATATACATAATTAGTTTACACAATTCACATTACCTACCTAGTTTAAATAATTAAAATACACATATTTTATTTATTTAAACTTTTTACACGTCATAATATCCTGGATATTACAATGTATATATGTCTAAACCGAAGTCCAAGTTAAAGTCCAAAATGGAATTAATGAAGCCCAAAAACAAGTCCATACACTTGGTGCAAAATGAAGGATCCAATTATAGAAATTGGCATATATATATATATGACCAAAAAAAATAAAAATAAGGAGAATCCATAGGGCCTTGAGCCGTGCAAATTTTAAAATCCTTAAAAGCTCCATGTTTTTCCCTCCAATGTTCACTTTTTCCTCAATTTAGGGAGGCATATTGGAAGCTTAATTAATTAGGTCTTTATCATCCAAATGTTGGATGATTAGAAACCACTAATGGAGCATTATTGGAGCTCTAAAAATAGAGCTCACTTCTAACATTTTTAAGAGTTTAGTCATTTGGTTAAAGTGTTAGAAAGAGTTAGAGCTCTAGGAAGAAAGAGAGAAAAAAAAAAGAGAGAAGAGAGAAAAATACTAAGTGTGGGGGAGATTTGGTGAGCAAGAAGAAGCAAGGAAGAAGCCTTTGTGGAGGCTCTCACAAGATTTCTAGCAAAAAGGAAGAAAGTATCATGGAGGTATAATTGTAATACCTTGGATAATTACGAGATTTGTAGAAGAGATCAAATATGATTAATTAAAGGTTGAGGTAAAACCTAGTTTTGGTGAACGAAATAAGTAGAGATATATGTGTTGTAATTCCGAGGACGAAATTCTTATAAGGAGGGGTGAATATAATATCCCGGATATTTTACGAGATTTTTTGTTTTAAATAAGGTGTTTGTAACAATCCGAATTTTTAAAGAATTTTTAAGAATAGATAAATGGCACCACAAAAGGGAAATACAAACAGAAATCAATATGGAACCAATAGAGGCGAACCCCCACGCAACAACTATTTGCTATTATATTGAGAACATTACATAGTAAACAAGAAAAATCATCACCTGTTAAGACTAACACTTCTAAAATAACTACGAGTGAGAGTAGTGCGTAAATAAAATTATACAAAAAGGTGAGAGGTAATAACGAGGGAAAAGGAAGTAAAAGGGAATTTATGAAAACAACAAAAGGAAGTGGGATGCCATTTCATTGAATAACTCTAATAGATGGGGAAGTAATTATAATAACAATCACAATATGGAAAGTAATAAATAATACCAACAACAACAAAAAGAGATTTGATCTATGTGGCATGTGTAAAAAGGGATACAAGAGAAGTATGTCGAATAAAAATCACTTGTTTTACCTGTAGAAAACATACGCATTACTCCAATTGGTGTCCTCATAATAGAAATAAAATAAAAATAAAATAAATAAAAATGACAAAATGTTTCAAGTACGGGTCAGTAGAGCACATAGTTAGATTTTGTCTAAAAATTTGAAATCAAAATATAAAGGAAAATCAAAACCCTAATAAGTCAACAGTAGTAGAAGATAGTTAGAGTTGACAAAGGATTCTGACTGTGAAATCCTATGTCATCCCTGAAATTCTAGACTCTCCGTAAGGAACACCGTATAAAAATGGTAACAAGTACAATATGAGGTGTTATCTATAGTAAATGGAAAGTCAGAATTAGATGTCATTATAGTCACATTAAGTCAGAAGAAATTAAAGGTAATAACAAAACAAGGAGGTACTGATAAAAGATTTTAACAAATTAAAGATTTAACTAAGAGTTTCAGCTAACTCTACGTAGAAATTTTTAGTTATAAAGAATGTTTCGACTTTGTCATACAGAGTCAAAGAAATACAAAAGTCAAACAAAGAATGTCAAAAAGGTAAAAACCCGAAACCACTTATACTAAGAATAGAAGAAACAAAGATGGGATATTGAACTACGAAGATAAAATTTTGAGCTTTCTCAGTACAAGCACTAAAAGAAGAAATATTTAAAGAACCTTATAGCTCTAAGTTCGTCGTTCACCCGGGTAGTACTAAAAGATGTAAAGACTTAAATCAACATATTTGGTGGTTAAACATGAATGAGTAATAACATAATAGGTAAGTAAATGTCTCACATATTATAAAGATTTAATATAGAATACCTTTGTGGAACGAAGTCGGGGAAAAGACAAATGTTAGAATCCGAGATAAGAACACGATAGTTATACGAATCGTACGCAAGAGATTGCAAGCACTCAGGACCAACAGAAGGAGTATACAAATCAACAGAGACAATCAAGAGACTTCAACGTCGGGAGCCACGTATTCTTGATAGTGTTCCCTTGATAGGGCAAGATACGTTTTGGCAATACATGAAAAATTAAGTCCGAAATTATTGGACCATTATAGATATCAAGGAGAATAGGTGAGGTAGCCTATGAGGTAGCCTTAACTCCTGAGATATGTCACATTCAAAATATGTTTCACGTGTCCGTACTACGAGTCTAGGCAGATCAAGAAAGATTTATCATATGTGGAAAATTCCTGTCCGGATCATTGATCGGAAGGAACAAGTTGTGAAATAAATTGATATAATCACTTAAAGATTATATGAAGAAATGAAAACGTCAAAAAAGTTACGTTAGGAGCTCGAGGATAAAACGCGAAAAGATAACTCGCTTTTATTTTATAGATTACCATCGATTTTTTAGGACGAAATTCTTATAAGGGGGGTGAATGTAACAATCTGAATTTTTAAAGAATTTTTAAGAATTTTTTCAATTAATACAAGTAACATATTTGTATTTAATATTATGTGTAATTACTTTATGTAATTAATTTTGTGTGTTGTTATATCTTAACAAATGAAATAAAATACTCAAAAATTAAATTATTAGAACTTAATTAGGAAATCCTAAACCTAATTAAGAAATCCAAATCAAAAATTATAAAACCCTAATACTAATTAGGAAACCCTAATACTAATTAGGAAACCCTAACCCTAAATGGGAAACCTGATGGCCAAACCCTAAGGGTTAAACCCTAAACCCTAAAGACACTTGTGAAATAACTAAATTAACCTCACAATCTCAGCCTCACAATCAAACAAAGAAGCAAAATGAAATCTTTCTTCCTTAAAGCAAAATGAGATCAATTTATGCCCACATGAAATTGGAAATGAATGAGTCACCAATTGCAATGATTCATAGCATTAAATGATCAATATATGGCCACTCTTAGCCTGTAAACCGACCATAGCTTCATCATTACAAGATCAAAACTTAGCAAGCAAGAAAAAGGGTTTAAAGACCATAAAACCTCAGCCTTAGCCTTCCTATAAATGAAACCCACGAAATATACAACCAAAATCAGTCATAAATCAATCCCCATAAGCCTCAGATCTTCCTTTGATCAGAATCTAGGAGGAAATTAGCAAATTTGTTTCAAGAGGTATAAACCCTAAATTCCTTGTAGATCTTTAATATTTTGTTAGATGTTATGTTTTGATGTTTATAAATGACTGATATTATGTATATAAGAGATCTGGGTTGTGTAATCATGGATCCATAACATTTAGATACATAAAATAATAGATTTTTATTCTCTGTCCAAACTGCCCAGAAAATGTGGTCTGACAAGTGAGTTTGTTAGACATTTTGACCGGCTTAATGTGTTGTTTAGATGTGTTTTATAGTTCATAGTTGTATTATGACATGATCTTAAGAGATAGAGACCTTAATCACCTCAATCGGATCACAGGTCCATGAGATATAAGGCCTATAAAGTTCCTAGTCGATCACAAGTTCCTGCCCAGAATTTTCTGGAAAACCCAGAAAATTGAAGAACAGTCTGACAAGGTATATTGTCAGACGGTTTGATTCAATTATGTTGGTATTATGATGTATTTTAATGTTTTTAGTTGTACCTTGACATGTAGGGTATACACAGAAATAAACCACACACCCGTAGGATCACCGTGCTGTGAGAAAATGTTGGTCAAAATTCTTTGAACGATCGCGGATTATGTTTTCTGGAAATTCATGAAAATGTATGAATATCTAACAGAGTCTGACAACGAATTGACTGGCCTAGATCTTCCTATTGTGTTGTTTTTTGAGCTATAAATTTACATATAAGTCTATTATTACATGTATTCTACAATCTAGAATGAATTATATACACAAACCATGCAAATCCTGAGATTAAAAGTTGGTCAAACCTCGTTGACTGACCATGACCAACTGACTTTCTGGGTTGCCCAGAAACTTCAAGAACAGGCTTGCATGCTTGTTTGACCAGATCATAACTTTCTTTTATGATGCTATATTGATTAATAAAAGGACTTTAAGTGTACACTGACATACATACTACATCTATAAACAATTAGGTTGCCAAAAAAGATCATGATATAGGATTAATTTGAGGGCAAAACTGCCCCCTCGGCATTGACCAAAATCTGGGCAGACTCAAGAACACCAACACCTTTAACGACGATCTCCTTCCAGCCAAGAACAGCAACAGCGACGACCAGACCGTCGCTATAGCCCTGTTCAGTTTAAAAAAAAGATAAAAAAAATAAAAATTAAATACCTTTAGCAACGGACTTAGTGACAAATTTTTATAAATCACATATAGCGACGGATTGGATTCGTAGCCAAATCAATAATTCATAAATTAAATAAACTTTAATAATAAAATTAATTAAAATATTTTTAGCGACGGATATGGTATTAATTAACTAAAAATCAATCTAGGGTGCTTCTAAATTGACTTTTAGCTACGGACAAGTTTTGTAAAATTAAAATAAAAATCTTTAAAAATATAATTAGTGATGGTAAATTATATAAACATTATATAACATCCAATACAATAATTAAAGTGACAAATCGACCCTGAATCATAAACGTAATTAATTAATTAAATTGAATATATACTTTTATATATTATAACAATTATTGTTGTTATAAATAAATATATTTAGGCTATAAATACAAGTCTAAATACCACGTACGATTGCCAGACAAGTTTTCTTTCTTAAACTTATTCTCATTGAACAAGTTTTCTTGAACTTATTTTATTATGCAAGTTTTTCTTCAATACTCGTACTTATTGTGCAAGTTTCTAAACCCTGTCTCATTTCATGGAGCAAGTTTTTTAAACTCAAACTCAAATTATATTTCAAATATATGCTAAATGGTTTAATTATTGTAAATTATTCCATATCGATAATTATTTTTGACATTCGCACATAGTGCATTTGCATTCTTGAGCAAGTTTACTATCTCAAACTCATTTCATTGAACAATTTTATTGTCTTTTGCACACCGTGCAATAGTATATTTTTATCTGTCAATTTTCATTTGACTTGTGAAATTCTTAATTATGTGAAATACTTATTGTGATAATTCTTTTTGACCTTATTTATTTTTAAGCAAGTATTTTATTCTTTGTACATTTATGTACAAACTTATTATTCAGTTTTTGAATTCATTAAATTATATTGTTCGTGTTATCTATTATTGTGAAGTTATTGCTTATTGTTCAAGCATAACTTAAAGTGTTGAGCTATTCTTTGCGTGAAATTGACTTGATAAGATATCAATGGAAACCAATATTGTTTGCTACCAAATATATATACCGAAACTTTTCCTCTTTATTTAAGAGTGGTTACCGAGCAGTTGTACACCGACCCGTGATTTAGGCAGTCAAATGGACTGGCCTCAGTGTGTCTAGAATACTGGTAGGATGATATGCATACTCCTAGGTTATAAATAGGTTGATCCCCTATTAAATAACCGAATCAATGATTTTTAAGTCTACATGACCTCTTGGAATGATTATTAAGTCCAGTTGAACAGATCAACCTATGGTTTCTAAGTCTTTTTGACTGACATAAATCATAATATGTATGGTTTGACAACCAAACCTCAGTATATATAAATGGAAAATTTTGAACTAAAGGTTATTTCGAATTCAAACACAGTGTGAGTAGTCTATTCATTTTATTTGAAACTTGCTGAGTATTTGTAGCTCATCCTTGCAAACATTATTTCATTTGCAATATTGAAAGATAATCCAGATCGTTCGATTGTGAAGTCTGATGTAAAGAGACATTGTTAGATTATGTTATTGCCTTTACTTGTACAATTTAAGCCTTTTAAGACTTTGATGTAATAACAATACGTTGTTTGGAAATCTATGTAACCGAAATCAAAGTAATGAAATATATTATCATCTTTTGATACATTTATTGCGTTGTACTTACATTTATAGATTGTTAGAATGTTGTACTGATTTAGTACAGTATCTATATGAACTATACATCTGAATGAGGGTGTGAAATGATTTAAGGAGTTCCGTAAGAACAGAGAGTTGCTCTTCTGTTCTAGGAACAAACTTATCATCTAATACTGTGAATTTCAGATAGATAGGAATTATTGATATCAAAGAAATATCTGTAAGACATGAATCTATACATCCAAGTGAGGGTATCCAAACACAGTAATTGTTCTGAAGAGAACTACTAACTGTTATAGGATACTGTGAACCTGAGATTAATATAAGTTATGCATTATGGAATATTTATAGTTTGTTAGTCAGCGTGAGCACCATAATCTGCTACAGGAGGTGTAGAGATTTTGGGCGCGTCATAGTGTTGATGATGAAATAAAAGTTGAAGTTTAAAACCTAGATTTGGAGAAGTAAAATGTGTAGAAGTGAGTAAACATTTGACCCTAATCTTGGTGTTAGGATTGAAATGCGAGTGAATGAAGGTTTTTAAATTTTAGAACTTGGAATTTGATTGTGTATACTGTGATGTATATTAGTAATAAGGTAATATAATACATTTAAAACTCGGTGAATGTATTTGACTATAAGAGATCATGTAAGAAGTTTTAACATTAGTTATGTGAGAAATTTATTAAGAAAATGAATTTTAATTATTGAGATATTTTTAAGTTAACGTAAAGGTGTATATGTTGTCGACGCCGGGATTTTAGTCGTTTTGTTTTTAATAATTAAAAGCCCTTTCCAATTTTAGCCTTTTGAATTAAATGTGATTTTGAAAAAGGTCAGCTTAATGTCGATGGGTTTTGAAAGATCGATTTCTTTATGAGCCAATTGACCAGAGCCGCCAGTTGGTATATTTGAAATGGATGTACCAACTCATCCGAATTTTTTTTTCGTAATCGCTGGCTCATATGTGACTCCGAGTTAATTGGTCCGCAAACCGAGATTCATAGAGTTCGGGGGCTTGCTTAAGCGAGGGGAAGGTGTTAGGCACCCCCCGACTTCCGTGAAACACGGTTACCGCAATCTTGATGTTTTCCTATCCTTTTAAATCCTAAAATGTGTGTGCGCGTGTGTGTGTGTGTGTGCGTGTGCGCCTAAATGAATGTTGTTGGAATACTTTATTTTGAAAGTGCTTCAGAAATCTCGCTAACCCTATGCACGAAGGATTTGATTTAATCGAAGAGTTCATTTTTATTGTTTTTGTTTTGATAATAAAACCGATGATATTTTGTAAAACATATTTTTTCAAATCCTTCGCCAAATAGGAATAGAGCTCGTCCGACACTTACACTCTTATTTTAGCCTACGGATGATCTAATATCCTACTTTGATTTATTTTATGCAAATCTTTATCATTTCATTCCAAAATCATTTTCTCGAGTCAAAAGGAAAAATCAAGCATTAAAATGGCGTTGGAGTTATTCATGGGCATGTGAGCCATCCAAATAACCCCAAACGCCCACAATCGCACATTTCACTATCACGGGGCCTTAAACCCGATTTTCGACTCGATGTCGTTTTAAGGCCCAAAAATTTACATATTTACATAAAGGTGCATCGCGATCGCTACATACGTAAAAGCTATAAAATAAACTAAAAGGATATCATCGGGAGGTTAGGAGGAGATTCCATCCGTAATAAATCCTCCCTAACCGTCCCTAATCCACAGATCTACAACATATGTTGACTACATTGGATCTAAACTCAAAATACATAAAATCAAACTATTTAAATAACAATGCTCACATATTTTCGGATCTACAGTAGATCCACCCAACAAATGCAATAAGAATGAAATAAAACTATATCTAAAAGATTACTAGATAAAACACAACGAAGCTATGAAACTCGGATTTTTTCACATTCCAATCGATGCAATAGACGCTTTAACACTTGAAAATCAACATAGGATACAAAGATTGTATAAAAGAGGAAGAAATCTCACTTTTTTCTCTCTTCTTCTCTCTTTTTTTCCTCTCCCCGTCGCCTTTCTCTCTCTATTTTCTTTTTCCGTCCGCCGCTGCTGAAGAAATGAACTGGAAGTGGCGATTTAGATCTTCAGATCTTGGCCGCAGGTGCAACTGCGGCTGTCCTCGGTGCTTCCTCGATTTTCACGTTTGATGTCGGTCTTTCGTTTTTTCGCTGGAAGGCTCGTATTTTGCAATCCGGAAATCCCTGGGAAACGTGCCATATTGTTCTGAGAGGCTAGTTCGGAGGGTTGCGACTTGATATAGAATTTGCTAATTGTGCTTGGCTTCCAGGCGGTGCTGCCCCCTTTCCACCCCCGCCAGCTCACCTGCGAGCTGGGCAGCCGCTCGCTCACCGGTGAGCGAGACCCCCGAACATCGCAAGCGTAGTGGCCATTAGTCGTCTTTTGTGATCAAATCAGGTTCTTCTGGATCAACTGTTTGCCTTGCCTCAAGTAACCTGATGCTCGTTGTTCGTTGTGGCGGCTTTGACCGTAAGTCGTTGGGGTGACTTCGTGTTGGGGTCCACCTTCCTTTTCGCATGTCGGGTCAAGTGACGACTTTGCCCTCCTGCCAGGGTTAGTACAAAAGTGCAAAATTTGGGTGTCTACAGCTGCCCCTCTTTATCATGTTTATGGAATGCAATATGAAATGAACATGATAAAGAAGTAGGCACCCAATGCATGATGATGGCAACATGTGTTAATGATGCAACATATAAACATTAATGATGCAACATATATATCAATTATGCAACATATACAGATTAAATGATGCAACATCAATATCACCGGTTACTGTCTCGAATGGACTCGCATCGCATATTTGTCAAAGAAGACCATTTTTCTCTTGCCTATCGCATATCGCATATCGCATATCGCATATCGCATATCGCACTGCTTCTCATATGATGTATCGCAAATCGCATATCGCATCGCACATCGCCTCGCACATCGCATCGCAACGTATTGTTTTAGTCATCGTCGGATCTTTCTCCAACGGTCATCGCATCGTCATCGTCGGATCTTTTGCCAACGGGTCGTATCGTCATCGTCGGATCTTTTGCCAACGGGTCGTATCGTCATCGTCGGATCTTTTGTCAACGGGTCGTATCGTCATCATCGGATCTTTTGCCAACGGGTCGTATCCTCATCGTCGGATCCTTTGCCAACGGGTCGTATCGTCATCGTCGGATCTTTTGCCAATGGGTCGTATCGTCATCGTCGGATCTTTTGCCAACGGGTCGCTTTGGACAATCAGGACTTTGCACTGACGGGTCATGTTTGGACGGTCAGGGGTTTTCACTGACAGGTCATTTTGGACGGTCAGGGGTTTTCACTGACGGGTCGCTTTTTGAATCGGTCAGGTATTGTTTCTGACAGATCGATTTTGAAATGGTCAGGTATTGTTTCTGACGGGTCGCTTTTTGAATTGGTCAGGTATTATTTCTGACGGATCGATTTTGAATTGTTTAGGTATTGTTTCTGACGGGTCGCTTTTTGAATCGGTCAGGTATTGTTTCTGACTGGTCACTTTTTGAATCTGTCAGGTATTGTTGCTGACGGATCGGTTTTGAATTGGTCAGGTATTGTTTCTGACAGGTCGCTTTTTGAATCGGTCAGGTATTGTTGCTGACGAATCGGTTTTGAATTGGTCAGGTATTGTTTCTGACGGGTATCTTTTTGAATCGATCAGGTATTGTTTCTGACGGATCGGTTTTGAATTGGTCAGGTATTGTTTCTGACGGGTCGCTTTTGAATTGCCGGGTCTCGTCTCCGGAATCACTGTGTATTGTCCCAAATGGACTCGCATCGTATTGTACATCATAAAAAATGCAATAATTCTTGAGGAAATTTAAAAGGAAAGTGTGACACCCCAGGATTTTACAGAAATTCTAAATAAGGATTATGGATAATTAAGTGAAGGTTATAAAACAAAACCTAGTTAAAATGATTAAATATGATTATTTATGTGATTAAATTGAATTATTACATGATCAATGTGATAGATGTGACCTGTGTGGTTGAAATGGTACAGATGGATTCGTTGGAGATTTGAAGTGTCTGAGAGACTTGAGATATGATGGAATAATAAATGAATATGAACTTTGATGCTCAAATGGTAATATGATGGTAATATGAATGCTTAAGATAAACGATTTATGGTAATGCCTACATTAAGGCCATGTGACGAGAATCAGAGTAGAACAGTATTGTGTTCGCAAGTGATGACATGAATATATGAAAATGTATATCTAAGTGTACGTTTGTAATTGACGTATTAAAGATAGGAGGATTTAACGTTCAAGAAAATATTGGAATAAGAAATGAGCATGCAAATTGATATGAGTTATGAACATTGGTAACAAGTTAAAGGAATAGGCCTGAAGAGGCGAAGATAAGAGAATGACAAGGTAAGTTGGTATGTGTAGAAAAGCAGGGTTCTAGATAGAGATTAAAAGTATGATAAGATTTATGATATTTCAATATTTGGAGTTTTCTAAGAAATGGATATTTATGTGAATTAAATGAGATAATTATGAGTACAAGCGATAAATGCAGAATGGAATAAGTTGAGAACGAGTAAAAGGAATTTGAAATGTAAGAATAAATTGAATTGGTTTTATGTGTGTTAAGTAAGTAAGTGAAATAATGTAAAAGTCGTGGAAAATATTATGTGAATTATTAAGAATAACGGATGATGGATTTTGGTAATCCGGTCGGGGTTCGCTTCTCGAGGAAGCGGTTTATGGAAAGAACGATCGTTATGAATATGGGAAATGTTGGAAATTTGAAATAATTTGAATAGAGAACCAAAAAGGGTTCGTAAATAATTTAGAAGGGAATATTATGTAAATTGGCAATTATGGCAAATTAAAATAAGTGATTGGTGAATTAGCATTTAGAAATGTGACAAGCAATATGGGACAAGCAAATTATGGAGTATTGGATGATATAATGAAATTCAAACATAATGAAACAAGTTTGGATTAAAATGGATTTGAATTGGGGTAAAAATGAGCAATTTTGAATTTAAGGAATTAAAATTCTCTAGATTTTTGGATAAATGACCATATAGCCCTTATCAAATTATGAATGACAATTGTATCCTATGTTGGCTTAATGACTAATATACCCTTGTTTAGTTATGTAAAATGACTTAAGTGCCCTAACCATGCTAGAGTTAAACTAACCATCTATGGTTAGTTGTTGGAGCTTTATATATATGATGTACATAGCAAGCTAGCTTAATTCATTTCTACTCCTTTCGAAGTTTCCAGTAAAGTTGAGAGAATGAGAGAAAATGGAAGGAAAGGCTTGAGTTGGAAGAAAACTTTGAAGGAAATTGCTGGAAAATTTGCAAGTGAAGCAAGTTTAGCTATCAAAAGTGATGAACAAGGTTCTACCAAGCTTAGAAGTTAGAAGGAAGTTAAGTTCATAGAAGGTATAAACATGTTCATGTATTAAATTTGAGGTTTATGAGTTTAAATGATAGATTAAAACTAGCCATGCTAATATTTATGGCTAGATATAAAGATTATGTGAATTATGAGTTCTATATGTGAGCTAAGTCATGGAACCCTAAGTTTGAAGGTAGTAGACAAAGGTGGTGTAATATTTGTGTATAAAATTAAGCTAGAAATCATGATTTGAGACATGATCATATGTTATATGTTACTAGATTTGATGAAAACCTAGTTTGGAAAGATAAACATGTATGAAGCATGAGATATAACATGCTAGATAGCTTTATAAATTCCAGTATACTTGAAAACCATGATTTATTTAAGGAAGTTTGAATACTAGGCTATACTTTTTGTGTAGTCAACGTAATAATCTGTAAAGTGCATTAGAATGTGCAATTAGAAGTTATATAGACGCATATAGTCGTTAAATGTGTATATAGTTGCCTATGTGGTGTTGAGAGATTAAGGTGTCAAGATAAGTTTAAGTTTAAAATTGAAAAGTTTGGAAAATTTGACAAAATCCAACTAAAGGGTGATTTTTGGCAATTGTGAGAAATTAAAGATGAAATTGAGTCAAATGACTCATGTTTATGTTAATACACGTGTTAGAGTCGTTTTGGTAATCGACGGATTTGAATTTGAGCGAAATGGCGATTCGAACGATCGAAATCGATCGTTTCGAATCGAAATGAATTTTAACGGGCAAAAGTCGCCTCGTGCGAAATTTTATCGTTTTGAAAGTTTGGACATGTCATATATAGGTTATATGAACTATGTCAAGTGTTGAATTGATGTTTTAAATCAAATGGCCAAAAATCACAAGAATGACAAAAGTTGATTTTAAAAATTCTGAAATTTTCTAAGTATAGAAAAGTTCTGAACAGGCCTCCTATTGACTAGTGTATCTATGTTTTAATGAATCCAAATGAGGCAAAGGAAAAATTTATAAAATATTATGTTATAAGGTTTACATGTATACCAAATTTGGTGTCAATTGGATGTATGGTTGAAGAATTAAAAATCACCAAAGTAGCAGCAAAAATCAGATTCTGCTGAACCAGGGACTGCGCCGGGGCGCAGTAATTTGGCCTTGACACTGCGCCGGGGCGCAGTGTCACTGTTCATCGGCCGAGAGCTTTTCGCGGCCAGCGAGATTGGGAAGAAGAAAAGTGGCGCCGGGGCGCAGTTACTGTAGCAAGACAAAAAATTTTAAGTGTCCGAAATGTAATATTTTGACAAGGAACGATAAGAATGGGTTATGTAAACCCTAAATAAATACGAATGGGCTGTATAAAGGATGTCCAGGGATAATGAAACGATAAATGGCATAATGTAACATGCCTAAAGCTAAGTCAAAGTAAGCTAAAGATTATGAAAAATGTCGAGGACAGAGTTGAAATATAATATGAACCTATGTAAGGTTTAATACATTAAATGGGAAATGATTAGAGACGAATGGTGGTATATTTATGAGTTAAGTTTGATAATTTATATTAAGTTTATGATCATATATTGATGTTTATAGATTGTATGTTTACAGAAAAGGTTCGATCGAGTAACCTGAGGTAAAAATGGATAGATCGGCCAAGCAAGGCGACAAAGGTTAAGTAAATAAAAGCATGCAGGCAAGTGTTCAGACTTAAATGTAATAAACGTTCTATGTGAACTACGTGATAGTTAATGAGTTGAAACGTGCCTTATGTGCAACTATATGGTTTAATTGCTAAATGAATTACGTGACATTATGCACATCATAGTAAAGTAGGGGATGCATGACGCATTTATATAAACTGTAAGCATGAAATGTGTTATCTGATCTACTTGCTGAGCCTATGTGCTCACCCTTGCCATGAACTAACATTTCAGGTAAAATACAAGAAGGCCGGAAGTTCCGGTGTAGCTAAGGTAAAGGAATATGAATAGATGGACAGACATGAGGAAATTGATACATGTAAATTGTATAGAGGCCTAGATAAGCATGAAAGCAAAGTTGATCTTTGTAATTTATGTAATGGAAGCAAGCCAATTAACTATAAAATTGTATAGATGCTATTATGTAATAATTTGATTTTAATTGTCAAACCATGATTGTAATATAAGGTTAAATGGTATATATTTCCATATAATCAAGTGTATATGACTTGTGTGATCATAGAGCAAAAAGTGTATCCATGTGATATCCAGGAAAAAAATTATACGTGTGATATAGATGTATGTATACAGGTGTATGTGAACAGGATCAGGTACAGAACATGTAAAATTAAATAGGGCCATGCATGAATACTTCATGGCAAAATTTTAATTAAATATTATGATAAGTCATGAATAAAAATGATTATAGAAATTGTAATAGAATAGGTCACAGCTAATAAAGGTTGACCTGAGTTGTATGATGAATAAGTGAACGTTACGATCCTGAGACAGGTAAAGATTATAATTCAAATAAAGTTTTAAAAAAAAAAAATGGACCGCATTTATGGTCAACAGAATTGATTAAAGGTTAAAGGAGCAAGTTTAACGCACGAGATCTCTGTTAATATGGTATTAAAGTTAGATAATATAATATCCTATGATAATCGGATAATTAAATAAGGTCGGGATTTCGGGGCGTTTCAGAAAGCGTACCTGATTGGTTTGTGGGGCCTCTTTGGGATTCGTCATCGTAAATCGCTTTTGCCAGCCACTTCTTTTGGCTTGACTTGTCATTCTTGGGGTTTGTCCTCGTAGATCGCTCTTAATAGTCATTGCTTTTGAGCTGTCATCTTTGTTGATTAGCTGAAGGTGCTTCAGACAGTCGTTTTGCAAATCCTTGACGTTTAATAGATTTTGGGCGCATCAGATCGTGGAAGTTTCCCGCTGCCACGTCCTTCCGATAAATGGCACCGGTACTCGTGACACCGACAGTCTCGTACCTGTGATTTTCTTTTCATGTACATTTTATTTACATGAATGCGCAGATGTTATGCATGGATCAATAGATATGCTTGGAAGGAAATGACCCCTGTTTAGTCAAATGATACAATTTTTCACGTGTCGCTCTCTTTGACTACTCAGTTGTGCCATGCCTTATTTGGGAGTACCGTTTCTGGACTTCAAGGTTGGTTCGTTGAATCGCATGCCCCTGATCGTCTCTCTGTTGGGGAATTATATCTGTCGTTTTGAATGCCCAATCGACTTATCCAGGGCTCCTCATCCTGCTGGTTCACAGATCGTCATGTCTTTGGTTTTGGGGATGTAGGGACTTCCTTTTATGCTAGAGGATTATGCCTAAATTCTGGGTTGATATCTAGGTGATCCCCTTGTCGGTTGGTCGTATGCATTGATAGCTCTTGACTTTCATCTGATTGAGGAAACCCACTTAGCTTCTCTTTTTTCGATGACCGACGACCATGTTGCCCTCCTTCGCCTTTTAATCGACCAGCTCTGACGTCCGAAGTTATATTGCTCTTGCATATGCTCGCCTGAGTATCGATGTAATGTCAACGTGCATTATGCTGAGTTTTGTCAAAATCCATTGATGGTCATGGGGGAAGGTTCGTTGACGAGGAGTCTGATATAGACATGTGCTCCTTTCATTTCCATGATCTTTAAGATGCCCCAGCCTTTACTCGTGTTCTTGTCGAGGATTCATATGGGAAGTCGTTTCGTTGGTCATGTCGAGTTACCCACACCAATTCATATCTTGCACAAGTAACAAACGCTAAATGCTCGACGGTTCGGGTCGGCAGGGTTAACTCCGATATTACTAAACATCTCAACAGTAGAGCAGATAAAATGGAATGCTCATGATTACGCAATTTGGCTCGTGTCTGTGATGTTTTCGTCTTATCGTAAAAACTTGGCATCGAGATGGATCTCTTTTTTCGTAAATCGTGAGTGGATTAATTTGACATTGAATGAATTGTGAATGTATTAAGTCACTCTCGATTTCACTTTTTCTTTCTTTTTTTTTTTTTTTTTTCATTTGACGAGTTATGAAATCGTAATAAAACATTTAAGCATTCATGGTCAATATACGTGAGTATGATTAAATTCAAAAACTACCTTCCTTTATCAAAGGTATTCCGGCTTCATTCTCGCTATCATTATTCACAGAATTAGCGTCATATGGCAAGTGCACTGTGCGATGCATCCTTCAATTAGGGGCCTCTTTTCCGTGACTTTAGATGAGTTTTTTTTTTCCTCCTCTTGTCGAACATTTTTTTTCTTTTTCTTTTTTTTCGACTCCGCATTTCCCTTTTCGTGTCCACTTAACTTGTCTCGTTTTCTTAGGCTATTCAGAGTTACCCATTTAACGAGCTTTGGACCAATGATTCCCAAACCAGACGGCTTTAGGGCATTAGGTGTAAAGACACCCCTTCGGGTTTACTTGCTCGAGTAACAAAGGCCACGCTTCGATACAAGTTAAGTGATTTACCACATTTATTCCTCGTCTGACTCTGTGCAAGATTCGTTTTCTTAGGCTTGAGTTATCCATGTAGCGAGCGTTGGGTCGGTGACTCCCAAATTGGACGACTTTAGGACACCAGATGTAGAGACACCTTTCAGGCTTAATTACTCGAATAACCCATGCCACGATTCGAATCTGCTCAGGTCTCTGCAGCTGTAATGCTCGTTTTCTTAGGCTCTGAGTTACCCATGTAACGAGCGTTGGACCGGTGACTCCCAAATCAGACGATTTCAGGGCACCAGGTGTAAAGACACCCCTCAGGCTTAATTACTCGAATAACTCAGGCCACGATTCGAGACATTTGATTTACTTTTATTTACCCTCCGACTCCGCATCAACCGTCATCATTATCGTCATAGTTTTATACCCCACATCTGAAAGTTGGCGCAAACGCAAAGTGCAGACTTGCCTATGAGGTGGATTCTGCTTCGAACGACACTTCGAAATCAGGTCTTTGTTGAACAGGTTTAATCATCTAATTATACTCATGAGTCTGCTCCACGGATGCTTGTCAGAATTAATTCGATTCCTAACAAGTCAAATAAAATTTTCTCTTTCCAAAAGTAATGTTAGAGTTAAACTATGTGCAGCATTAATATATGTACAGGGAGACTGGAAAGAAATAAAAAGATGGAAGAAGTTGTACCTTACCTACGGGTCATCGTATTCTGAAAAGACTCTGATTGAAAGAGACCAATTGATCGTATAGCTCTGAGGGTGTTGTCGTATGCTGACGGGATCGCACCATAGATGTCGAATCGTGCACTATCCTTCCATGGATGGTTGATGAATGCCCCAGTGTCGAGTCGTCATTGATTTCAAAACTGCCCCAGACTTAATGGTCGTCAAGGCCTTCGCTTCGTGGTGTCTTTGACAGGTGGGCTGATGAGATGCTGGGAACCCAAAAATCTTTTGCCTTTGGAAGTGTACTCCGATGGGTTGACAGGAGAACAGGTCGCCCGAGTCATTGATCGTTGATTGTAAAACTATCGAAGGGTTATATGGATTTTGCAAGGATTAGACCGCGCCAAAGTGGCTGCCTACGTACTCCTATAGGAAGAGGAGATCAGGTCTTACGTAGTTCAGGCTCTTAATAGCACACAAGATTGCTTCTTTTTCTTTTTTTTTGTTTTTTTTTTTGTTTTTTTTTTTGTTTTTTTTTTTTGTTTTTTTTTTTGTTTTTTTTTTTTGTTTTTTTTTTTTGCAAGAAATCATAACATAATAATGCATAGAAAAATAAAACAAGACATAACATTAAGCAGCCAAGATCGTCCCCACCCTTTTTGGGACTCGCAATCGTGTTCTTTGAATTTACCATTTCATGGTTCGCTGAGGCTCGACAATCCGTTCGTTGGTGTTCAGGTTTCCCATTGCGGTGATCTCAATGTCGTTTGCCATTTTCAGTTCTCCTCTTTCGGCAAGATTTTGGATTTTGTGCCGCAACGCCCAACACTCTTCAGTATCATGCCCTGGTGAGTTGGAATGATAGAGGCATATTTTTTCAGGATCGTATCTTTTAGACTTAGGGTCTATTGGTGGCAGCAACTCCGTAATCTTTCCTCGGCTGATCAGAAGATGTAATATTTTCGCCTTTGATTTGCTCAAAGGGGTGAACTTTCAATCTCTTGGGAATGCTGCTTGGTCTTTCCCTTTTGAGGGTTCACACTTGTCCGAGTGGTTACCAAGGCTCCATTGGTGGGATCGTCTAGCATCTTTATTATTTTTATTTCCCTGCCCTTTCAGTCTGTTTTGATCTTGAGTCAGCCGGTTTTCTTGGGAAGGATCCTGGTTTGAAATTTGTTTGTCCTCTTCTTCCTTTTGGTCTCTCAGTAAGTGGGTGAAGAGTTGCCTCGTAAGATCATGTTGGTGTACCACCAGGTCTACCAATTGCTTCGCTTGATGCCTGACCAACTTCAATTCTTGCTTAATGACCTTAACCTCCTCCAGACATTCCCATCTAAGGACATTTGTTTCGCTCATTTGGGGGTATTCTTCGACCTTTCGTATGTATTTGCGATTGGGGTCCACCCCGATATTTCCTGACCCGATCATGCTTACCTCATCTGTTTTGTTTTGTGGCAAATGGCTGACGTTAACATCTGGTCCTTCAACTACAATGTCCCCCCTATCGATCAAGTTCTGTATCTTATGTTTTAATGACCAACAGTCTTGAGTATCATGCCCAGGAGATTCTGAGTGATAAGCGCATCGTTTGTGGGGGTTAAATCGTTTGCCTCTTGAATCGATGGGTGGAGCTAGCTCAGTGATTTTCTCCTGTGCGACCAATAATGCCAATACATTTTCAAGGGAATCTCCTAGAGGAGTGAATCTTCGATTATCGGTTTGTTCAAACTTCCTCTGCCTGCTTGGACCCTGATTGAATGCGGCATGCTGCTGTAGTTGCAGTTGGTTTCCTTTTATCGAGGTAGGGGGATCATGATTGGGTTTCCACGATTGACCATGCGAAACGAAAGACACATCTACCTCTTCTTGACTCCGTTTGGGTACAATGTCGTGCTCTTTGGCTCGAAGGTGCTCAGCTATGGCCTCCAATGCTAGGAAATCTATGATTTTCCCAGTCCTTAAACCTATTTCAGTCATCTCACCATGTTTGATCATCTCTGAAAAAGGTTTACCTATTCCATCCAATACTCTTTCATAATAAAGAGCCTCCTGTATGTCTATGAAGGTCATCACCATCTCAACCTCATCCATTAGAGGGTTTACTTGTGCGGCCATCCTTCTCCACCGTTGAGCGTAATCTCTGAAGGATTCATTGGTCTGCTTCCTGATCTTTGTCATCTGGTATCAGTCCGGGGCCATTTGGGATTGGAAGCTATATTGTGTCAGAAAAGTGTGGGCCAACTCCTCCCAATTGTGAATCTTAGCATTATCCAGCCTCGCATACCATGTCCTAGCCTCCCCTGTCAGGCTTTTTTGGAATAATTGCATTCTCAACAATTTGTCCTCAGCATATGCCCCTAGTTCTCCGATGTAGACTTTCAGATGCGTGTAAGGATCCCCCGACCCGTTATACTTTTCAAATTCGGGGATTTTGAACTTCTCGGGGTATCTGGCTCCCGGAAAAATGCATAAGTCGGAGTAGTTAACACTGCCATACGACTCGATCCCCTTCATAGTTTTGATGGCCTCTTCCATCTGTTTTATCTTCTTGCTGACATTACTGGCAACTTCATCTTCTAGAATGACAATAATTTGTTTTGGCTATTCAACCTTCGAGGTTTCTGGGGTCATCCCGTTCCTTTGAGATGATGGCCCTAGAGGGTCCTCAGTTTGTGGCCCTGATTTTAACTTAAAATGTTCTTTGAGCAACATGGTCAGCTCCGTCATTTGATTTTTCATAGCATCGAATTATTCCCGAGATACGGGAGTCGGGTTAGGATTAGGGTTCTCAGCTATTTCGACTACTGACTCTCGGGCTTTTCTGGATCGAAGACGAGTTTGGGGAGCAATCCTGCAAACACAACAACTCAAGTTTAGTTTCGGGGAATGATATTAGTGGATTCATGCTAAAGCAAATATTTTTTGCGTTTTTGAGTTTTGTAATCTTTTTCTGCAAAACAGGGTCAGTATCCCTTTATTTTAACCAATGCATGACATTTGTGCAGTTATGATGCTCTCCAAGCCGTCCCTATAAAACAGAGGTCAGTACTTTTATTTTGACAAAGCGGTTGGTACAAAATGATTGACTATAGTATGATATCATGTGCGTAAAACGTAACAGGGTATGAAGAGACTTCCCGCGCGTTGGGTTTATCTGAGGCTGACCTACCCTAAGTTACTCTCGCAGGATTTTCGGCATGAAGGTTCCCAGATCTTCGCAACATACTAGAAAGGAATAAATCCGATCTTTCAATTGGATTGGATCTGAGTGGATGCTTTTCCTGAGCCTCGCCGGGGAGCGCCCCTTTGAGTCCAGTAATCCACATCCGACGGGTTTGCCTCAAGAGGAGGAACTGCTCAACATACATTCATCATACATTCATCGTACCTCACCGTATGCAAATGATGACATTAAAGTAAAGCATTCGTAAAGCAATCACAAAACTCGCATATCCATTCATACACGCACAAAAGTAGATTAATCAAAAGTAATGCACACACCCACACATTTTTTAGATTTTTAAAGGATAGGAAAACATCAAGATTTAAACGCGGCCTAAGCCCTCTAAGTCCCCAGCAAAGTCGCCAGCTGTCGACGTCGGGATTTTAGTCGTTTTGTTTTTAATAATTAAAAGTCCTTTCCAATTTTAGCCTTTTGAATTAAATGTGATTTTGAAAAGGGTCAGCTTAATGTCGACGGGTTTTGAAAGATCGATTTCTTTATGAGCCAATTGACCAGAGCCGCCAGTTGGTATATTTGAAATGGATGTACCAACTCATCCGAATTTTTTTTTCGTAATCGCTGGCTCATATGTGACTCCGAGTTAATTGGTCCGCAAACCGAGATTCATAGAGTTCGGGGGCTTGCTTAAGCGAGGGGAAGGTGTTAGGCACCCCCCGACTTCCGTGAAACACGGTTACCGCAATCTTGATGTTTTCCTATCCTTTTAAATCCTAAAATGTGTGTGCGCGTGTGTGTGTGCGTGTGTGCCTAAATGAATGTTGTTGGAATACTTTATTTTGAAAGTGCTTCAAATATCTCGTTAACCCTATGCACGAAGGATTTGATTTAATCGAAGAGTTCATTTTTATTGTTTTTGTTTTGATAATAAAACCGATGATATTTTGTAAAACATATTTTTTCAAATCCTTCGCCAAATAGGAATAGAGCTCGTCCGACACTTACACTCTTATTTTAGCCTACGGATGATCTAATATCCTACTTTGATTTATTTTATGCAAATCTTTATCATTTCATTCCAAAATCATTTTCTCGAGTCAAAAGGAAAAACCAAGCATTAAAATGGCGTTGGAGTTATTCATGGGCATGTGAGCCATCCAAATAACCCCAAACGCCCACAATCGCACATTTCACTATCACGGGGCCTTAAACCCGATTTTCGACTCGATGTCGTTTTAAGGCCCAAAAATTTACATATTTACATAAAGGTGCATCGCGATCGCTACATACGTAAAAGCTATAAAATAAACTAAAAGGATATCATCGGGAGGTTAGGAGGAGATTCCATCCGTAATAAATCCTCCCTAACCGTCCCTAATCCACAGATCTACAACATATGTTGACTACATTGGATCTAAACTCAAAATACACAAAATCAAACTATTTAAATAACAATGCACACATATTTTCGGATCTACAGTAGATCCACCCAACAAATGCAATAAGAATGAAATAAAACTATATTTAAAAGATTACTAGATAAAACACAACGAAACTATGAAACTCGGATTTTTTCACATTCCAATCGATGCAATAGACGCTTTAACACTTGAAAATCAACATAGGATACAAAGATTGTATAAAAGAGGAAGAAATCTCACTTTTTTCTCTCTTTTTTTCCTCTCCCCGTCGCCTTTCTCTCTCTATTTTCTTTTTCCGTCCGCCGCTGCTGAAGAAATGAACTGGAAGTGGCAATTTAGATCTTCAGATCTTGGCCGCAGGTGCAACTGCGGCTGTCCTCGGTGCTTCCTCGATTTTCACGTTTGATGTCGGTCTTTCGTTTTTTCGCTGGAAGGCTCGTATTTTGCAATCCGGAAATCCCTGGGAAACGTGCCATATTGTTCTGGGAGGCTAGTTCGGAGGGCTGTGACTTGATATAGAATTTGCTAATTGTGCTTGGCTTCCAGGGGGCGCTGCCCCCTTTCCACCCCCGCCAGCTCACCTGCGAGCTGGGCAGCCGCTCGCTCACCGGTGAGCGAGACCCCCGAACATCGCAAGCATAGTGGCCATTAGTCGTCTTTTGTGATCAAATCAGGTTCTTCTGGATCAACTGTTTGCCTTGCCTCAAGTAACCTGATGCTCGTTGTTCGTTGTGGCGGCTTTGACCGTAAGTCGTTGGGGTGACTTCGTGTTGGGGTCCACCTTCCTTTTCGCATGTCGGGTCAAGTGACGACTTTGCCCTCCTGCTAGGGTTAGTACAAAAGTGCAAAATTTGGGTGTCTACATATGTATAGATACCTATATACTTGGAGATGAGCTAATTATATTTTTTAAGCCGAGCATGGTAAATGATTAACTAAATTAATCATCAAGAATAATGTAAAACTTGATAAATAACGAGCTAAAGTGGATGTGTAAATTAGTTAATGTAATTATTAATTAATGAGAGTGCGTAACAATTAAAAATGTTATTTATTTCCATTTGGAAAGTTGTTAATAGTGGATTATTAATGTTTTCTAATTTCATTAGGAAAATAATAATTTGAATTTGTCAAATTAATTTATTAAACAAGCCCAGTGTAATTTAATTTGTTAGTGGACTTATAAATTGTTCATGAATTAATTTAATTGGCCCAACATTGTGAATATGGCAAGCCATATAGGAGGTCCAATGACTTATATTGGTAGCCCAATTAAATTAATTACTAAGTCCAATGCTAGAGTAATGGTTTAGCCCAAATGAAATTAAATAAAGTCCAAGGTGAGACTCATTTGATGTTTGATGCAAGTGTGGTATATATATGTATATGTATATATTTCACCAATTAAGGAATAAAAGAAAAAATAAAATGGAGGCAAAAAGGGGGGGGGGGGGAGTACCAATGGAGGGTGCAATGCTCCAAGCTTCCTTTTTAGTACTCCAAGAGAACCTAGTCTACAAAGCTCTTCCCAATGCCAAGCTAGTAGGCCTATTTTCGTGATGGATAAATGATGTGTATACTTACACAAAGTGTAAGTATACATTTTGCCCAATAGAACCTAGTATACTCTCTCACTCTCTCTCTCATATTTCATTTCATTAGTCATTAGTGTTAGGAGAGTTAGAGAGAAAGAAAAGCTCTAGAGAAAAATTTTAGAGAGAAAGAAAAAGAAAGTTAGATCTTGTGAGTTTGGATGATCTTGAAGTAAGGATTAAAGATGGAAGCCTCTTGATGGTGAAGCTTCCTAGATAAAAAGATGGATCATCCAAATCTCCTTAAGTTTCTAGCAAAGAGGAAGAAAGCAACCAAGGAGGTTAAAAGTGCTTCAAATCCTAACTTTCACTTTAATATTGTGTTTTATATGTTTGGAGTGTCTTTGTTGGTCAAAATGTATTTTAACGGTAGAAAACCATTTTCAAAGCTCTTGATGCTTAAATTCATGCTAGACTAGTATATCTAGGGTTTAATGGGTTTAACATGAGTTTTGATATGCATTTATATTGGAAAGTTTGACAAAAATATGAAATCGATTTTCGCTGGAAAACCCAAAACGTAACAGTCATTTCCCAGAGTTACTGTTCACGTTCCATAACTCAAATTCATGATCCATAAATTTTGGGTTATAGTACTATGAGAAAAGAAGAGATTCCAAGTGGAAGAAGTGAAAAATATTAAACGAGTTATCCGTGGTGATTTTTCTCGTAAAACAGTCCACTGTAAAAAATACTCAAAAACATTCTGTCCAAAAAATTAAAAGGCCTGTTTTGGCCACTTTTTCTGTTCTAAAAATTCCAGAAATTTTATACATGTTTTTATATAGGATAAATCAGCCACTGTCCAAAAATGAGCTCCATCCGACCCCGGATGAGTGAGTTATAACCCGACGTTTGTTTCCGTTTTAAAAGTGAACTACAGTTATAACTTGAAATATATAACTCCGAAAATTATTAAATATTTACTGGAGGTACTTTATGATGACAAGAAGCTACCGTACAAATTTCAGAATTTTCTAGTAAAAACCCAATGTTTAATAATTACTGCCATTTTCGGACATAAATGGGCTGCTTAAAAATAGTAAATCAAGATGGAAAATTTAACAAAAATTATTTTGTGTATGGAATGAAATATAATAAATATATCCAATAGTTATAAAAATAATAAGTCAATTAAGTAATTTTTTTTTTTAATATGAAGGACTTAAGAAAAATAAGGATAAGAGAAAAAAATAATTATGTATTATTAAATTTTAATTAAATAATACATAAAGGTTATTATTTACTATTTAAATAATATTAAATAATAAATAAAGTAAATAAAAAGAATTTAATTATTTATTTATTATTTATATGCTAAATATTAAATAAAGTAAAGGAGTATATGAAGTTGATAAAATAATTATTTATTATTTACTTATTATTAAATAATAAATAATGGTGATTAGTTAATTAATTATTATTTAAATGATATTAAATAATAATTAAAGGGAGATAAAGTTAATAAGGTAATTATTTATTATTTAAAGATGAATAAGGATAATTAGTTAATTAATTATTATTTAAATGATATTAAATAATAATTAAAGGAAGATAAAGATAATAAGGTAATTATTTATTAATAAGAATGATTAATTATTTAATTATTGTTTAAAGGATGTTAAATAATAATTAGAGAGAGATGAAGTGAATAAAATAATCATGTGTTATTTAATTAATATTAAATCATAAATGGGGTTAATTAGTTAAGAAGTTATTATTTAATGATATTCAATAATTAATTAATTATTATTTAAATAATATTAAATAATAATTAAAAGTGAATAAAATAATTTTTATGTAATGCTGAATAACAAGTAAAGTTAAGTGAGTTAATTATTTCTTTAATATTAAATAAATAGTGTGAAAAAATTAAAGGAATGAGGAGATGATTAAACAATGTACACTTAAATTATTTAAGCCTTTAAAGATTATAAAAGGAGTAAATGATAAATAGCAAGTGATGAAATATTATTAATGGATTAATAATATTGGTAATTGAGTGAATATTATTAAGGGCTTAATAATATTAGTAACCAATTAAGGTGTTGTCCAATGATTGGGTAGCGTTCGTAATTTTAGTGATGTATTATTAATGAATAATAATATTGATCGGTATTTAAAATATTATCCAATGAGGATAATATTGTCTTATAAATTATAAGTTAATAAATAGGGATTTCCGTGTTGTAGAGTCAATTCCTTTGTGAACGGTAGCTGAGTCCCTATGCGTTTTACTGATTGACAGATAAGCATATTAGGTCTTTCAGATGCGATAATTTGATTTGTATGAGCATTAGTGATGGAATGCAGATTTCAGACTGGTAGCGTAAGTCATTGCGCATATCAGGCAAGTTTTTCAGTACTATGTGTTATTCTTGCAAACCTGTTGCTATATGCATAAATTATTATATGTGCAGTTATTGTATGTGCTAACTGATTTCTAAATGTGCCTGTGTACAGTCATATGATATTAATAGCTATTATAAAATTAATGCTATGAGTTGAAATGTGTTATATGAGTTATATAACCTGAAATTATTAACATGCATGGTAAGCATGAGTTAATTGTATAAATGCAAAGCATGATAAGCATGATGCCTATATAAATGTAAAGCATTGAGCATAAAACATGAATTAAATGTGACATGCGTGTTATATTTTAGCTGTTAGACTTGTTGAGCCATCGTGCTCACTCTTGCTTAAAATAAACACTTTCAGATAAGTGCGAGTTATTCGGAGGTTCATATACAGATCACGGTGCAGGAATGCGTGCCGACTTTTACAATTGATATATATTCTGATAAATCTTTTGGGGGGTAAATAGTGTTAGGATATGGTAAGAATTGATTAGTGAAATGTTTATATGACATTCGTATATGCTAAACACTTGTATCATTACAAGTCACTAAGGATTCATTGATGTATAATAGATCATAATATATATAATCTACATTGCATAAAGTTTATGTAAAGAGAAGGTATTGAATAAACAGATATATTGAAAGTTGATTAATGAGTTGTATATACTTACATGTTTAAAATAGACTAGGTCATACTATACTTGATCTGAGATCTATTATAATTTAATAAAGATTACGATTCTGAAACAGAAAAATGGTGAAGTTTTAAATAACTCTGTTTTAAACAACTGTAATATGGTTGTAGGTTATGAATGAAGTTGTAATAGTTTTAAAAATAAACTAGTTTTATCAATTATATTATTGAGGCATGTCATGGATTTAAGTACAAGGTTGTACACTAACGCACGGGATCTGCCGTGGCCAGCACGAGGAATTACGGGGCGTCATAATAACTATACCCTAGCTTGAATCTCCTAAGTTATGTTAACATGTATAGTTATATATATGTCTAGATCATGCTTCATTGTGGGAGTGCATGTGTGTTGGGCAACCAAGTTGGGTTTCAGTGATATAAGAGCATCTCTAGCAGGTCGGAGTTCTCCACATCCTAAACTAAATATAGTCTAGGACAAACCCTCGCGCTTCAACAGATTGAGTAAATTTAGTCTCTCTCTTTTTTCGGTGAAACACAGCGACTATATCTAGGAATCAAATTTTGGTGGACTACAAGTATTAATATATTTTAATGGCAGAGGAGGAAGAGGAGGAGGAGGAGGAGGAGGAGGAGGAGGAGAAGAAGAAGAAGGAGAAGGAGAAGGAGAACACTGATAAGAAGAAAAAGGGGAAAGATGGCTTATTACTGCTCCAATGGACAGATAAGAAGAGAAGTAGTCAGAACGTTAAAAAAAAATTGCAGCAACGATAATTTTTTGTTTCTAACGGATAAAATTGAAAAATCTATAAATATGTACAATAATTCAATATATTTTACCATCTCTCAATTAACAACTTCAACCTTTAGTTATTGTAATTATTTGGTTAAATAGTTTGTATTTTTATTGTATTTGCTTTTTATTTTTTATTGATAATATCTCTCTAATTTATTTTTTAGATGGAAAATCATGGTCCTCAGATGTATTATTCTTCATTATTATCTCAAGATTTTTCACTTGATGATCCAAATTTGTTGGATGACTTCTCAATTCAAACTGACGTACCAATTCAGACTCCCGAAAATGAGTCCAACAAAAGAACAGGGCGAAAGGAAAATTACACAATTGATGAAGATGTCCTTCTTGTTTCTAGATGGCTTAATGTAAGCATGGATCCAATTCAAGGAAACGATCAGAAACATGGAAGATATTGGGAAAGAGTTCATGAATACTTTCATGAATATAAAAATTTTGAGTTTGAACGCAATTCTACTGTTTTGGCGAAACGTTGGTCAACAATTCAACTCTGAACAAATTTTGTGGATATTATGCTTCAATTGAAAGAATACAACAAAGCCGTGTAAGTGAACAAGATAAGGTATTTTAACTTTTTAATGTAAAATTTCAATAAGTTTATTTTTATAGTTTATAGTTAATATTTTGTAAATAATTTTTAAATTAGATATGTCAAGCATTAGAGATGTTCAAAAGTATCCAAAAGCAACAATTTGGATTTATGCATTGTTGGAGACTATTGAAGGATGCGCCGAAATGGAGAACAGATAATATTGAGAAAAAATAGAAAAGTACTAGAAAGTCAAGTCCAGCAGCATCTTCTCCATCAATCGTAGAAGAAGTAAGTTTGGATGAAGACGATGGTATTGAAGATACAATTTCTGCAGGATTGGAGAGGCCAATGGGAAGAAAGGCTTTGAAAGCACAAGATAAAAGGGCAAAAGAACCGGTGCTACTAGTACACCTACGGAATTGAGGTTTGACAAGTTCAAGCATCAGTTGAAATTGAACCAACAAAAGAGACAAGAGAACATGGATATAATATATTTTTAAGAGCAAGAGAAGTTGAATATAATGAAAGCATATGAGGATGAAAGGATCATGATGATTGACACAACTACCATGGAGCCTGAAGTAGTTGAATATTACAAACAACGCAAGAAAGAAATCATGAAAAGAGTTACATCTAGCAGTTGACTTGTTTATTATTATAGAATCATGATTTGCTTATTATTGTAGTAGAATGTAATGGATTACATTCATATTGTGTAGTATTATGCATGCAGTCATAATTTCTTTTAGTGTTGTTTGATCCCAAAAACGTGTAGGACCACGAACAATAGCAAAACGTGCTTGGAGTACCCCAAATGCTCGCTCAACATCCTTCTTAAGCGCCTTTTGAGTCTTAGCAAATAGTTTTTGGAACGACCCCGAAATTCGACCCACTTTATTATCTTAATTTTCATATTTATGAAACATTATCTTTCTTACGTCCAAATTTCGGTCCGTTAATAATCTATAATTACCTTATTTAAACCCTTAATTGATCCATTATCTGATTTTAAAATCATCAATTACCAAAATTTCGGTATAAATTTTTCTTTTTCTCAATTCAATCATTGTATTAAAATATTGGAATATGTGAAATCCTTATATCTCGATCCTAGTCCCTGGATCGCAACCTTAACCTTTATCTTTTCTTTTACTAGTGTCAAACAGCTCAACCTTCACAATTTAGTATTGTTCATATCCATACAATTTTCTTTGTTTCATAATTCATTATTCATAATAATTTTCTATCCTGACCATCATCATAAACAATCACAATTCATAATTTAACACTACTCGCTCTATCCAGATCCAACATATATGTACATACAAAATATTAATGTAACCTTAACAAATTATCCACATTGAATTATAATGTTGAACATATGACAATTACGTTTCCAACCTTCTAGGTAATTCACCTCTATCATATCTGATATTCTTGAAAGTTATTTCTTTCCTGCAAAAATATTTATTAAGCAAGTAATGAGCACAATGGCTCAGCAAGTTCAACGGTTATATTTCACGTAGCACATACCTTATCATGCTTGGTGTGTGTCATACATCATGTGCTTGTGCTTCTACTATAGCAATATATCTCATATATATACATATCGTTGCACAAAATACACATTGTGGTCATATTAATCACGTAACACATAATTTGTATGCAGTTAAAACAAAAATTACATATCATAACATTCCAACATTTAACATAAAAGGGACTGAAGAACTTGCATGGCTTGTTGAATTAATTAATAAATATCCCTTATGTACAGCTTCTCGTACAGCCTATGATCATAAAATAATCAAATAATAATTATTTAACTCCTTATGATATTAATTTAATTAATTAATATCATCTCTAGGCATATTATTAATTTATATGGCCTATTATATTAACCTCGTTCCTTAAAATATTTGTTTAACTTAATATCCAATACCTCTAATACGGACAACCCGGCTCATCGAATAAAATTTAGCATTTTCGGTTGTCCGAATTTACATTTATTCATTTTTCAACTTTTAAACTTAATGGATTAATATTTAAATATTAATCCTCCATATTTAATATTTTTACAAAAATATTAAATTTAATGCCCAAACATCATTTCTATATTTGTAGTATTTTTCTATAATTTTCTATGATTTTTAAATAATTTTTAAACATTTATTTCAATTAAAATCATTTCTGGGGGCATTTTAGTAATTTTCGCGCCCTTAGGGACAAAATCGGAATTTCCGGAAAAGCCCAGGGGCATATTTGTAATTTCCGCGGCCTTGGGACACGCTGGTCATTTTCTTAAAAGTTCAGGGGTACGCGCGTCATTTTATAGGGCCAGGACACGGTCGGTATTTTCTTAAAAGGTCAGGGGCAAAACCGTCATTGCACCGCGTGACGACTGTCGCGCATTGCGCGCGGCGTCCCCCCTGCCAGCCAAACGACGTCGTTTTCTGGGTCGGTTCCGAAATTCTGGCCGTGCATGGCGCGGCCCCTTTTTGCCCCCCTCCCCCCCCCCATACGCCGTCGTTTTAACGCGAACGGCTGAAAAAAAATTGGCCGCCGCGCAATGTGCGGGCGGCCATTTTTTCCTTCTTCTTCAGCTTCCTTTGGCAGTAACCCAAAAAGAAAATAAAACACCATTTTTGTTCACAATTTCTCAACATAATTACTTCCAAAAATCATAACATTCATATATATTCATCCAAAAATTATTTGAAATCATTATTCTATTTATTTTCTATTTTTCCACAAAATTAATTTAATATCATAATTACCAAAATAAAGCATAAAAATTTAATTATACCTTCTTTGAAGCTTAAAACTCCCTCTAGAAGGCACCAAAATTTCTTCTTTTCCCTCTTGGTGGTAGCATGGTGGTCGGGTGGTGGTGGTTTCGGCGGTGGTCATGGAGGAGAAGAGAGAAGGTTTGTCTTTGTTTGCTTTCTTTTTTTTTTTCTTTTTTATTTCTCTTTTTTCTCTCTAACATGCATATATCTATATATATATCTAATATGTGTAAATTGTTTTTAATCATTTTTGCCAAGTCCACCGCCTTAACATGCCCAACAACTTGTCTCTCGAATTTTCCATGCATAATTAATTATTTAAATACATTACGTAATTATTTCGTGTAATAAATATTTTATATAATATATATAAAATATTTATTTTAATTCATCAGAAATCATATCATAATTTATAAATAATATTAACACCCTTTTTGGATATTTTACTTGACAAATTTTGTACACGCATAATACCATGCATGTAATTATTTGAGGTAATTTATACCTCCAAAAATCATAAAATAATTCATAGGACATATAAAAATTATTTTTCATAATTTTTCACTTCGTTACTTGGACAACATGTTACATTAACATGTTCACATTTCTGAAATATTATTTTTCATAAAAGTTGTAATAATTCCATTATACATAAATATAATTTTTAATAACTTAAAACATTCCTTTTTCTTATTTATTATTCAATTTCTTTAATATTCATATTAATTTCTTTATATATAAATTATATAATTTAATATTGTATAACTTATATAATTACATTCTCCTTTTAAATAATTTCTTAATTTCCTCCAACTTTATTCCATTTAATCACCTTATATAAATTACATAATTATTCTTATATAATTTATATAATTATTATCTTCTTCGTACCTTATTTTAATTTCCTTATATAAATTATATAGTTTATTATATAATTTATATAATACTTTTCTTTCTCAATTAATTTCTAAATTTCCACCATAAATCTTAATTAAATCTAAAATCAATAATTACAATTTTATTAACTTCCTCATTCGCCTTTTATTTAAATTTGGATTAATTTAATTATTAATCCCTTAATTCTCATAATTGATGAAATTTATAATTTTATCAATTAAACATAACACACATATATAAATGTATATATATATAAATATATACATATCTAGCTCCTTGATTTCACATTACCACATAGCCTTAATTAAATTAATAATTTCTGCATTTTCATAATAATTTAATTATACAATTTATTGTACAATTACCTGAAATTCTTTTATTCTTCATAAATTGTTTCCAAACAATTTATTTACTTTTTAATTATTTTAAATCAACACAAATTATCACTATCTCTGTACAAATTTAATTTATCAATTAAATCATATCACATACCTTAAATCACATAATATAATAATTAATTTAACAACCTTGATAATTTAATCAATTAATTCTCATTTGATATTATTAAAGAAAATCCTGAAAATTCGGATCCTCACAGTTTTCTTTTATTTCCCTGAGGTGCCGAAATGGTTTTAACAAATGTTGCCCATGGGGGATATATACCATCAGCAAGGTAATATCCCATCGTGTACTCATTTCCATTAATTGAGTAGTTCACAGCTGAAGCACGACCTTCAGTAAGAGCAGAGAATATAAATGATCTCTCCAAAACGTTAATATCATTATGAGAGCCTGGTAATCCAAAAAATGCATGCCATATCCAAAGATCGTATGAAGACACCACTTCTAAAATAATTGTTGGCTCATGCACATGTCCAAAATACATACCATGCCATGCAACCGGACAATTCTTCCATTTCCAATGCATGCAGTCAAAGTTGCCCAACATCCCAGGAAAACCACGATCTTCAGCTTTTGATAGCAATCTAACGATGGCATCACTATTGGGGGATCTCAGATATTCATCACCAAAAATTACAATAACTATTTTTACAAATCTTTTAAGACTCTATATAGCTGTGCTTTCACCGATCTGCACATAATCATCAACGGAATCTGCTGAAACACCATAGGCAAGCATCTGCATTGAGGCAATTATCTTTTGAAGAGAAGATAAACCGAATTGTCCTGCAACATTCATTTTTTGGACGAAGTATGAATCATACGCTTTAACTGATCTTTGAATTCGGAGGAAAAGTGGGCGCCGCATTCGAAACCTTCTTCGAAATAGAGACGGTGTGTATATAGGATGTTCAGCAAAATAATCACAAAAAAGTCGATTATGACCTTCATGTCTACCATGATCAATGGTAATAAGACCTTGCGTAGAACCACGATGACGTGATGTATGCCTATTGACATTTTGTTGCTCTTCTTCAATAACCGTCATGCCTAAAAATTGCCCATATGCTTCTTCATCTTCTTCTTCATCCATATGCAACATAGCTAATTCAAATTGACAAGACATATTTAAAATAACGTATTTGACTGAAAAATTGAAGTTGAGATGAGTGAATATGAGAGACTGGATATCACTTATATTTATAGAGGTTATTTGTTAGTTAAAATATATCCGTTGGAATATGGCCGTTGGAATATGGCCGTTGAAATACGACCGTTAGAATATAGCCGTTGGATTTTTTTTAAATTCATTGATTATTTTAATCCTTTTATATTACAGTCTGTGGAATAGTCCATGTGATAGTCTATCTACTGGAATGATTGAAGACTAAATAATATATGCTGATGTCATATGGACTAAATATAGTCTAGCAGATAGTCCATCTGCTGAAGATGCTCTAAGGATGTATTTTGAATGAGTTATGTGCGACAACCTGGAATTTTGATATACTTTAAATAATATTTAAATAAGAATTTAATATATAAAATTCTTATTATGAAATAAGAATTTAATATATAAAATTCTTATTATGAAACGAAGCAGGTCGAATGATTAGAAATATATATGAATTATATGTGTGTGTGTGTGTGTGTGTGTGTGTGTGTGTGTGTGTGTGTGTGTGTGTGTGTGTGTGTGTGATTATGTGGAGATGTAATGTTGTGTGTGTGTGTGTGTGTATATATATATATATAAAGATTTAATTAGTTGATTAAGTCAAGCTGTTGTCTTTAGTAAATTCGACCTTAAGAGCGGATTTTGGCAAATCCAGATTCATGAGGAAGATAGATATAAGACAGCCTTTACCACACCTTTTGGTCACTATGAATGGAATGTCATGTCATTTGGCCTTAAGAATGCCCCTAGTGAATTTCAGAATATTATAAATGATATTTTGAACCCTTTCAGTCATTTTGCAATTGTTTATATTGATGATGTTCTAATTTTTTCAAACTCTATTGAAGAACATTGGAAACACCTAAATTCATTCTTTAGAACTATTCAGACCAATGGTCTAGTTCTATCCCAATCAAAATATAGTTTGTTCCAAACTCAAGTAAAATTCCTTGGCCTTAACATCCAGTATGGTCATATTTACCCCATTCATAGAGCCATCCAATTTGCTAATAAATTCCCAGATGTCATTACCGACAAAAATCAACTTCAAAGATTTTTAGGCTCTCTAAATTATATTAGTGAGTTCTATAAAAATCTGCGAATTATATGCAAACCTCTTTTTGATAGACTAAACATTAATCCTCCTCCTTGGACAGATATCCATACTTCTGTTGTCCAAAAATTAAAAAGGCATGTTAGGACTCTTCCTTGTTTAGGAATAGCTAATCCTACAGCTTTCAAAATAGTTGAAACTGATGCCTCTGAAATTGGCTTTGGAGGTATTCTCAAGCAAAAGTTAACCCTTACTTCTTTTGAGCAAATTGTTTGCTTTTACTCTCATGCTTGGAATCCAACTCAACTCAATTATTCAACTATTAAAAAAGAAATTTTATCTTTAGTTTCATGCATTAATAAATTTCAAAGTGATTTATTAAATCAAAAGTTTTTAGTCAGAATTGATTGCAAATCTGCAAAATATGTTTTAGAAAAAGATGTTGAAAATATTGCCTCTAAACAGATTTTTGCTAGATGGCAAGCTATTTTATCTATTTTTGATTTTGATATAGAATATATCAAAGGAAGTCAAAACTCTATCCCAGATTTTCTGACTAGAGAATTTATCCAAACAGGTATTCAAAATGAGTGAGAGAGAGAAACAGAAGAAAGATCGTGGTAAAGCTCCTGCCTCCGGGCAGCCTAGTAAAATTCCTGTTTCAGGACAGTCTGGTAAGGGAACTATGGTTCCAATTCCTTATCCAAGTTATACAGTCAAACCTCCTACCACCCAATTCCAGGTTTTAGGCCAAATTCCTAAACCCTATAGCTCAGCCCTTGCAAGTCAACCAAAACCATATGATCCTTTTGAATCCCAAGCTCCATCCCAGATTCAAAAGACCAGTCAATTCAAACCCACTTCCCAATATATTCCTAATTATGAAGTTAACCTCTTTTATGTTGAGCCTTATATGGACTCAAAAGATGACCCAATTAAACTTGCTTCCCAGTTTTTCCCTCCTGGCTGGCATTTCGCCCCTCCGGCCCCTTACAAGACACTTACTTATTATAAAAATATTTTAATAAAAACTGACTCTGTCAATATTAAACCAATTTTTGATAAAAATGACAGTTCAAAAATTATTTTTCACTCTCTTTATATTAAAAAAATTATTTCGGGGGAGGATTGGGAGAATCACCGATATACCAATCGTCTTTTTGATTTAAGAGTTATTGAGGAAAATCTCGAATCCTCTTTTAGTAACTATTTCTGTTATTTTGATTACATGGATGCTTGGTATAAGATCTTTCTTTACCAGAGCTCCAATTTCAGTCACTCTTGGTTCATCCAGTTTGATCACAAATTCAAAAGTCAGATCCCGGTTTGGTTCATCCTTTGGTGGTCCAGATATGACCTTTCTACTGAACTTATCCCTGAGTCCCTTCGTACTCAGATAAATCATTTTAGTAATAAATCTCCATACAACCCTAAAATGGAAGGTATCCCGGTACTGCTCCGTTTTTCTAGTAAATATAAAATTCCTTGGATTTTGAAATGGCAGTATAACCTTCCTACTTCTTCTCAACCTCCATCAGTTACCAGAATCTTTTTTATTAAATGGTGGGATAAATTTGACATTGATCGAATTACCCAGCAAGTTCAAAAAGAGTTTCCTCCTACTCCTATTACTCCAGTCAAATTGGAAAATATTGGCTCCTCCAGCAAATCCAAAGTTAAAGGTTCCAGTTCTGGTTCCTCTGTTGCTGCTACTATAGCAGGAGTAAGAGAATACAGTACTGTCGAGCTAAACTTACTAGCTAAGGCAATTCAAGAAAGAGTCAACACTATCAAAGAAGAGGATACGTCATCTTCCTCAAAGTCATCCCAAGCCTTTGTTAACCAAGACCCTTATGGTATCACTGACCTCCAGGATGCACATGATCCTTTTGCCTAGTCATCATGACTATGGCTCCTATTCAGCTCCCGTGAGCTCACAGTAATTTCCGGCCCTTGCCGACAGTCAGATTCCTTATCACATGCTGTGGAACCCAGTAATCAGTGCCCGCACACTCATTTTAAGCATCCAATGTTTTCTGGCCCCTGCTCCTGTATGCCGAGTCAAAAGAATTCTGTTTTTCCTCCTTTCGAAAAAGCAAACAGCAAAAGTGTCTGTATTTAGTCAAAAGTGTCTACTGTTCATCAATAGTAAAGTGTCTGTAATCATTTTACTTTTGATAAAGTAATTGACAGTCTGTAATAGTAAGATTCCCAAATAATTGTACGCAGCTCACTCCTTACTTTATAAAAGGAAGGCTCGCATTCAGAGTTAGGGGACTTCACCTTAGGCAGAAACCGAAGAAACTTCGTAAGACTCAGAGTTCCTTCTCTGACCAATCTTAAGTTTCTATTCTGTTCCCTGAGTCCTTCTGTCTAGTTAATTGTTTACTTTGTTTATTTTCTGTTTATGTATTGTACTTCTTATATGTAAATATTTTCAGATTCAATAAGTAATCATATTAGACTGGCATCTGTTGGCCAGATTATTTGCATCTGCATCTCTACCACCTAAATGGTCGGATTATACTTATACTTATAATTTCAGTTAAATATTCAACTGTGAGGTCCTTTTCCTACTTCCCCTTGCATCATGCATAATTTATTTATGGTTATGATCTGTGAGTAGTTATATATATATATATATATATATATATATATATATATATATATATATATATATTTAAGTGAAATATATACATTTAATTGAAAATGAATTTTTAGTTAATTTATTTTTTAAGTTTATAATTTGAATTAACTATTGGATGAAACATGAAGCAAAGAAAATTATTTAATTTATTAATTGAGAAAATGGTGTAATATTATAATATAATTTGAATGGTAAACCTTGAACAACAACGGATGTATTATGAATTAAATTTCATAAATGTGTAATTAATTTGCTTAAAGAAAAGAGTGAATTAATGTATGTATTTTATTTTAATAAAATGAGAGAGTTGATTTAAAACTCGTTATTTTAATATATAAATGTAACATATTTATATAATGACTTAATATATTATATTATGTCAAACGGATATAATTGAATATGAAATGAGGGACCAATATTTATTAAATAAATATTGGACATCAAATTAGTAAATTAAGTTAATATTTAATTTATGATTAGAATATATTAAATTAATATATTTGGTGTTTCAAATAAATTATTTGAAAATAATTTATGGAGCGAAGGAGGTAATTAAATTTAATGGTACAAAATTAATTGTACAAATTAAATGAGTAAATTAAAATAGTTAATAAATTAAATATTGGTTATCTTAATTATTGGTTCGTTACGCAAAAAGTGTGAAATTAAATTAGGGATTAAATTTCATAATTAGTGAAATAATTGTTATACATCATTATAAATGTATAAATTATGAATTTATGTTTTATTATATATATATATATTGGTATATAAATAATTATCCCATATGTATTACTTAACTAAAATATTACATGTTTTAGTACTAACTATATTACATGTGCTAGTAAATATGTATAATGTACATGCGGATATAATATGCAGTACTCATAAAAGTTTTACTGTGTAGCATGAAGTGTTGGCAATTTAGAAGGAAAATATGACACCTAGCCTATATTATTATGAGTGGGTGACACCTAGCTGACTTGGAAAATGACCAAGGCTTGAGTTAGTGGTGATGGTCAGTAAGCAAGAGTTTCCTTCAGCATTCTTACGTTACAAACTTACTCCATCCTTTAAGTCTCCAAATTACTTAGACAAGTATTCTTAAGCTATTACTACAAACTCAACAAAACTAGAAGAAAAGCTAGAAAATTTGTAGTTGTGAGTTGGAATTGAAGAAGTCTGTGAACAAACTTCATCAAGGTGGAAGTCTACTCCAGCCATAATTAAGAGCAAGCTAAAGTGTCCATCGTCCAAGCTTCCAATCAAGGTTCGAAGATAACCTTTTCTATTAATTTGAAGAAATTAGTTTTGTTTAATTATAATTGTTGTGATTGCACGTTTGGGTTGTGAGAGGATGAATTTGATGGGAACCATGAGAAGAGAGCGAGAGGGAGAAGTCCCAGTTGATTGATCCCTTGGGTCAGCCCGACCGTCTTGTGTGAAGAGTCCTTGCATTGCAGTGGAAGTGCTGCTTCTCATTTGGTACCTTGCCTTGAACAAGCCAAGGGTTCGGGTGAAATAAGGATGGATTACAAGTATGGAGTTGTGGGTTTTGTTTTAAATTGATGAAGAACATAAGTTTTCTAAACATGCACTTTAGGTATTTGATAAATTACCTCAATGAGGACTTTTTTTTAAGAAACTTGAAATTGATGCATGGTTTTGGTAGTATAAAATATGTATATATGTTTTCTAAACTAAATGGGTAAGATAGGATATTAAGAATCATGTTTTGGTGGTGTTTGGAGCAAGGATATTCTACAAAAAAATCTGCAGAATCGTTTTTTTTTTTCTAGTACAGGGCAACTGCGCCGAGGCGCAGTTATAAGGCAGGAGAATTGCGCCGGGGCGTAGTCTGCCAATTTTTGTTTTTTTATTTTATTTTAAATTCTGAGTTTCTAAAAATTAATTTAATGCATTATAAAATAATTTTTAAATATTGATTATAATTATATGGGATGTGAAGTCCAAGTGGATTAATAAACTAAAGATTTAAAAGTTATATTATCGCGTTATATAAAATGAACGGCATGAAGAATTATTGGCGGATCACAAAGACATGATTGAGAAGTCTAAAATGAAAATGCTTCACAAGTTTTTGGTGCATATGGTTGATATCTATACACATGAAGTATTTTTTAAATTTCAGGATGAGATGTGGGAGAGCTTGACATTTAAATTTGAGTTTATAAATGAGGATGAAGATCATTGTGTGTACAACATTGCAAGAAAAAGTGGCAGTAATTATCCATTACGACACATTCATTATGACAAGGTATTGGATTTTGCTTCATGTCCTTGGAAAATTTTTGGGAGCATAGGAATCCCTTCTAGACGCGTGTTGGTATACTTGCACAAAATGTATGATTATGAAAGATTGCCAAGTCCATACATTTTGAGTAGATGGATAAAAACAATCAAATCTGGGGTAGTCGTTGATGGTAGTGGCATTGAGATAACTGATAATAGGTCATATCTACTTAAGTGGAGTCAATTAATGCAACTAGCTTTGGATGTGGTTGACAAGGCCTTTACTAGCAAAGAAGCAACTAAGGTCTATACCGATGCTTTGAGTGGTGCACGTGACAAAATTAATCAAATGGTTAGTTGTGGTACAAGTTCTGTTGATATTGTAGAAAGAAGTCAAATTCCAAGTGTAGTTGCTTCAATGAGTGTGGGTTGCAACTACTACAATGAACTGAGTCAAGTGCGTGCAAAGGGATGTGGCAAAAGGCTTAAGGGAGGGAAAGAGAAAGCATTAGGGAGACCACAAAATTCTAAAGCTAGACGGTGTAATGGGTGTGGTTTGGTTGGCCAGGCACACGACAAAAGAAATTTTCCCGTGCTTACAAATCGGCAAGAAATTTGTAAATTTTCATTCATTTTCATAGTTTAGAAGTTGCATCTAAATAATTCATGATATGTCATTTTTGTTGTAGATTCTCACTCACTCATGACGACGCAACTCCCAACCCAGGTGTAGATGATGATAGTTGTTCATCTCTAGGTGATTGTAAAAATCCTCTTATAAAAGATATTTTAATTATAGAGTTTTCAACTAACATTTTGTTTTTCATTTCAGGAATATCACTATAATTTTTATGTGGAATTGTTGGATGAGATTTTCTCTTTCATGTATTTGGTTAAGGTTGCCATGTTAAGCTTGTAATTCCATGTAATGTGGCTGATTTTGGATGCAATTTGATGTATTTCTGTATTTGTGGGAACTGCAAGTAAATTTGTAATGCACTGATATGCCACTGTTTGGATCAACTGTTTGGTTTTTGTTAAGTGACTTTTGTATCAATGAGGAAGACACAGTGGTGGATCCAGATTTTCTTGCTATTGCTTTCCATTCTAATGCCTTGAAGATTTGAACAATACATAATCCCATTTTATTAGTTTGTAGGTGCACAGTGGTGGTTCTCAAATGGGTCACCCATTATACTGTAAACAATAAGGGACTACGCCACCCATTGGTGCAATTGTTATTTTTTTATATTTGTATGTGAGTAAAGAGTTTCTTTATGGCACAAAGAGAGAGAGAGAGAGAGAGAGAGAGAAAAAAGTCTTCACTTATTTTGACAGCATGGCCAGGCGATGCTCTGTTTTTTTTTTAAAGTCCGTTCTTAAGTCCGCAACAAGTTAGAGAGAGCTAACTCGGCAGGATGAAGAATACTGGTAGTGCTCTGTTCATATTCAAGCATGTATGCGCACAAAATATCAACAATGTAACACAATTTTTTATAGAAATTTTGAGATCAACTACGAAAAATCATCACCAAAAATTTAAAATTTTAGATTGAAAAGTAATGCATGTTCAAAATCATTACCTGAGATTACAGATTGATAAATCCATGATCATGATCATGACCATATATCAGAGAGAGATGTGTAGATCTGTGTGTCCAATAGAGAGAGAGAGACGCAAAATTAAAGCCAATTAATTTTAAAATAACTTAAAATTAAAATATAAGTTGACTTATAAGTAAAGACATTCGGCACTAATTTGACTGATAAGTCAGAAATTAAGTTAAAACAAGTTATGAAGGTGTTTGACTGATAATGATTTATAAATTAAAATCTAATGTAAAGATTACTAAAAAAGACATTAGTAAAAAGATATTGATTTAATATCATATCACAACAATCATCCATAATTTCATTAAGTAAAACACTAGACAAATTCTCTAAACATATCAACTACAATCTTATTTCAAGTTAGAGATTATTAAAGCCATATTATCTCTCATTGCTTTCATAATTAAACCATTTTAACAGTAGTAACAACTAAATAATATATGTCAAAAGTTGATTAAAACTTGTAGGAAGCTGCACTTTTTCTTGGGGGTATCTGCAGTAACATTACAAATGATACACATAAATAAATCTTAGATCTTCTCAACATATATTTACCATCTTCCAGTACTAATAAAAAATGAAATAGATTTGAGCATGAGAAAGAAAACAACATTGGCTTTGAATTAAAAAATACTAGTTACTTATCCAATTCGTTAGTCTATTTTGTTTTTCTAGTCCATAAAAATGTTGGAAACCTGAACCCTATAAGATATTCATGATCTAAGGTTGGATCATTTAACTTAAAATTTAAAACATCTTTTTCAAGAATGCAGCTCTAATATTCATCTAATTCAGTTAGCTATCACAACTAAAATTCAACTAACCCAATGGGAATTTTGTGTATGCACTAAGAGGCAAGAAAAAATAATATTTGGGCTCTCTAACCCAGCTGACTTCACAATATAGGTTACATCATAAATCCAAGCATCATTTCAAACCTAGCCTTCTTAAAACAAGACTACCATTATACCCATATTGCATAGCTTAATAGCTATATAATTGAATGCCAAATGCTTCATGAATATTTCCTCCTTGAAATTATCCATCGCGACAACACAATCTAACATATCGTTGAATGCAACTTTTCTGTTCCCATCTTAATCATAAACCTTGAAAATGACTATATAAAACATCAAATCATTACAACAACAAAGAGGATAAATATCCTAAGTGCGAGGGAAGTGAAGGAAGAACGAGAATGAGATCTCATTAACTATAATTACTAAACAAGATTATATAAACATATGACAGAAAGAGTTCATTACATTCTACTTTTTGTTGCAGGGTTGCATGAGAACTAAATACAGACAAGAATGCAACAAATTCCTTAAAGTTCAGTCCATCCACCATACGGAACAATCTCTACAAATGTAAAAATAATATCAATAGCTCTATGTTTTTTATTGACAGATAACACTCAACTAGGTAAAGTAACATAAAAGCATACACTTAGTGATAAAGGTGCTACAAATTTCAGTAAATGAGCTCCAACTAAAGAGTTATGACAAACAATATAGCACTCTTAAAGTGGGGACATTTTTTAAAATGAAGCACATTTATCAATTCCCAAAGCTTTGACATATGCATGTTATGAAACTGTCTATAGATTCACACGTATATGCAAATAGAAGATCATATACAGCTTTAAACTCCAACTATAAATTTGTCTTGCCATTGAATATGCTTCAGAGAAATGGAAATGGAAATAGAGGTGGGGAGTCTAAAGTTAATCAAATATTGTATCACTTGCCAGTTTCAAGGCCATGATTTATGTTGTTAGTCTTGACCTTATTGAATTACTGAAATGCAATACTATTTTTTTATTCTTTGTATTTTTCAATTTAAGTTTACTCTCAAATATTTTGTATTTCCCATGTCAGATCACTTGACAAATCTAAGTACTAATTATTGAAAAACATACAAATTATAGAAACACAAGGAATTATATTTACAATGGATTAAATGCTTATACACACTAAAAACTTAAGGAGGGGTGGAACCTATGAGAAAGGATTGACGGCAAATTCTGGGAAAAAAAGACCTCTTCAGTGGAGATGAAGCCACCACCATTGCCATCCAGTTGACAAAACCTCTGATACTGTGATACTATCTCTTGCAACGACACTTATAAATCAATCCTAAATTGTAGAGAGATGTAGATAAGTTTTTTTTAGGTTGAAGAATAGAGAAGTGTAATTTAGCAAAATAGTTTGGGGGGAAAATGGACATTTTATGTGCTTTGACCAACTAAATAAAAATGACTTATAAGTCATTCTAAAATAAGTTACAAATTGGTACTTATTTTTTTGACTTATAAATCAACTTATAAGGCAAAAAACAAGTTGTTGCCAAATAGCTTAAGACTTATTAGTTGTTTGACCAACTTATAAGTCGCTGCCGAACAGTGCCGCACTTTTGTTTCTTTTTCAAAAAAAGAATTGCGAAGGAAAGCCCTACCCTTCTGCCACCTATAACCCCAAAAATATGTCCATATACACATACCTTACTATGTATTTTTAATCGCTCTCGCAATTATGTAATAAGAGAACCCCATTTGGAGGGTTAACATGACCCCACATATTTATTTTTCGCAATTCATGCAAAGATAGTTGTGATAATACATATCAACTTTAATAAGAAAATTAGAGAAATAAACGATTTTCTTAATAAATATGTAACACTCTAAAACATCAAATAAATGAAAGGGAAGAAGTATTAATCTTTTACGCAAATGAATGAATATAATTGACACATTCTATAAGAAGAAAATTAATTGACACACTCTATAAAAATAAATATAATTGACATGTACAATACTCTATAAAAAAACAAAAAATTAAAAGAGTAGGACCCTGTTAGAAAACTAACTCCTCTTTAGGGGTGAGCAAAAAATCAAAATTGGCACCGAAACTACACCAAAAACTGATCAAACTGCACCAATAAAATCACACCAACGGTTCCGACGTATATGGCGAGTTCAGGAGGGTTGAAAAATCGCATTTACACACACACACACACACACACTCACATATATATATGTATATGTGTATATGTATACATATATACATATATGTATACGTATATATGTCTAATGTCTATACGTATATATGTATATGTATATACATATACACAAATGTATATGTATGTGTAGATATTTACATGTATATATGTATATGTAACCCATTTGGAGGGTTACTGGTTTTGAATACACACACCGCAAAAAATTGGTATCTATAAGATATTTGAGAGGTCCCTAAAGTGGTTTTCACTCCTGCTCGAATGTATAGGCTGTACAAGTAGTGGCCAGTCTCCATTGAATCTCTCAATTTCTTTTCATGATTACAGTTAAAATCAACATGTTTCCGGCACATGTTGATGAAAAATAAATGGTAATAAAAAACATTCATTTCAAATTGAGGTAGATTTGTGATTCCCACAACAGTGTGGACAGCCGCGAGTCTAGCGACTATCTCGTAAATGTGTAAATGAACTCTAGGATTTGAGTTAGAGAAATTTAGATAGAGAGTTATGTTGTAAGAAAAAGGTTTACTAGTATTATCAAGGTTAGGCAATAAAGGCTAATGCTTGAAAGGTTTATACTAGGGGATAGTGGTTTGTAGTGTAGATATATGTATAGGGATAAAGTTAGAAGAATAAGATTTCCTATCATCACTACTCGACCTACATATTTGCACAACATACCACACTGATTTTGATATAGAAAATCTACATGTGTTTGATGATATAGTGTGGTGCATGTGCATGTTAAAATTGGAATTAGAAGCAATTTGTTGTGGAGTTAGCACTGGGGGGGTTATAATTGAGGGTTTGAGGGTGATTAAGTGCATGTTCTATCTCTAGCATAATGTAGAAAATTCTAAATAAGTTACCCTTAGTTTTACATCAAAAATATAATATTTATAGACAAACACATCAAAAATAATACAAATATCTAAACGATTGATTTGACGACTAGTAAATAGAGTTTAAAGGATTTTCTTATTAGTCTCAAGTGCTTGCTTTCATAATTCCTCTCCCATTTATATAGATAATTTTTTGCATAATTAACATGACCCCGCATATTTATTTTTCGTAATGCATGCAAAGATAGTTGTGACAATACATATCAACTTTAATAAGAAAATTAGAGCAATAAATAACTTTCTTAATAAATATGTAACATTCCGAAACATCAAATAAATGGAAATTGAAGAAGTACTAATCTTTTACACAAATGCTGGAATATAAATGACACATTCTATAAGAAGAGATATAGTTGACACTTTATAAAAACAAATATAATTGACATGTACAATACTCTAAAAAAAACAAAAAATTTAAAAACTTGGACCATGTTAGAAAATTAACTCATCTCTAGGGTTGAGCAAAAAAAACAAAATTGGCATCGAAATCGCACTTAAAACTGTTTGAACCGCACCAATAAAATCACACCAATAGTTCTGACGTATAGGGAAGGTTTAGGAAGGTTGAAAAATTGCATTTATACATATACATTTATATGTATACATATATTTACATATATACATATAAAGGTATACATATACATATATGTATATCTTTATACGTGTATATGTATAATATACATGTACTTATACATATACACGTATATATGTATGTACATGTATATGTATATACATATACATGTATGTATATGTATATGTAGATATTTACATATACATTTATATGTGTACATTTATTTACATATATAAATATACATATAAATGTATATACATATACATATATAAGTAATTTGTTGTGGGTTAGGAACTGGGGGTTAAAGCGTGATCAAGTACATGTTCTATCTCTGGCATAATGTGTTAATATTATAATTGACATGTACTATACTCTATAAAAAAATAATTGACATGTACTATACTCTATTAAAAAACTAAAAATTTAAAAAGTGGGACCATGTTATAAAACTAACTCTTTTGTAGGGGTGAGCAAAAAATCAAAATCGGCCCTGAAATTGCACAAAAAATAGACCAAACTACACCAATAAAATCATACCAACGGTTCAGGTATATATGGCGGTTTTTGGAGGATTGAAAAACTGCATTTATACATATATATACATATATAGATGACGGATCTAAAACATACCTCTTAAATAGAATACATCTCTTAAATAGCATACATTTATCAAAACGACGTCGTTCTGAAGATAATATTGAAAGAAGATGTGACGTGATATGACATTCCGCGGCCCCACTTATTTTTCTTTTATTAATGAAAATGCAATTGAAGAATCTTCAAAACGACGTCATTTTGATAGAGATATGCTATTTAAAGAGGTATGTTATTTAAGAGATATAATTTTGAACCGTCCTCTACATATATATGTATATATATATATATATATATATGCACAAGATTTATATGTATACGTATACATATATTCATATACATATATACGTATCTACATATACATATATATGTATACATCTATATATACATAGACACATATATTATAAATATACATGTGTATATATATATATATATATATATATATATATATATATATATATATATATATATATATTATAATATACATGTACATATACATATATATGTATACACGTTTATACATAGGTATATACGCATATATGTATGCATATATGTATATACATATATATACGCATACATGTCTATATATATATACGTATATTAATATACATATAAATGTATATATAAGTATATATAGATATTTATTATGTACATATGTAGATGTAACCTATTTGGAGGGTTATTAGTTTTGAAAAAACATAACGCAAAAAATTGGTATCTATAAGATATTTGAGAGGTCCCTAAAATAGCTTTCACTCCTTCTCGAATGTATAGGTTGTACAAATATTGGTCTGTCTCCATTGAATCTCTCAATTCCTTTTCATGATTATAATTAAATTCAACATGTTTCTGGTACATGTTGATGAAAAATAAATGGAAATCAAAAACATTCATTTCTAATAGAGGTAACTTTGTGATTCCTACAACAGTGTGGACAACCGTGAGTCTAGCGACTATCTCATAGAATTGTAAATGAACTCTAGGATTTGGGTTAGAGAAATTTAGATGGAGATTTATATTGTAAGAAAAGGGTTTACTCGTATTATCAAGGTTGGGCTCGTAAAGGCTAACGCTCGAAAGGTTTATTCTAAGGGATACTAGTTTGTAGTGTAGATATAGGTATTAGGCTAAAGTTAGAAGAATAAGAATTCCTATCATCACTACTCGAACTACATATTTACACAATGTACCACACTGATTTTGATAAAGAAAATCTACATGTGTTCGATGATATAATGTGGTGTGCATGTTAGAATTGGAATTAGAAACAATTTGTTGTGGGGTTGGAACTAAGGGGTTTAGAATTGAGGATTGGTGGGTGATCAAGTGCATATTCTATATTTGGCATAATGTGTTAATATTATATTATGTACACGGATGAAAAAATAAAAAGTACAATACAAGAAAATTTTAAATAAGTTATCCTTAGTTTCACATTAAAAATAAAATATTTATAGACAAACACATCAAAAAGAATACAAATATCTAATTGAGTGACTTGATGATTAGTAAACAGTGTTTAAAGAATTTTCGTATTAGTCTCAAGTGTTTACTTTCATAATTTCTCTCCCATTTATATAGGTAATTTTTTGTATAGTAAACACGACCCAACATATTTACTTTTCGGTGTTAATGCAAAGATAGTTGTGACAATACATATCAACTTTAATAAGAAAATTAGAGCAAGTAATGACTTTCTTAATAAATATGTAACACTCTAAAATGTCAAATAAATAAAACGGAAGAAGTATTAATCTTTTAAAGAGATGCATAAATATAATTGACACATTCTATAAGATGAAATATAATTGACAAACTCTTTAAAAACAAATATAATTTTTATGTGCAATATACTCTATAAAAAAAATGGGACCACAAACCGCACCAAAAACTGACAATACCGCACCAATGAAATCACATTAACGGTTTCGACATATATGGCAGTTTTAGGAGGGTTGAAAAATCAAATTTATACATATACGTATATATATATATACATACATATATATATACATAGATAGATAGATAGATAGATAGATAGATAGATATGGTGGACGATATATAGTAAATACTTGTTATGGACAAAAAATGGACAATCACCATCTTCAACATTCATTATTAGAGCAAACGGTTGAGATTTAAAAAAATAAACCTAGCATCCACTTGAAGTATTAGCAGACTGGTTAGTATAATATTTCTGACAACTTTATCCCTTATCATGCTGGACAAGATGGTATAGACAACTTTATCCCTTATCATGCAGAACACGATGGTATATAGTATAAACAATGTACACCATCCGCTAGAACTTCTAGCGGACCAAATCAGTTTAGATATTGAGGCCCTATCTTGTTATCTAGGAAAAGATATGAATAATGATGTTTTGCAATGATCCATGCAATGACCTTTGTAAAAAATGATAGGACCCACCACGTAAGTGGTGGGTCTTACCATTTTTTTTACAAAGGTAAGTGTATGGATAATTGGCAAAATCATTGTACATAGCAAAACTCCTTGTTAACCCTCCCTCAAAGTAACAATAATCATTAAAAAAATATATCATACGCTAGAAATTCAATAATAATATTATATTAAATAAATTAATTAAATAATTAACAAACCCTAAGCCCTAGTTAGTGAACCTTAAACTTTAGTTAATAAACCCTAAATCCTAGTTAGTGAATCATAAACCCTAGTTAATAAACCCTAAACCCTGGTTAATAAACCCTAAACCCTAGTTAGTTATATAATTATATTATATTAAATAAATAAATTAAATAATTGATAAACCTTAAACCCTAGTTAGTGAACTCTAAACCTTAGTTAATAAACCCTAAACTCTGGTTAATAAATCTTAAACTAGTTAGTCCCTAGTTGGTGACTAACTCGGGTTTAGGGTTTATTAATCAGAGTTTAAGATTCACGAACTAGGGTTTATCGTTCACTACCCGGGGTTTAGAGTTTATTAATTATTTAATTTATTTATTTAACATAATATAATTATATAATTTCTAGCGGATGATATATTTTTTTAATGATTATTGTTGCTTTGAGGGAGGGGTAACAGAATAGAGCCTCAATATGTATACTGATTTTGGTCCGCTAGAAATTCTAACGGATGGTGTACATATATTCATCATTTATACCATCTTGTCCAGCATGATAAGGGATAAAGTTGTCAGAAATATTATACAAACCAGTCCGTTACTACTTCTAGTGGATGTTGGGTTTATTTTTTTAAATCTCAACCATTTGTTCTAATAATGAATGGTGAATATGGTGATTTATATTGCCCATTTTTTGTCCATAGCAAGTACTTGCTATGAAATGTCCCCTATATATATATATATATATATATATATATATATATATATATATATATATATATACAGCTTAAACAGGGACAAATTATACAAAGCCTTATCTGTCAAGGGTGTTAGTTGATTAACATTTAATTACTATCACTCCCTCAAATATCCCTTTCCTTAGATTTGAGATGTTTTTTCTTTAAATTTGTGATCTGTACCACAAACACGGGAAAAAGTTATCCTCTTATTATTTAACCCAGATCCATGTAACAACTACATTTCAATATATTGTCTCCACATGATTCATAACTTTATAATAGTCTAAAACACTACTTCATCTACATTACTGATATGAATACACTAATTAAATTGTTGCTACGAAATTAATTCCTACCCCAAACTGAATGTCCACAAAGTTCTATAAAGCCCTAAAAAGAATGAACCACAAAGTTCAATGTTCTTAGTGAAAAAAGAACCTAACAAGAATTTAAAACATCTTTTGCAAGAATGTAGCTCCAATATTCATCTAATTCAATTAGCCACCACAACTAAAATTCAACTAACCTAATGGGAATTTTGGGTATGCACAAAGAGGCGCAAAAAAAAAAAAAAAAATTGGGCTCCCTAACCCAGCTAACTTCACAATATGGAGGTTACATCATAAATCCAAGCACCCTTTTAAACTTAAGCCTTCTTAAAACAAGACTACCATTATGCCCATATTGCATAGCTTAATAGCTACATAATTGAATGTCAAATGCTTCATGAATATTTCCTCCTTGAAATTGTCCATCACGACAACACAATCCAAACTATCATTGAATGCAACTTTTTCGTTGCCATCTTAATCATAAACCTTGAAAATGACTATATAAAACATCAAATCATTACAACAACAAAGGGGATAAATATCCTAAGTGCGAGGGAAGTGAAGGAAGAACGAGAATGAGATCCCATTAACTATAACTACTAAACAAGATTATATAAACATATGACAGAAAGAGTTCCTTACATTCTACTTTCTGTTGCAAGGTTGCACGAGAACTAAATGCAGACAAGAATGCAACAAATTCCTTAAAGTTCAGTCCATCCACCATACAGAACAATCTCTGCAAATGTAAAAATAATATCAATAGCTCTTTGTGTTTTATTGATAAATAACACTCAACTAGGAAAACTAACATGAAAGCATACACTTAGTGATAATGGTGGTACAAATTTTAGTAAATGAGCTCCAACTAAAGAGTTTTGACAAACAATATAGTACTATTTAAGTGGGGAAATTTTTTAAAATGAAGCACATTTATCAATTCCCAAAGCTTTTTTGCATGTTATGAAACTGTCTATAGTGATTACTTTCACAATTCCTCTCCTATATGTATAGGTAATTTTTTGCATAGTGAACATGACCCAACATATTTACTTTTCGTAATTAATGCAAAGATAGTTGTAACAATACATATCTACTTTAATAAGAAAATTATAGGAATAAATGACTTTTTTAATAAATATGTAACACTCTAAAACATCAAATAAATAAAAACGGAAGAAGTATTAATCTGTTACAGAGATGCATGAATATAATTGACACATTCTATAAGAAGAAATATAATTGACACACTCTATAAAATCAAATATAATTGTCATGTACAATACTTTATAAAAAAAAATAAAAAATGGGACCATGTTAGAAAAGTAACTCCTCTCTACGGGTGAGGAAAAAATAGAAATTGGCCCTAAAACCGCACCAAAAACATACCAACCCGCACCAATAAAATCACACTAACGGTTCTAACGTATATGATAGTTTTAGGAGGGTTGTTAAAAAACCGAATTTATACATATACATATACATATATATATGTATACATATACATTTACATTATGTACATATATATATATATATAAATACACGCAAACACACGTATAAGTATATACATATATACATATGCATACATAAGTACATATATACATGTATATCTGTATATGTGTATATTTATATGTATAATATACATGTACATATACATATATATGTATATACATATATACATAGGTATACACATATATGTATAAACGTATATACATAGATAAGCACATACGTATATATGTCTACATATGTATATACATATATATGTATATATAGATATTCGTATGTATATTTGTATATGTAGCCCATTTGGAGGGTTACTAGTTTTGAATACCCACAATGCAAATTTTGTTTGTCTATAAGATATTTGAGAGGTCCCTAAAGTGGCTTTCACTCTTGCTCGAATGTATAGGTTGTACAAGTAGTGGTCAGTCTCCATCGAATTAATCTCTCAGTTTCTTTTCATGATTATAATTAAATTCAACATGTTTCTAGGACATGTTGATGAAAAATAAATAGGAATCAATAACATTCATTTCAAATTGAGGTAGATTTGTGGTTCCTACAACAATGTGGACAATCACGAGTCTAGCAGCTATCTCCTAGATGTGTAAATGAACTTTAAGATTTGGGTAAGAGAAATTTAGATGGAGAGTTATGTTGTAAGAAAAAGGTTTACTAGTATTATCAAGGTTAGGCTCGTAAAGGCTAATGCTCGAAAGGTTTATTCAAGGGGATAGTGGTTTGTAGTGTAGATATAGGTATTAGGCTAAAGTTGGAAGAATAAGAATTCCTATCATCACTACTCAACCTACATATTTACACAATGTACCACACTGAATTTGATAAAAAAATCTACACATGTTCAATTATATAGTGTGATGCATGTTAGTATTGAAATTAGAAACAATTTGTTGTGGGGTTGGAACTGGACGTTAGAATTGAGGGCTGGAGGGTGATCAAGTGCATGTTCTATCTCTAGCGTAATGTGTTAATATTATATAATATACACGGGTGATAAAATAAAAAGAACAAAACAAGAAAATTTTAATTAAGTTACCCCTACTTTCACATTAAAAAATATAATATTTATAGACAAACACATCAAAAAGAATACAAATATCTAAATGAGTGATTTGACGATTAGTAAACAGTGTTTAAAGAATTTTCGTATTAATCTCAAGTGTTACACTTTCATAATTTCTCTCCCATTTATATAGGTAATTTTTTGTATAGTAAACATGACCCAACATATTTACTTTTCAGTATTAATGCAAAGATAGTTGTGACAATACATATCAACTTTAATAAGAAAATTATAGCAATAAATGTCTTTCTTAATAAATATATAACATTCTAAAACATCAAATAAATAAAAATGGAAGAAGTATTAATCTTTTACAGCGATGCATGAATATAATTGAGACATTCTATAAGAAGAAATATAATTGACACACTCTTTAAAAACAAATATAATTGTCATGTACAATACTTCTTAAAAAAAAATAAAAAATGGGACCATGTTAGACAAGTAACTCCTCTCTAGGGGTGAGAGAGAAAAACCGAAATTGGCCCCGAAACCGCACAAAAAACTAACCAAACCTCACCAATAAAATCACACTAACGGTTCTGACATATATGACAGTTTTAGGAGGGTTGAAAAACCGAATTTATATATATATATATATATATATATATATATATATATATATATATATAATATACTTGTAAATATACATACGTATATATGTCTATGTATGTCTATATATGTATATACATATACATGTATATATATAATATACATATATATATTTGTATATGTGACCCATTTGGTGGTTTACTGGTTTTGAATACAAACAGCGCAATTTTTTTTATCTATAAGATATTTGAGAGGTTTATAAAGTGGCTTTCACTCCTTCTTGAATGTATAGGTTGTAGTAGTAGTGGTCTATCTCCATTGAATTAATCTCTCAATTTCTTGTCATGATTATAATTAAATTCAACATGTTTCAGGCACATGTTGATGAAAAATAAATTGGAATCAAGAACATGCATTTCAAATGGAGGTAGATTTGTGTTTCCCACAACAGCGTGGGCAATCACGAGTCTAGCGACTATCTCCTAGATGTGTAAATGAACTCTAAGATTTGGGTTAGAGAAATTTAGATGGAGAGTTATGTTGTAAGAAAAAGGTTTACTAGTATTATCAAGGTTAGGCTCGTAAAGGCTAATGCTCGAAAGGTTTATTCAAGAGGATAGTGGTTTGTAGTGTAGATATAGGTATTAGGCTAAAGTTAGAAGAATAAGAATTCCTATCCTCACTACTCGACCTACATATTTACACAACATATTACACTGATTTTTATAAAATAAAAAAAAATACATGTGTTTGATGATATAGTGTGGTGTGCATGTTAAAATTGAAATTAGAAGCAATTTGTCGTTGGGAATTGAGGGTTGAAGAGTGATCAGGTGCATGTTCTATCTGTAGTATAATGTGTTAAAATTATATTATATACAAGGGTGATAAAATAAAAAGTACAATACAAGAAAATTTTAAATAAGTTACCCCTAGTTTCACAATAAAAATATAATATTTACAGACTAACACAACAAAAAGAATACAAATATCTAAACAAGTGATTTGACAATTAGTAAACAGAGTTTAAAGAGTTTTTGTATTAGTCTCAAGTGTTTACTTTCGTAATTCCTCTCCCATTTATATTGGTAATTTTTTGCATAGTTAACATGATCCCACATATTTATTTTTCTTAATTCATGCAAAGATAGTTGTGACAATACATATCAACTTTAATAAGAAAATTAGATCAATAAATGACTTTCTTAATAAATATGTAATATTCTAAAACTTCAAGTAAATGAAAATGGAAGAAATATTAATCTTTTAATAGATTCATGAATATAATTGACACATTCTATAAAAACAAATATAATTGACACACTCTATAAAAACAAATATAATTGACATGTACAATAACTCTTTAAAAAAACAAAAAATTTAAAAAGTGGGACCATGTTAGAAAACTAAGTCCTCCCTAGGGGTGAGCAAAAAATCAAAATTGGCCACAAAATCGCACAAAAAACTAACTAAATTGCACCAATAAAATCACACCAACGGTTTCGGCGTATATGGCGGTTTTAGAAAAGTTGAAAAAACATATTTATACATTTGTACATATACATATTGATATGTATATGTATATACATATGTACATATACATCTACATATACATATGTATATACATCTGCATATTTATATGTATATGATGTATATGTATAATGTATACATCTACACATATACATATATGTATATATGCATATGTATACATACGTAGATACATACATACATATATATATATATATATATATATATATATATATATATATATATATACGTATATGTGTATGTATATACATATATATGTATATGTAGATATTTACATGTATATATTTATATGTAACTCATTTGGAGAGTTACTGGTTTTGAATACACACAACGCAAAAATAGCTTTCACTCCTTCTCGAATGTATAGGTTGTACAAATATTGGTCTGTCTCCATTGAATCTCTCAATTCCTTTTCATGATTATAATTAAATTCAACATGTTTCTGGTACATGTTGATGAAAAATAAATGGAAATCAAAAACATTCATTTCTAATAGAGGTAACTTTGTGATTCCTACAACAGTGTGGACAACCGTGAGTCTAGCGACTATCTCATAGAATTGTAAATGAACTCTAGGATTTGGGTTAGAGAAATTTAGATGGAGATTTATATTGTAAGAAAAGGGTTTACTCGTATTATCAAGGTTGGGCTCGTAAAGGCTAACGCTCGAAAGGTTTATTCTAAGGGATACTAGTTTGTAGTGTAGATATAGGTATTAGGCTAAAGTTAGAAGAATAAGAATTCCTATCATCACTACTCGAACTACATATTTACACAATGTACCACACTGATTTTGATAAAGAAAATCTACATGTGTTCGATGATATAATGTGGTGTGCATGTTAGAATTGGAATTAGAAACAATTTGTTGTGGGGTTGGAACTAAGGGGTTTAGAATTGAGGATTGGTGGGTGATCAAGTGCATATTCTATATTTGGCATAATGTGTTAATATTATATTATGTACACGGATGAAAAAATAAAAAGTACAATACAAGAAAATTTTAAATAAGTTATCCTTAGTTTCACATTAAAAATAAAATATTTATAGACAAACACATCAAAAAGAATACAAATATCTAATTGAGTGACTTGATGATTAGTAAACAGTGTTTAAAGAATTTTCGTATTAGTCTCAAGTGTTTACTTTCATAATTTCTCTCCCATTTATATAGGTAATTTTTTGTATAGTAAACACGACCCAACATATTTACTTTTCGGTGTTAATGCAAAGATAGTTGTGACAATACATATCAACTTTAATAAGAAAATTAGAGCAAGTAATGACTTTCTTAATAAATATGTAACACTCTAAAATGTCAAATAAATGAAAATGGAAGAAGTATTGATTTTTACACATATGCATGAATATAATTAACACATTTTATAAGAAGAAATATAATTGACACACTCAATAAAAACAAATATAATTGACATGTATAATACTCTATAAAAAAAATAATTTAAAAAGTAGGACCATATTTGAAAACTAACTCTTCTCTAGGGGTGAGCAAAAAATCAAAATTAGCCCCAAAACTGCACAAAAAACAGACCAAATCGCACTAATAAAATCACACCAATGGTTCTGGCGTATATGAATATTTTAAGATGGTTGAAAAACCGCATTTTTACATATACGTATATATGTATATACATATGTACATGTATGTGTACATATGTGGATGTAGATGTACATATGTATATGTAGATGTACATATGTACAAACATATACATGTATACATCTATATTTATACATATACATATACCGCATTTTTACATATACGTATACATGTATATACATATGTACATGTATATGTATATGTACATATGCACAAACATATACATGTATACATCTATATGTATACATATACATATACATATATATGTATACATTTACATATATACGTATACACGTATACGTACATACTTATACTTATATAAGTACATATAAACATGTATATAAGTATATGTATATATATCTGTATACGTGTTTATGTATGTATATACATGTACATATACATACCTATGTATTTTACGTATATACATAAAGCATATACGTATATATGTCTATATATGTATATGTAACCCATTTGGAGGGCTATTGGTTTTGAATACACACAACGCAAAAAATTGGTATCTATAAGATATTTGAGATGTCCCTAAAGTGGCTTTCATTCCTGCTTGAATGTATAAGTTGTACAAGTAGTGGTCAACCTCCATTAAATCTCTCGATTTCTTTTCATGATTATAATTAAATTCAACATGTTTTCGGCACTTGTTGATGAAAAATAAATGGGAATAAAAAACATTCATTTCTAATGAAGGTAGATTTGTGAGTTCCACAATAGTGTGGACAACCACGAGTCTAGCAACCATCTCGTAGAGGTGTAAATGAACTCTAGGATTTGGGTTAGAGAAATTTAACTGGAGAGTTATGTTGTAAGAAAAAAGTTTACTAGTATTACCAAGGTTAGGTTCGTAAAGGCTAACGCTCGAAAGGTTTATTTTATGAGATAGTGGTTTGTAGCATAAATATAGGTATAGGGCTAAAGTTTGAAGAATAAGAATTTCTATCATCACTACTCGACCTAAATATTTACACAACGTACCACACTGATTTTGATAAAAAAAATCAAAATGTGTTCGATGATATAATGTGGTGTGCATGTTAGAATTGGAATTAGAAGCAATTTGTTGTGGGGTTGGAAATTGGGGGGGGGGGGGGGGGGGGGTAGAATTGAGGGTTGAAGGGTGATCAAGTGCATGTTACGTTCTATCGCTAGTATAATTTGTTAATATTATTTTATATACACGGGTGTAAAAATAAAAAGTACAGTACAAGAAAAATTTAAATAAGTTACTCTTAATTTCGCATTAAAAATATAATATTTATAGACAAACACATCAAAAAGATTACAAATATCTAAACAAGTGATTTGATGAATAGTAAACAGAGCTTAAAGAATTTTCGTATTAGTCTCAAGTGTTTTGCTTTCGTAATTCCTCTCCCATTTATATTGTTCTTTTCTTGCATAGTTAACATGACCCACATATTTATTTTTCGCAATTCATGCAAAGATAGTTGTGACAATACATATCAACTTTAATAAAAAAAAAATAGAGTAATAAATGTCTTTCTTAATAAATATGTAACACTCTAAAACATCAAATAAATGAAAATGGAAGAAGTATTAATCTTTTACACAGATGCATGAATATAACTGACACATTCAATTAGAAGAAATATAATTGACACACTCTATAAAAGCAAATCTAATTGACATGAACAATACTCTATAAAAAGAAATAATTTTAAAAGTGGGATCATGTTAGAAAACTAACTCCTTTCTAAGTGTGACACCCAGGATTTTTGAAATAATTTTCAAATAAGGATTATGATGAATTAAGTAAAGGTTGGTATTTAAAACCTAGTGTTGAACGATAAAGGTATTAAGGAATGAATTATGAAATGTGAAGAAGATTTATATGAATTAAGAAAAGAAGGATGAATGTGTAAAGTATCAATAAGGTGGAATAGAGAATATGAAATAAGCGGATTGAGTAAGGGTAAGTATGATTAAAGAAATGAAATTTTTCTGAGAATGAGAAACAATCTTGATAAGTATATCAAGAAATGAATTAAAGTATTATTAATAAAATTTTAGAGAATTGTGAAATGTAATATTACAAAGGAATTATGAATTGAAATAAGAATTGAATATTCTGACAGTTATGACCATTATGGTATTATTCCTGTAAGTTAAAGAGGTGAAATATAATTTTTATGGAATTAGTTGTTATTCACCAAGATAAAGATATTGCAAGGTACTATAAATAAAATACGTATGATTATTACGACAATTATGATTCCGAGGACGGAATCCTGTTAAGGGGGAAAGAATGTGAGGATCCGAATTTTCAGGATTTCTTTAATAATATTAAATGAGAATTTAATTGATAAAATTATCAAGATGGTTTAATTATTATGATATTTTATGCGATTTAAGGTATGGAATGAGATTTAATTAGTAAATTAAATCTGTGCAGAGATTATGATAAATAGTATTGAATTAAAGTAATAGAAAAGTAAATAAATTGTTTAAAAATAATTTATGAGGAATAAAATAAATTTCAGGTAAATGTACAATAAATTGTACAATTAAATTGTTATGGAAATGCAGAAATTATGATTTAATTGAGGTTATGTGGTAATGTGAGATATATGACATTAGATATGTATATATATATATATATATATATATATATATATATATATATATATATATATATATATATATATATAATGTATATGTTTAAGTGATAATTATAAATGTTATTAATTGTGGAAATTAAGGGATTAATAATTAAATTAATCCAAATTTAAATAAAAAGTGAATGAGGGAGTTGGTAAAATTGTAATTATTGATTTTAGATTTTATCAGGAATTGTGGAGGAAATTTAGAAATTAATTGAGAAGAAATGTAATTATATAAATTATATAATAATAAATTATATAATTTATATAAGGAAATTAAAATGTTGTATAAAGGAAATAATAATTATATAAATTATATAAGAATAATTATATAATTTATATAAGAGAATTAAATTAATTAAGGATGGAAGAAAATTTTATAAATTGTATTTGTGTAAAATAGAATTTTTTTTTTTAAAAGGAATAATGTAATTATATAAATTATATAAGGAAAGTTAATGTGCAAATTAAAGAAATGGAAAAGAAATGAGAAAATGAATGTTTTAATTTAATAAAAATTATGGTTATGTATAATGGAATTATTATGACTTTTATGAAAAATAATATTTTAAAAACGTGAACATGTTAATGTAACATGTTGTCTAAGTAACGAAGTGAAAAATTATGAAAAATAATTTTTATAAGTTATATGATTTATTTTATGAATTTTGGAGGTATAAATTACCTCATATAGTTACATGCATGACATTATGCGTGTACAAAATTTATCAATTACCCAAAAGAGATATTAAAATTATTTATAAATTAATTTATGATTTTTAGTAAGTTAAAATAAATATTTTATATATAGTATATAAAATATTTATTACATGATATATTTATGTAATGTATTAAATTAAATTTGCATGATATTTTTTTTGAAAATCCGGAAGTTTCAAGTGGTTGGCAAGTTGAGGCGGTAGAATTGAAAAATTTCCAAAAGGTGGTTAAATGTTTACTAGTAAAAAGGAAATTGATATATATGTACATATAATAAAAACATTCCTTTCCATTTTTTGGTTTCTTCCATCACCACCACCATGACTGCCCGAAGCCACCACCCAACCGGAAAACTCCATGATCACCGAGAGAGGAGATGATTTTGGTGCCAACAAAAGAATAACAAGCTTCATAGGAATGTTTTTCAAAGCTTTGGAAGGTATAATCCTTTTATTTAATTTATTTTATGTAATTTTGGTGATAAAATAAATTATGGAAAAATTTGTAAATAATTAGACTAATTATTCTAGATAATTTTTGGAGGTATATTTGTGGATTATATGATGTTTAGAGTAATTATTGTGGGAAAAGTTGGATTAAAGGAAAATTGGAATTTAAAATGAGCAGTCCGAACAGGGGTAATCCTGTCCATTTTGGTGCAGAATTTGGAAAACCTTCCTTCTACAAAGTTGTAGAGAATTAAATTTCGTGTGGAATAGACTTAAAATTTGTAATTTTCTGATAAACGAGCTAATTTCTATGAATTTGGGAAGAATTAGCACAGTGAAACGTGAATCCAGAGTCTGTACATTTCAGTGCAGAATCTGGAAAAAATTTCTTCTGTAAAGTTGTAGAGAATTAAATTTCGTGTGGAATGGACTTAAGATTCATAATTTTTGGATAAACGTGCTAATTACTGTGAATTTCGGAAGTTTAAGTGCATTAAAATTAAAATTTAATTACTAAAAATATTTTGTGCTGAAATTTGTTCTGGACAGAATTACTGTTATATTATTCCAGAATTTGTGAAAAAGTTTGGTAATTTATTGAAGAGTATAGTATTTATTGTATTTTTAAGGCTATTTAAAGTTAATTTAAAAAGAGTGGAAATTCATAGAAAATCCTATGAACGTTAGAAAATTATGAAACTTGGTGAAAAATCTTATAATAATATAAGATAAATATGGATGGTGTTTGGAGGATATAAAAGTATATTGTATTATTATTTCTATTTTAAAGCTATTAAATAATAGTTTTATAAATAGAAATAATTACAGAAAATTGTCGAATAATTCGAAAAATTGGAAAATGGGTTGAAAAGTCCAGAATAATATTTTGGAGACTTTGAAAGGTTTATTAGACTCGTGAGATGTTAGGATGTTATGGATCGTGTGTTGACTGACTAGTGAACGTAAACGATTAAGTAACGAAAAAGTTACGATAAAGGCAATGTTGTGAAAGTTTAGTAGAATAATTTAGAAGAATATTATTTCTCGAATGAGATTATTGATTGGGATATAACCTGAGTTTGATATATAGGTTATGTGATGAATGATAAAGATCACAAAAATGTTAATTGACGAACAAGGCTATATGTGGGATGTTTGTAAGTGTTATGTAATGAACGCAAATCGAGGCAAGTTCTTCAGTCCTTAAATGTTGAATGTTGACTGTTATGATATGATAATATTTGTTAACTGCATATAAATTATGTGTTATGTGATTTATGAATAATATGACAATTATGTGTACTTTGTGCAATGATATGAGATATATTGCTATAGTAGAAACACAACACGTAATGTATGACACACACACCAAGCATGATAAGGTATGTGCTACGTGAAGTATAAACTGTTGAACTTGCTGAGCCGTTGTGCTCATTACTTGCTTAATATATATTTTTGCAGGAAAGAAATAAATTTCAAATGTATCAGATGATATAAAGACGGATAATCACATAAGGTTGTGAATGTTATTTGTTATATTTCAATAACATAATTTAATGTGAATACAGTTGTTAAGTTTATATTGATATTTTGTATGTACATATATGTTGAATCCAGACAGGATAAGTAAAGTTAAATTTTGAATTGTGATTGTACTAGATAGATGTTGCGATAGAGATTATTAAATGGCATTAATTATGAATTATGAAACAAAGAATAATTGTGGAGAAATAATCAACATTAAATTTTAAATGTTGAGCATTATGATACTCGTAAGAGAAAGAAAAAGTAAAGGTTGCGATCCAGGGACTAGGATTAAGATGATAAGTTTTTTTTTTATATCTAAATGTTTTAATACAACGATTGAATCGAGAAAAAAGGAAAAAATTTATACGAGAATTTTGATAATTGATAATTTTAAAATCAATTAATGGATCAATTAAGGTGATTAAAGATTTATTAACGGACCGAAATTTGGACGTAAGGAAAATAATGTATAACAAATATGAAATTTAAGGTAATAAAGTGGGACAAAATTCGGGGTCGTTACACTAAGGGTGAGCAAAAAATCAAAATTGGCCTCGAAGCTACACCAATAAAATCACACCAACAGTTCTGACATATATGACGGTTTTAGAAAGGTTGAAAAATCGTATTTATACATATACATATATATGTATACATATTGATAAATAGATTTTTATATCTATTTATTATGTATTTTATGCTTAATTATTTGTGATTTTTTAAGTATTTTTAGTATTTTAGGTAATTTATTTAATTTTATACATTTTTATTATTTTTATGTATTTTATATTATTTTTACTTATTTTTAATTTTATTTTTGTAGGAAAAATGAAACTAATGGCAAGATTGTAATTTATGCAAAACTTTATAATGTTTTAAATAACTAAATTTTTATATCTATATTAATATTGAATATTATTTATTATTGTTATAAAAAAAGTTTAATAGTTCACCAAATTTATCAAATTTATTAATAAATGATAACGTGGGGGTTATATTGATGTCGAATTGTGTGCACCAAATCTGAGGTAAAGGAAACCCGGATTTGGGGACGTCACATTATGTGTTAGGTTTAAGTTTTAATGTGAGAAAATGCATGTGTTAGGTTTAAGCTTTTATTTGTGAAAGGTAATAATGTACTTGGAATTATTTATCAAGGTTGATAATAATACCTCATGAGAAGTGTTTAAACAAATAAAATAACAATGGTAAGATTATTTTATTTGTAAGGATAATAATAAAGACTATTAAATAATTACGTAAATAATGATTAAATAAATAAAATAATGCTATATCTATTGAGAAATGATTCGTATTGAATACACATGTTCTGATAAATTGTCTTGAAGAATATGCCTATATCAAATTATTAACCATGAAAGCCTTAATAATCCACATTTTGTACATCTTCAAGTGATCTTTTACATATCAATTGATTGACACCGAAAGTTAAATCGTGCATGAGATTATTTGGAAAAATGAGTCTATGCCATTTGATTCGACTAGACAAAGAATGAGATAAATCATGACTTAATTTCTTTGAGAAAACCATCCAAACCAATTGCCTTGGTGCGGACTCTGATGATAATACTGAGATGAACAATCCTGATAAAGGGGTATTACTTTTAAGTCATGGATTCTACTTGTGCGCGCATTGAAACTAAACGTTATGTATACTGTAGTGTACTATAAGGCTAATCACCTCATGTACTTGTTTTCTTTTGGAGGTTTTTCAATGAAACACTTTTAACCCCACAAAGAGTTCACTGGTCCTTAATGACCACTCAGTAAATAAACATTCATATTTTAAACATCGAGATTGCCTATTTTCCAGATCTTTGAAAGTTGATTAATAATGAATCAACCATGCTTTGTAAATTTTTCTTGACTTTGAACCTTGAAAACTATTCATTCTTGAAACATTAAATTCCACTGAGAATTGTTGGTAATTGTTATGTATCATGAGTTTATGAGCCTTTGAATTGGAATATTGTTCTTCATTTGTTCAATACTTGTTGAGTAAATTCACTGCTCACTCTTACTTTATGTACCTTACCTACAGTTATATGAATGATGTATGGATGGTAACGTGAACGTTGTGGACTGTTAAATATGTCTTGTACCGTAAACCTTACCATTAAACTTCTTCTATGTGAATCTTAGACATTATTCTTAGATTTGAACACCTTTTTCCCGACATCATATTGACAATTTGGACAATTTCGATATCTATTATTTATCCTATTATTCTCTTTCTTCTGTTCATCATTTATATCACTGTTACTTGTACTAATCATCAACAATCAAGTTTTTTTGAATATCCGTGGCTTGGTGCACTGATGATAGGATAAATGCGATATAATGGTGATGTGTCTTTTAGAGCACGTGGTGAATGTTCTCTTTGGATATGATAAAGGCGATATAATGGTGGTGTGTCTTTTAGGGCACATGGTGAAAGTTCTCTTTGGCCTAGGGCAAAGAAGAATCGTTATTTGGCATGATCATGACCAGTAGTGTTTCAGATAATAAAGGTGGATAATAATTTTTCTGAAAAAGAGAAGCTAGTAGACATTATGATCTACATAATTTTCCTAATGATTGTTATTCCGTTGCAGTTGTTGATTTAAACTTTGTTCAAGAACTTAACTGCAGTTGTTGATTTAAAACTTGATGTTTATATTATTCTATCAAGAACTCAACTATTGAAGGCTAATGATAATTTATTTATCATTATCTTAGTCATGATATTCTTTACTGGGCTATTTGAGTTCGCCCTTCTTTTTTGTTCTATTGTTTAGGAAATGAGAATGTAGCCGGGACCAGCGGGAAAAAGAGGGTAATAGAGCGATGGTCCGAGATAGTTACTATATTAGTCTTCACCATATTGTAAAATAGTATTAAAATAATAGTGAATACTTATTTATGTATTATTGAGCATTGTATTGTTGTACTTTGTACTATTTTAATAATTTTATTGTAGCCTTTTGATGACTCAAATTAGGTGGTGTGGGCCCGATTTGGGGGCATCACAGTCATGACTTAGATTACCTTTCTCTTATATATATATATATATATATATATATATATATATATATATATAGGGGAATGATCCATAAACAAAGAGGGATGATAACATTTATTCATCGAACTCAATCTTAGCCATTCATTAAAATATCCAATGGCCTAGGGAGTTACCTACCGCATAATTGTTTGTAGGATTACCACGCAATAGTTATGCGGTATATGACCTACATAAAATATTGCCCATAATACCCCTTTGAAAAAGAACAAAAAAGAATCTAGGGGGTACCACACAATTAAGGTTGCAAATCGAATCAGACAGTTCGGGTTCGATTTGAAAAAATGTGAGTGAGACTCAAATATTCGTTAATAATATGATATAAATCTGAGCACAAAAAATAGATCGAATAAAAATACGACTAGAATCTGAATAAGGCTATACTTGACTCGTTTAGAATTCAAACTAGTCGAATTTTTAATCATGATCCGATACATAATCGATTGATACATACATTCTCTTATAATATATACACAATTAATTTTTTTTTAAATAATTAGTTATTATTTTTTTATTTTATTTATAATTTTAATTATAATTTTATATATTTAAAGTGTAGTTATAATTATATTTTTTTTATTTCCAAGTAAAATAATTAGTTCATTTAATAATTACATGTATTCTAAAACTAGTTACTATGAAGAGACTCGAATTCGAGTTTGAATTTGAAGTTTTTCAAATATAGTTCGAATCCGAGTCGTATTCGAGTATGAATTTAACCTTACGAGTCGAATTCGAGCAGTTTAAAATCTGGATCAATTTGACTTGTTTGCAGTCTTATGCACAATAGTTATTGGGTACCCCCTAATTTATGTTTTTTTGCTATGGATCATTACTTTGGTACATGTAAGAGCAAAAAAATAATAATTAAGGAGTGCCGTAGAATAGTTATGCGGTACTCCGTAATTTATTTATTTTTGCTTTAGAGCACTACTTTAGTACGTATTAGAGAGAAAAATAAAATTAAGAGGTACCACACAACTATTGTGCAGTACCTCGTAATTTTTTATTTAATTTTTTTATACTTTGGAACACTACTTAAATATGTCATCCCTTAATTTATGCAACAAATTACCTATATATATTGAGAGTATTTTTAAAGATCACATCCCTTAACTTTTGCGGATAATTGTAATTGAAATTTCAAATTTCATACATTTAGGATTTAGATTGGTAACTCTATTTCTAAACTTAGACGGGTAATTACTCTTTTAATTTTAAATTTTCCATAAAATCAACAATTAACTTGGTGAAGTAAAATTAGTCCTACAATTTCGGGAACAGTAATTTCATCCCTAAATTTAAGCGGGTAAACATTTATTCAATTTCAAATTGTTTAAACTGTTATTACCATACTAAATTACACCAAAAAAAAATTAAAAAAAAAAACACGCAAAACCCTACCAAACCTCTATATAAAGCAACACAAATTTTCAATTTATCATCAATTGCACTTTCGCACATCATAGGCATAAACTACACCGAGAGATTTAATTATGGCCTAATCAAGGATTGCATTATAACAGTTTAGACAATTTGAAACTGAATAAATAAACACCCGCTTAAATTAAGGGATGAAATTACTCCTCCTAAAATTGTAGGAGTAATTTTACTTCACCAAGTTAATTGTTGATTTTATGGAAAATTTAAAATTAAAAGAGTTATTACCCATCTAAGTTTAGAAATAGAGTTAGCAATCTAAATCCTAAATGTATGAAATTTGAAATTTCAATTACAATTATCCGCAAAAGTTAAGGGACGTGAGCATTAAAAATACTCTCAATATAGGTAGGTAATTTCTTGCATAAATTAAGGGAGGAAATATTTAAGTAGTGCTCCAAAGCATATAAAAATAAAAATAAAAATAAAAAAATTACGTGGAACTGCACAATAGTTGTGCGGTGTACCTCTTAATTTTTTTTTTTTTTTTTCTCTAATACGTATCAAAGTAGTGCTCCAAAGCAAAGAAATTAAATTACGGGGTACCGCATAACTATTCTGCGTCACCCCTTAAATTTTTTTTTTTTGCTCTTACATGTATCAAAGTAGTGCTCTAAAACAAAAAAAATAAAATAAAAAATTAGGGGGTAAGGCACAACTATTGTGCCGTACCCCCTAATTTTTGTTGTTTTTTTTTGTTTTAAGGGGTATTATGGGTAATATTTATGTAGACCATATACCACATAACTATTGTGCGCCAATACTACAAGCAATTATGTGGTAGGTAACTCCTTAGGCCATTGGATACTGCAATGGATGGCTAAGATTGGATTGGATGAATAAATACTCTTATCCCACCTTGGTTATGGATCATTTTCCTTGTATATATATATATATATATATATCTGTGTGTGTGTGTGTGTGTGTGTGTTAAATTTTATAATAAATAAATAGATATAATGTTAGTAATTTTTTGGTCACCCACAATTTGGTGAGAGAGTCAAATTTTTAAGTAATAAAAACTTACCTTATTATGGATGACATAATTGACATTTGATTAAAACGTCAATAGAGTCACTACAAGGATAAATCCGGTCATTTAGGTACATATAAGAGCAAAAAAAAAATTATTTATGGGGGTACCACAAAACTATTGTGCGGTACCCCTTAAGTTTCGTATGGTTTCCATAGTGTTTGAAGTTGGAAAGAAAACAAAGTGATGAAGGGTTTATGTTTAAAAGAAAAGTTGAAGTCAAATTTGTTTCCATATTTATAGATATTCTCTGTTTAGGTAGAAAGATACCAATTAGTAAATCAATTAACTGAAATTTAAAATTAGGAGGAACTATTCCAGCTTTTTATCGTAAAGTTTTCATTCCGAATATTGTAGACAATTTGAAACTAAAAAAAATAAAAACCCGCTTAAATTAAGGGATGAAATTACTCCTCCCGAAATTGTAGGAGTAATTTTACTTCACCAAGTTAATTGTTGAGTTTTGGAAAATTTAAAATTAAAAGAGTAATTACCCGTCTAAGTTCAAATTTTCAACTAATAAAAACTTACCTTATTATGGATGACATAATTGACATATGGTTAAAACGTCACTAGTCATTGCAAGGATAAATCCGGTCAACAGTAACTGTTATAATATATTCTAAGTTACCTTAGATATGGACACAATTCAGAATAACTATACACTAATAGGATACTACCATATACGTCTAATTACCATACTAAATTACACCAAAAATTTAAAAATTTAAAAAAAAACAGCGCAAAACCCTACCAAACCTCTATATAAAGCAACATAAATTTTCAATTTATCATCAATTGCACTTTCGCGCTGCATAGGCATAAACTACACCAAGAGATTGAATTATGGCCAAATCAAGGATTGCATTGACTATGAGTTGTATATCAATTCATCTTATATCTTACGTGATTATGGTGTGTAGGGAGAATTTTATAAATTATGTGTATGTGCCATCTATTTTTAATTTATTATTTTTTTCTGTATCAGATTGTGATATAGTGACCGGTGATGAAATAAAATGTTGTTTTGAAAATCATATTGGACCAGCAGGAAGCTGCACTCCAGGCACCTCAGATGACCAGATGTGTGATCGACTATGTCATCAGAAGTGCGGTACAAAGGGCGTTTGCAAGCCTATGTATGAAGGGTTGCCTAACCAATATTGTCATTGTTACTGCTGACCACATTGAGTATATGTTAACAGTAGCGGTTAATATTTGAGTAAATCAAATTATTATTATTTTTTACTTTCATACTTGTTGTGAAAAACTTGATCGATGGCTTAATTATTTAGTGCATTGCTATTTCTCTTGCAAATAATATTCTGTACCCTCCCTTTCAAAATATGAGATAAATATTGATATTTTAATTGTCAATTTAAAATAGTTTTAAATTAAAAATTAATGTGATTTTCTTTAATTTATATTGCAGTTATTAATATTATAAGTTATCTAAAAAGTATTACAAATTATGAAGCATATTAATTTTAAATTTAAAATAATTTAATATTGATATTATATATTCGAATGGTAGGAGTACTACTTCAAATTTCAAATGGATTGAATGAGTGGATTTACAACTTCGCAAAAAAATAAATTATTTTGCTGTTTTAATATACGTAATGATCCATACAATAATTCATATAATAATCGTTTGTAAAATGGTGGGTCTCATAGGACAATTAAAATATGAAACCCACTATTTTACAAAAGATCATTGTATAGATCATTACGTATAATAAAATTCTTTATTTTGATATAACTACTCCTATATAAACAAATGAATAAACATCTCAATCCAAACAATCAAAATAAATTTGAATAATTTTAATATTTAGAATTCGTATAGAACTTCAAAAATAAATCCTTGGTTGTTCAACACAAAAAAATATTTGAGTTGAAGGAATATAAAATTCTTTAATATTTATTTGAAAACACTTTAAATCTCTTATAGAAAAGAAATATCCAATGTCCTAACTGCTTCAAGTCATGTTACTACAACAAAAGTATAATTAGATTCAGTTACCAGAGTGAAGAAATAAAGGGGGTTACAAGAAGGATAATTAGACGAAAAATTAACAAACACAAGCATCAAAATTTTAAAATATCAGTCATTCAATATATCAACGAATTAGCATGGACACTAAAATCGCAAAATTAACAATCAAGTAAACTCTTCTTTTAAGATGGAAACATATCGCTAATGATGATTTAGTAAAAATTGTAGAATAATCGCCAAATGAAGGAAAAAATCTCCGAAAAATAGTTTTAAAAATTTAATAAAATAGGATCATCGTTATTATTTTATACAAAACAACAATTACATATATACCATGTATCTAGAGTACAAATTATAACCTAGTGATTGGTTGAATTAACAAGTTTAAATTTTCGAATAATATATAGTTGGAAAAACTTTTATGTGTTTTTTCGAGGCAGAGTAAGAATACGCTATTTGCTCTTTTACTCTGATTTAGAATAAACCTTATTTTACGTATCATATATTTATATCCTTATTGATCTTTATCTCTCTTATAAAACTAATTCATATTAAGTTAGGATGAGGATCATAAGAGATTCTTATTCTAACTCCAATACTTCTTTAAATGTTATTATCTAATACTAATATACAAAATAAATATTAATTACAATTAATTGTACTAAATAGTTGTAATTGTACTTTAGTTCAGGAATTAATTAAAATAAACTATTTCCTAATAAACTGTAAATATTTCCTCTGTACCTTTAAAGAAGGTAGAAAACCTTGCAAATGGGTAACTATCAGAAGGAGACATTGCTGGAACAAATGTGATCATCCGAAAAACAATCTGAGACTGGAAAGGAGTTGGGTTTAATAGGGGAAGGTAAGGATGAAGAAAGAAGTGCACGGGAGAAAATTGCAAAAAAAATAAATAACTAAAAAGAGAAACACATGGGAATTTGATGTAATGGAGGATGGAGTGTGGCTTAGTAATGGTATTCTGAAGAAATTTTTATGGCAATCAAGCGGGCGAGCACATAAATGTTTAAACAGCTGAAGTGTGGGAGATATATGACAAAGGAAAGCTAATTGAAAGAATGGGATAAACAGGTGAAGTGTGGGAGATATATGACAAAGGAAAGCTAATTGAAAGAATGGGTTCAATTGGACCGTATGGACAAGCAACAGGTAATGTTTTTGATGATGACCTTACGTGGTGATAGAGTTCGGGCTAAATTTCAGCTTCAAGCAGATTGGTTATTCTCTTTGCTCTACCAAAATTTCAAAACAAGGCAAGTAATGTTACTTCTTTGTTTGTCCTGGGAATTCAAATACCTATGCACAAGGACCTTCGCAATTGCAGTCGAGGATTAAAAGCAACAATTCAAGTCCAAATAGTGATGGTGTAGTTGTTATATCTCAAATGTTTCTTTGATATATTGGGAGTAGAACCTAAAGATCGATGCTTGGGCATTGTCATCCAATTTGTTGGGTGAGACTCCGAAGGTTCCATTCGGGAATGAAGTTGTAGCAATTAAAAGATTTTCACAATCTCAGCTCAGTTCAAGAATCATGCGTAAGCTAAAGGAGTTTGAGGAGTTTATTTATTTTTAATCTTTCTTGAGGTGTTGGGTTGGAACTTTTATATGCATTACAACATTAGAATAAAGGATCGTTGTTGTGGGAGCTTCAGATTATGTGGTATTCTCTATATTCTCTCAGATTAAGCTTTCAAGGAATTACCGATGGTCACTTGGTTTACTGGTATGACTCACCTCTATTAATATAAAGGTCGAGGGTTCGATTCAAGATTGAAGACGGTAAGTTATTTCCTCCCCCATCTAAATCCTTCCTCCTAAGTTAAGATAAATTATTGTAATAGATTAGGACATTAAAAAAAAGGTTTTAAGGAATTCTCAATTTCATTTTGGGAAGGACTGATGTGTTTGAATTAAGATGGAATTTGTAATAGCTTTTGTTATTTACAAATCTCTAACGCTCGTTGGCCCTTTCCATATCTTTTGGATTTGCCACATATCGTATGTTTTTGGGTTTGAATAAAAGTGTTTTGCCAATAAAAAAAACTTAGATTTGCTCTTTATAGGCCTTATATAAGCGCTAATAATATGGTGTTACTATATATGTGACTAGCACTAAAATAAAGATTGAAGCACGATACCCCAACTTGGTATAACTTGAAACATAAATATTGGCTCTGTTAATTATGTCCAAACAACTTAAATCAAACAAAAACAACCAAAGTAGCATTAAAATTCCATAAAATTAAACTCATCTTTTACCAATGTGAATTAACACTGTTATACATAGATTAAACTCATCTTTTATCACCGTGACAGAAAGACTACCCAATAGATTAAACTGTGTGCTTTTGAAGTCCACCAAAAGAAAACAACAAAAATTGCGAAGAAGTTAATCTTGAATGAAAAATTAAAATTGAAATTACTACTCAGAGTTCTGGCCGTACTTGTAGTCTTGTACAGCTTATTTAAATCTAAAATTTAATCAAAAAAGACAGGTCATCTACATCTATAACTTTTTGTACGTGTGTCTAACTACTGATAGGGAATAAGAGGACTAGAACATAAACAGAAGCTAATATTTTAAGGGTATTACACACGGTAAGACGAGAGAGGGCATGTAGCCAAGTTAGTGATGGTGCACGAACGTGAATGAGAAGAAATATTTAAATTATCCTCAACCCTGTGCATTTGCTGAGATAAAGAACCCCACCAGATGCAAGAAACCAAAGACCAGCATGAGCTCTCATACCCATGCAGGATTCTTCTAGCAACTGCCCTGTAATGTGGCTGCCAGTGGCGCTGCATTTGCATGGTAATGATCAAGAGAAATTTTTATTTGTCCACTAAATTCACCATAGCGACATGAACACTTGTGCAAAGATGGGAAAATGTAATTACCTACTCGTGCGACTATATCTCATCTTCTAAGGTTTCAAAATGAAATACAAATTTTAACAAGAATTATGCAAACACCATCATTTTGAATATCAAAGCCTAAAAATTATCAGCCCCCAAGCTAACATCATCATTTTGAATGTCGTCATTTACATTTTCACATGAATCAAGCACCCCTAAGTTTTCATGAAAATAAGAAACTAGGAAACTAACATCTTAACATTGCAATTGAAAACATTTTAAATTGCAGCATAATAAACAATTTGATATGCGCTGAAATCAAAGTCCACAAAATCAGTTTTAAGCTAATAATTAAGAACCGGAAATTCGACCAAGAAAAAATATGAAGTTATAATTTCCACAAACACCAGGATTGCAATTTAATTTCCAATGTTAACAGTGCATATATAATATCAATATGATACAGAATTAAAATGCAGTAAAACTCATCAGCTCTTATGTATGGTATTTTGTTTAATCCCTCAAATTGGTACTATCATTCTTTTATTATAAATACAATCCACCCGAACATAACACTAGTTTTCTTTTGGTTTCTATTATAATCTCATTACCTCTTTCCCTTATAAATTTTAGGTGAAGACAGAACTCCTACAGCAAAGAAATATTATCAGCAAGCTGTTCATTCTGTAATGCTAAAATCAATTGAAGAGTTCCAGAGTTATGTGTGCTATACGTCTTCCCTTTCAACAGGCATGAAACCTCATGAGCTCATCTTCTAGGAGATATTTTAACTTTAAGATATATTCTTTTTGGCACTTTTAACCAGAGCAAGATTGTGAACGCTATGTTATTGATTATTTCATATTGCCACAAATTCTCTATTTTATAAGTAAGTTTAATTGCGCTTGTAGTGAAATTGGCAGAACAACGAGTCTCCTTTTTAATATATATATATATATATATATATATATGGATAGATAGATATGGTGGACGATATATAGCAAATACTTGTTATGGACAAAAAATGGACAAATAAACCCAGCATCGACTTGAAGTATTAGCAGACTGGTTAGTATAATATTCTTGGCAACTTTATCCCTTATCATGCTGGACAAGATGGTATAGACAACTATATCCCTTATAATGCAGAACACGATGGTATATAGTATAAACAATGTACACCATCCGCTAGAACTTCTAGCGGACCAAATCAGTTTAGATATTGAGGCCCTATCTTGTTATCTAGGAAAAGATATGAGTAATGATGTTTTGCAATGATCCATGCAATGACCTTTGTAAAAAATGATAGGACATAGCGAAGCTCCTTGTTATCCCTCCCTCAAAGTAACAATAATCATTAAAAAAATATATCATACGCTAGAAATTCAATAATAATATTATATTAAATAAATTAATTAAATAATTAACAAACCCTAAGCCCTAGTTAGTGAACCTTAAACTTTAGTTAATAAACCCTAAATCCTAGTTAGTGAATCATAAACCCTTGTTAATAAACCCTAAACCCTGGTTAATAAACTCTAAACCCTAGTTAGTTATATAATTATATTATATTAAATAAATAAATTAAATAATTGATAAACCTTAAACCCTAGTTAGTGAACTCTAAACACTAGTTAATAAACCCTAAATTCTGGTTAATAAATCTTAAACTAGTTAGTCCCTAGTTGGTGACTAACTAGGGTTTAGGGTTTATTAATCAAAGTTTAAGATTCACTGACTAGGGTTTATCGTTCACTAGCCGGGGTTTAGAGTTTATTAATTATTTAATTTATTTATTTAACATAATATAATTATATAATTTCTAGCCGATGATATATTTTTTTAATGATTATTGTTGCTTTGAGGGAGGGATAACAGAATAGAGCCTTAATATGTATACTGATTTTGGTCCGCTAGAAATTCTAACGAATGGTGTACATATATTCATCATTTATACCATCTTGTCCAGCATGATAAGGGATAAAGTTGTCAGAAATATTATACTAACCAGTCTGTTACTACTTCTAGTGGATGTTGGGTTTATTTTTTTAAATCTCAACCATTTGTTCTAATAACGAATGGTGAATATGGTGATTTATATTGCCCATTTTTTGTCCATAGCAAGTACTTGCTATGAAACGTCTCCTATATATATATATATATATATATATATATATATAGCTTATACAGAGTCAAATTATACAAAGCCTTATCTGTCAAGGGTGTTAGTTGATTAACATTTAATTACTATTATTATCATCACTCTTGGTCACTCCCTCAAATATATTTTTCCTTAGATTTGAGATGTTTTTTCCTTAAATTTGTGATCTATACCACAAACACGAGAAAAAGTTATCCTCTTATTATTTAACCCAGATCCATGTAACAACTACATTTCAATATATTGTCTCCACATGATTCATAACTTTATAATAGTCTAAAACACTATTTCATCTACATTACTGATATGAATACACTAATTAAATTGTTGCTACGAAATTAATTCCTACCACAAACTGAATGTCCACAAAGTTCTATAAAGCCCTAAAAATAATGAACCACAAAGTTCAATGTTCTTAGTGAAAAAAGAACCTAACAAGAATTTAAAACATCTTTTGCAATAATGTAGCTCCAATATTCATCTAATTTAATTAGCCACCACAACTAAAATTCAACTAACCTAATGGGAATTTTGGGTATGCACTAAGAGGCAAACAAAAAAAAAAAAAAAATGGGCTCCCTAACCCAGCTAACTTCACAATATGGAGGTTACATCATAAATCCAAGCACCCTTTTAAACTTAAGCCTTCTTAAAACAAGACTACCATTATGCCCATATTGCATAGCTTAATAGCTACATAATTGAATGTCAAATGCTTCATGAATATTTCCTCCTTGAAATTGTCCATCGCGACAACACAATCCAAACTATCATTGAATGCAACTTTTTCGTTGCCATCTTAATCATAAACCTTGAAAATGACTATATAAAACATCAAATCATTACAACAACAAAGGGGATAAATATCCTAAGTGCGAGGGAAGTGAAGGAAGAACAAGAATGAGATCCCATTAACTATAACTACTAAACAAGATTATATAAACATATGACAGAAAGAGTTCATTACATTCTACTTTCTGTTGCAGGGTTGCACGAGAACTAAATGCAGACAAGAATGCAACAAATTCCTTAAAGTTCAGTCCATCCACCATACAGAACAATCTCTGCAAATGTAAAAATAATATCAATAGCTCTTTGTGTTTTATTGATAAATAACACTCAACTAGGAAAACTAACATAAAAGCATACACTTAGTGATAAAGGTGGTACAAATTTTAGTAAATGAGCTCCAACTAAAGAGTTTTGACAAACAATATAGTGCTATTTAAGTGGATAAATTTTTTAAAATGAAGCACATTTATCAATTCCCAAAGCTTTTTTGCATGTTATGAAACTGTCTATAGCGTTTACTTTTACAATTCCTCTCCTATATGTATAGGTAATTTTTTGCATAGTGAACATGACCCAACATATTTACTTTTCGTAATTAATGCAAAGATAGTTGTAACAATACATATCTATTTTAATAAGAAAATTATAGGAATAAATGACTTTTTCAATAAATATGTAACACTCTAAAACATCAAATAAATAAAAACGGAAGAAGTATTAATCTGTTACAGAGATTCATGAATATAATTGACACATTCTATAAGAAGAAATATAATTGACACACTCTATAAAATCAAATATAATTGTCATGTACAATACTTTATAAAAAAAAAAAAAAAAAATGGGACCATGTTAGAAAAGTAACTCCTCTCTATGGGTGAGGAAAAAATTGAAATTGGCCTTAAAACCGCACCAAAAACAGACCAACCCGCACCAATAAAATCACACTAACGGTTCTAACGTATATGATAGTTTTACGAGGGTTGTTAAAAACCGAATTTATACATATATATATATATATATATATATATATATATGTATACATATACATATATATACACATATACATATATATATATACATGCACACACGTATAAGTATATACATATATACATATGCATACATAAGTACATATATACATGTATATGTGTATATTTATATGTATAATATACATGTACATATACATATATATGTATATACCTATATACAAAGGTATATGTATAAACGTATATACATAGATAAGCACATACGTATATATGTCTACATATGTATATACATATACATGTATATATAGATATTCGTATGTATATTTGTATATGTAGCCCGTTTGGAGGGTTACTAGTTTTGAATACACACAACGCAAATTTTGTTTGTCTATAAGATATTTGAGAGGTCCCTAAAGTGGCTTTCACTCTTGCTCGAATGTATAGGTTGTACAAGTAGTGGTCAGTCTCCATTGAATTAATCTCTCAATTTCTTTTCATGATTATAATTAAATTCAACATGTTTCTAGGACATGTTGATGAAAAATAAATAGGAATCAATAACATTCATTTCAAATTGAGGTAGATTTGTGGTTCCTACAACAATGTGGACACTCACGAGTCTAGCGGCTATCTCCTAGATGTGTAAATGAACTTTAAGATTTGGGTAAGAGAAATTTAGATGGAGAGTTATGTTGTAAGAAAAAGGTTTACAAGTATTATCAAGGTTAGGCTCATAAAGGCTAATGCTTGAAAGGTTTATTCAAGGGGATAATGGTTTGTAGTGTAGATATAGGTATTAGGCTAAAGTTGGAAGAATAAGAATTCCTATCATCACTACTCAACCTACATATTTACACAACGTACCACACTAAATTTGATAAAAAAATCTACACATGTTCGATTATATAGTGTGATGCATATTAGTATTGAAATTAGAAGCAATTTGTTGTGGGGTTGGAACTGGACGTTAGAATTGAGGGCTGCAGGGTGATCAAGTGCATGTTCTATCTCTAGCGTAATGTGTTAATATTATATAATATACACGGGTGATAAAATAAAAAGAACAAAACAAGAAAATTTTAATTAAGTTAGCCCTACTTTCACATTAAAAAATATAATATTTATAGACAAACACATCAAAAAGAATACAAATATCTAAATGAGTGATTTGACGATTAGTAAACAGTGTTTAAAGAATTTTCGTATTAATCTCAAGTGTTACACTTTCATAATTTCTCTCCCATTTATATAGGTAATTTTTTGTATAGTAAACATGACCCAACATATTTACTTTTTGGTATTAATGCAAAGATAGTTGTGACAATAAATATCAACTTTAATAAGAAAATTATAGCAATAAATGACTTTCTTAATAAATATATAACACTCTAAAACATCAAATAAATAAAAATGGAAGAAGTATTAATCTTTTACAGAGATGCATGAATATAATTGAGACATTCTATAAGAAGAAATATAATGGACACACTCTTTAAAAACAAATATAATTGTCATGTACAATACTTTATAAAAAAAATAAAAAATGGGACCATGTTAGACAACTAACTCCTCTTTAGGGGTGAGAGAAAAAAAACCGAAATTGGCCCCGAAACCGCACAAAAAACTAACCAAACCTCACCAATAAAATCACACTAACGGTTCTGACATATATGACAGTTTTAGGAGAGTTGAAAAACCGAATTTATACATATACATATATATATATATATATATATATATATATATATATATATATATACACACACACACACACATATATACACATACGTATATATATGTCTATGTATGTCTATATATGTATATACATAGACATGTATATATATAATATACATATATATATTTGTATATGTGACCCATTTGGAGGGTCACTGGTTTTGAATACACACAGCGCAATTTTTTTTATCTATAAGATATTTGAGAGGTTTCTAAAGTGGCTTTCACTCCTGCTTGAACGTATAGGTTGTACTAGTAGTGGTCTATCTCCATTGAATTAATCTTTCAATTTCTTTTCATGATTATAATTAAATTCAACATGTTTCTGGCACATGTTGATGAAAAATAAATTGGAATCAAGAACATGCATCTAAAATGGAGGTAGATTTGTGTTTCCCACAACAGTGTGGGCAATCACGAGTCTAGCGACTATCTCCTAGATGTGTAAATGAACTCTAAGATTTGGGTAAGAGAAATTTAGATGGAGAGTTATGTTGTAAGAAAAAGGTTTACTAGTATTATCAAGGTTAGGCTCGTAAAGGCTAATGCTCGAAAGGTTTATTCAAAGGGATAGTGGTTTGTAGTGTAGATATAGGTATTAGGGTAAAGTTGGAAGAATAAGAATTCCTATCATTACTACTCAACCTACATATTTACACAACGTACCACACTGAATTTGATACAAAAATCTACACATGTTCGATTATATGATGTGATGCCTGTTAGTATTGAAATTAGAAGCAATTTGTTGTGGGGTTGGAACTGGACGTTAGAATTGAGGGCTGGAGGGTGATCAAGTGCATGTTTTATCTCTAGCGTAATGTGTTAATATTATATAATATACACGGGTGATAAAATAAAAAGAACAAAACAAGAAAATTTTAATTAAGTTGCCCCTACTTTCACATTAAAAAATATAATATTTATAGACAAACACATCAAAAAGAATACAAATATCTAAATGAGTGATTTGACGATTAGTAAACAGTGTTTAAAGAATTTTCGTATTAATCTCAAGTGTTACACTTTCATAATTTCTTTCCCATTTATATAGGTAATTTTTTGTATAGTAAACATGACCCAACATATTTACTTTTCGGTATTAATGCAAAGATAGTTGTGACAATACATATCAACTTTAATAAGAAAATTATAGCAATAAATGACTTTCTTAATAAATATATAACACTCTAAAACATCAAATAAATAAAAATGGAAGAAGTATTAATCTTTTACAGAGATGCATGAATATAATTGAGACATTCTATAAGAAGAAATATAATGGACACACTCTTTAAAAACAAATATAATTGTCATGTACAATACTTTATAAAAAAAAGTAAAAAATGGGACCATGTTAGACAACTAACTCCTCTCTAGGGGTGAGAGAAAAAAACCGAAATTGGCCCTGAAACCGCACAAAAAACTAAGCAAACCTCACCAATAAAATCATACTAATGGTTCTGACATATATGACAGTTTTAGGAGGGTTGAAAAACCGAATTTATACATATATATATATATATACACATATACACATACGTATATATGTCTATGTATGCCTATACATGTATATACATATACATGTATATATATATAATATACATATATATATTTGTATGTGTGACCCATTTGGAGGGTTACTGGTTTTGAATACACACAACGCAATTTTTTTTATCTATAAGATATTCGAGAGGTTTCTAAAGTGGCTTTCACTCCTGCTTGAATGTATAGGTTGTACTAGTAGTGGTCTATCTCCATTGAATTAATCTTTCAATTTCTTTTCATGATTATAATTAAATTCAACATGTTTCTGGCACATGTTGATGAAAAATAAATTGGAATCAAGAACATGCATTTCCTATGGAGGTAGATTTGTGTTTCCCACAACAGCGTGGGCAATCACGAGTCTAGCGACTATCTACTAGATGTGTAAATGAACTCTAAGGTTTGGGTTAGAGAAATTTAGATGGAGAGTTATGTTGTAAGAAAAAGGTTTACTAGTATTATGAAGGTTAGGCTCGTAAAGGCTAATGCTCGAAAGGTTTATTCAAGGGGATAGTGGTTTGTAGTGTAGATATAGGTATTAGGCTAAAGTTAGAAGAATAAGAATTCCTATCCTCACTACTCGAATTCCTATCCTCACTACTCGACCTACATATTTACATAACATATTACACTGATTTTATAAATAAAAATATACATGTGTTTGATGATATAGTGTGGTGTGCATGTTAGAATTGAAATTAGAAGCAATTTGTCATTGGGAATTGAGGGTTGAAGGGTGATCAGGTGTATGTTCTATCTGTAGTATAATGTGTTAAAATTATATTATATACAAGGGTGATAAAAAAAAAAGTACAATACAAGAAAATTTTAAATAAGTTACCCCTAGTTTCACAATAAAAATATAATATTTATAGACTAACACATCAAAAAGAATACAAATATCTAAACAAGTGATTTGACAATTAGTAAACAGAGTTTAAAGAGTTTTTGTATTAGTCTCAAGTGTTTACTTTCGTAATTCCTCTCCCATTTATATAGGTAATTTTTTGCATAGTTAACATGACCCCACATATTTATTTTTCGTAATTCATGCAAAGATAGTTGTGACAATACATATCAACTTTAATAAGAAAATTAGATCAATAAATGACTTTCTTAATAAATATGTAATATTCTAAAACTTCAAGTAAATGAAAATGGAAGAAATATTAATCTTTTACATAGATGCATGAATATAATTGACACATTCTATAAAAAGAAATATAATTGACACACTCTATAAAAACAAATATAATTGACATGTACAATAACTCTTTAAAAAAACAAAAAATTTAAAAAGTGGGACCATGTTAGAAAACTAACTTCTCCCTAGGGGTGAGCAAAAAATCAAAATTGGCCAAAATCGCACAAAAAACTAACCAAATTTCACCAATAAAATCACACCAACGGTTTCGGCGTATATGGCGGTTTTAGAAAAATTGAAAAAGCATATTTATACATTTGTACATATACATATTGATATGTATATGTATGTACATATGTACATATACATCTACATATACATATGTATATACATCTGCATATTTATATGTATATGATGTATATGTATAATGTATACATCTACACATATACATATATGTATATATGCATATGTATACATACATATATATATATATATATATATACAAATACGTGTATGTATATACATATATATGTATACCAAGAAGGCGGAAGGAGCACCAGGGAAAGGGGAAGGGAAAGAGAGTACGGGCTTTCACCACTCACCATACTGATGGGCTGTGCAGATAGTGACCTTGACCTTGCAGAACAGGGTTTACTACTCACAGATCATAACCATAAATAAATTATGCATGATGCAAGGGGAAATAGGAAAGGGACCTCACAGTTGAATAATTATAAGCTGAAATTATAAGTATAAGTATAATTCGACCATATAGGCGGTAGAGATGCAGATGCAAATAATCTGGCCAACAGATGCCAGTCCAATATGATTACTTATTGAATCTGAAAATATTTACATACAAGAAGTACAATACATAAACAGAAAATAAACAATTAACTAGACAGAAGGACTCAGGAAACAGGATAGAAACTTAAGATTGGTCAGAGAAGCAACTCTGAGTCTTACAAAGTTTCTTAGGTTTCTTCCTAAGGTCTGGTGAAGTCCCCTAACTCTGAATGCAAGCTTTCCTTTTATAGAGTAAGGAGTGAGCTGCGTACAATTATTTGGGAATCTTACTATTACAGCCTGACAAATTACTTTGAGAAAGTAAAATGATTACCGACACATTACTATTGATGAATAGTAGACACTTTTGACTAAATACAGACACTTTTTACTGTTTGCTTTTACAAAAGACAGAAAAGCAGTATTCTTTTGACTCGGCGTGCAAGAGTAGGGGCCAAAAAGCATTGGATGCTTAAAATGAGTGCGGGGGCACTGATGACTGGGGGGCCACAACATGTGACTGAAAATTTAACTGTCGACAGGAGCCGAAAATCACTGTGAGCTCACGGGAGCCGTGCATCAGTAGCTATGCAAAGGGATCAAAGGGATCCTGAGCATCTTGGAGATCAATGGTGCCGTAAGGATCCTGATTTACTGAGGCTTGGGATGACTTTGAGGAAGACGATGTATCTTCTTCTTTGATGGTGTTAACTCTTTCTTGAATTGCTTTTGCTAATAAATTTAGCTCAGCAGTACTGTATTCTTTTACTCCTGCTAGAGTAGCAGCAACTGAGGATCCTGAACTGGAACCTTTAACTTTGGATTTGCTGGAGGAGCCAACATTTTCCAATTTAACAGGAGTAATAGGGGTAGGAGGAAACTCCTTTTGAACTTGTTGGGCAATTCGATCAATGTCAAATTTATCCCACCATTTAATAAAAAAGATCCTGGTAACTGATGGAGGTTGAGAAGAAGCAGGAAGGTTATACTGCCATTTCAAAATCCAAGGAATTTTATATTTACTAGAAAAACGGAGTAGTACCGGGATACCTTCCATTTTAGGGTTATATGGAGATTTATTACTAAAATGATTTATCTGAGTACGAAGAGACTCAGGGATAGGTTCTGTAGAAAGGCCATATCTGGACCACCAAAGGGTGAACCAAATCGGGATCTGACTTTTAAATTTGTGGTCAAACTGGATAAACCAATAGTGACTGAAATTGGAGCTCTGGTAAAGAAAGATCTTATGCCAAGCATCCATGTAATCAAAATAACAGAAATAGTTACTAAAAGAGGATTCAAGATTATCCTCAATGGTACGTAAATCAGAGAGACGATTAGTTAATCGGTGATTCTCCCAATCCTCCCCGGAAATAATTTTCTTAATATAAAGAGAATGAAAAACAATTTTTGAACTGTCATTTTTATCAAAAATTGGTTTAATATTGACAGATTCAGTTTTTATTAAAATATTTTTATAATAAGTAAGTGACTTGTAAGGAGCCGGAGGGGCAAAATGCCAGCCCGGAGGGAAAAACTGGGTAGCAAGTTTGACTGGGTCATCTTTTGAGGCCATATAAGGCTCAACATAGAACAGGTTAACTTCATAATTAGGAATATATTGGGAAGTAGGTCTGAATTGACTGGTCTTTTGAATCTGGCTTGGGGCTTGGGATTCAAAAGGATCATATGGTTTAGGTTGACTTGCAAGGGCTGAGCTATAAGGTTTAGGGATTTGGCCTAAAACCTGGAATTGGGTGGTAGGAGGTCTAACTGTATAACTGGGATAAGGAACCGGAACCATAGTCCCTTTACCAGACTGTCCTAAGACAGGAGTTTTACTAGGCTGCCCGGAGGCAGGAGCTTTACCACGATCTTTCTTCTGTTTCTCTCTTTCACTCATATTTAGTACCTGTTTGGATAAATTCTCTGGTCAGAAAATCTGGGATAGAGTTTTGACTTCCTTTGATATATTCTATATCAAAATCAAAAATAGATAAAATAGCTTGCCATCTAGCAAAAATTTGTTTAGAGGCAATATTTTCAACATCTTTTTCTAAAACATATTTTGCTGATTTGCAATCAATTCTGACTAAAAACTTTTGATTTAATAAATCACTTTGAAATTTATTAATGCATGAAACTAAAGATAAAATTTCTTTTTTAATAGTTGAATAATTGAGTTGAGTCGGATTCCAAGCATGAGAGTAAAAACAAACAATTTGCTCAGAAGAAGTAGGGGTTAACTTTTGCTTGAGAATACCTCCAAAGCCAGTTTCAGAGGCATCAGTTTTAACTATTTTGAAAGCTGTAGGATTAGCTATTCCTAGACAAGGAAGAGTCCTAACATGCCTTTTTAATTTTTGGACAACAGAAGTATGAATATCTGTCCAAGGAGGAGGATTAATGTTTAGTCTATCAAAAAGAGGTTTGCATATAATTCGCAGATTTTTATAGAACTCACTAATATAATTTAGAGAGCCTAAAAATCTTTGAAGTTGATTTTTGTCAGTAATGACATCCGGAAATTTACTAGCAAATTGGATAGCTCTATGAATGGGGTAAATATGACCATACTGGATGTTAAGGCCAAGGAATTTTACTTGAGTTTGGAACAAACTATATTTTGACTTGGATAGAACTAAACCATTAGTCTGAATAGTTCTAAAGAATGAATTTAGATGTTTCCAATGTTCTTCAATAGAGTTTGAAAAAATTAGAACATCATCAATATAAACAATTGCAAAATGACTGAAAGGGTTCAAAATATCATTCATAATATTTTGAAATTCACTAGGAGCATTCTTAAGGCCAAATGACATGACATTCCATTCATAGTGACCAAAAGGTGTAGTAAAGGCTGTCTTATATCTATCTTCCTCATGAATTTGGATTTGCCAAAATCCACTCTTAAGGTCGAATTTACTAAAGACAACAGCTTGACTTAATCTACTAATTAGATCTTTCTTATTTGGTAATGGATACCTAATCCATTCAAGAGCCTTATTTAAAGGTTTATAATTACTAACAAGTCTGGGAACACCTCTTTCTATCTCAGAATTTTTATTGACATAGAAAGCAGGGCAAGACCAGGGGGATTTACTTTTTCTAATTAAACCTTTGGCAAGTAAATCATCAATTTCTTTTTTACAGAATTCCATTAACTCATGATTCATTTGTATAGGTCTAGCCTTAGTAGGAATTAAATGTTCTTTGAATTCCTTAGCATAAGGTAGCCTAACAATATGCTTTTTTCTGTGCCAAAAAGCATGAGGTAAATTGGAACAAACATTTTTTTTCTAAAAGATCCTGAATTTTTTTTATTTTCCTTTGGAGTTCAGGATTTTTTAATTGTTCCTCAACTCTTTTATAATTGATTTCATTTTTTAAATAACTTAAGTGCTGGGTTTTATTATTTAAAATATTTAAATATTTAGTAATAGACTGATCTTGAATACTCCTAAGATCTCTCTCTTTAGGTTCAGTAATGAATCTAAAGGTGACCTTCTGCCCAAGGTGATTACTGGACAATCCCTTGGTAGTAGTAGTAAATGGATATAATAAATATATAAATGGTAGCCCTAAAATTATTTTGTCAGTCATGTTTCTGATTAAAACAAAGGATGTTTTAAAACGAACATTATCTTGACAAATATAAACTTTAGGCAATTTATATTTTATTTCCATTTGACTACCATTAGCGGAGCTAAGTCTTTCACTAGTTTTTTCATAAAACCTAGTAGGAATTAATCCTTCTTGAATACAGTTAAGGTCGGCACCTGTATCAACAAGAGCAGGAAGTTCCAGAGTAAAGGTTTTATTAATGACTAATGTTATATTAATATACCATTTTTGAATAGTAATATCTTTTAAAAATTTTAAAGAATTACCTTGTTCAATTAATTCGTACTGAGAATTTGAAGTTTCAGCTTCATCCTTATTTTCTTTAGGTGAAGTGGGTTCTTCTTCTTCATCTTCACTACTACTCTCATTGATAGCAATAATATTACTTATTTTGATCTTTTCAATTTCTTGTTTTAACTCAGAAATTTCTTTCTTCATATTTTTTACTTCAGAATGTAACTCTGGTAAAGTAATTTCTTTAACAGGGTTCTTAAATCTTTCAAGAGTTTTATTAAGGCTAAAAACAGGCTTTTCTTTAACCTTATTAAGCTTATCAGCAGGATTATCTTTTATTAATAAATCTTTTAATTGTTTAGTATATCTTTTCTTTAATTTAGGGTCAGTAATTTTACCTATTAATTCAATAAGTAAGTTTTGTTCTTCTTCATTAGCAGTAAGAACATTGACTTTATTAATAACGTTAAGTTTTTTATTACAGCAACTATCCACACATCCAAGGGTGACATCTGGATCATTACTGCTACTAGAATTATTAGAGGAATCAGAGAATACATCATCATAGTTTTCCTCACTAGAATGATTTTCTATTCTCATTAATTCTAGGATCTGTTCAGTATCTTCATTAGTGATTTTTAACTGTTTAAGTTTTTCTTTTACTTTGCATTCATTTTTGTAATGACCTGGCTTACCACAATTGTGACAAATAACTTTACTTTTATCAAATTTCTTGTAATTTTTCTTCTTAGGGTTATAAGAAGGTTTTTTATAAGTTTTTCTCTTATAAGGTGACTGTTTTTTATAATAATCATTTTTATTATCATAACTTTTATGTTTTCTTCTTGGTTTGTAATTATCTTTTTTATAGTGTTTAACACGTTTTCTTCTAGAAGGGGCAACAGGCGGCAAACCATATTGTTCACAGAATGTCCCCAATTCATATTTAGCTCCGTTTTTATCTTTATTAGCTTGTTTACTAAGTTTAAAATCAATACACATTTTTAAACCAGTTTTTTGAATTTGACTAACAATATCACCATAAGTTAAATTATCATAGTCAATAAAACCTAAGGTTTTAGATAATTCTTCTCTGATTTTATGTGCAAATAAACTAGGTAAACCATTTATGAATTTTTCTTTCCAAAATGATTTGTTACTATCTTCTCTCATCATAACTCTGTTAATAAACACATCTTTATACCAAGGAAAGTCACTCAAGGTAGGACAATTAAGATTACTAAGTTGGTCATGGATCCTATCAGTAATGTTGCTAGGGGTTCCAATAAAATGCTTAATTATAGTGTAAATAAGAGTATTGACTCCATCAGGGGGGCCAATTCCTAAGACTTCATTAACTATTGGATTACCATCATTATCCACTTGAATAGCATGAATTATAGAATGCTTAGAAGTTTCAGTAAAGTGATTCTCCCACCAACTTCTAAGTGCTCCGGTAAATCCAGTAGCCAATAACTCAGCAATACCAGCTTGACTTATTTCAGGGAAATTAGTCAAATAACTATTTGCAACCATAGACATATGGTTTAATTTATTTAAAATTTGTTGCTCACTAAAACCATCAATATTCCATTCATAAATCTTATTAGCAGAAACAGAAAATTGATTATCTAGATTCCTTTCTTCAAACTGTAAGTCTGGAGGTGTTGGTCTAGTATACCAATTTTTTGTAGTATTAGTAGGATTCAGAGTTTTAAAGGTTAGTTTACTAAACTGATTGATCATTTCATCAAGTTCAGAATCATCAGATGATGTATCTGGTTGACTTTGATCTTGGGTTTGGTCAATGACTGCTAACATTCTAGTTTCACTAGATTCAGGCTTATCAAGTTTTTTGATAAGTTTGTCAATGGTTTTAGCAAGTTCTTTATCTGAGGTAGGTAAACTCAATCCAACTCTCTTTTCAGGGAGACTAAGTAAAGGTTTCTCAGGTTTACTTAATTGGGTGTTTAAATTATTATCAAACTTTTCTTCAATTTTATCTAACTGTTTACCTATAGAAGCAAGGTACTGGTTAGTAAAATTGTTCTGTTCAATAATTCTTTTGTTATTACCTTCTGGTTCCTTAAAAGGACTAGCAATAACAGTGGTATCTTTAACTGTGATAATTAATGATTCTAAAGGAGGGTGACTGGAAGACACAGTGGATTTATCTTCTTTAGTCCACTTATGTTTAGTTATAACATTACATTTTCCATAATATGTATCATACCATGAATAAAAGGTAATGTTTATCTTTTCTCTGGTCACAAATCTTCTCCATTTTTTAACTATTTTTTCTCTCTCCTCTTCGCTATGTCTAGCACGAAAGAGATGTCTTTTAGTTTATTTTCTTTAGAGTTAAAATCATGGATCAAAAAGTGATCATTAATTTCAAACTCTTTTTTAATTACTCTAAGTTGATGATGAACTGGTTTAGGTCCAAAATCAGACTGGGTAGGAGATAAATTCTGGGATTCATCATCCTCAGGCTGATTGACAGGTTCAAACTTGTCATAACAGGGATGACTTGTCTGTCATTCGGTAAAAGTTCCTTTTAATTTTACATTAGGTAAATTAGCCTTTCCTAACAGATCAGAATCTTTTCTGCTGTGGGAGGAAGACTGACTGGTAATGTCTTCAATAATTAGTGGTCGTCTAAGCCTTGAATCATCAAAACTTATTCTAACAGTACCATCTAAGTATTGTTTAACATTATCAAAGTTAATAACTTCATTTATAACTGGTCTTTGAGGTACCTCGTTATCTAATATCCATTGACTCGGAAGAGTCACATCTTTCCAAAGAAGAGTCTTTGGGACCTGAATATTAGCATCACCGGTACTACTCTGAATTAAAATAGTTTTGTCTTTAGGACTTTTACTTAAAGCTTTTACATTTAAATTAGTTTTCATAGTTTTATAATAAATTCTATATATTAATGCTAAAGCTTGAGATCCTTCAATCATCTGAGTAATCCCACCAGCAGTTTTAATATTCAGAGTTAAAGCTTTTAATAAATGAGGGTCACTTAGGCTTAATGTAAAATCTGGAAAGCAATTAAAATGGACGGGTCCATTGTGCAAACTAGATTCCATTATTCCTAAGATACTTGGATGAAAGTTTAAGTATCTAGCGTCTCTAAGACACAACAAGATACTTGAATTTATTCCTTTAATACTTAAAGGGTTAACAACAACTTGAATTAATCCAATATGGATGAAGTTGTACCCTTTTCTTCTTTGTTTGTTGATGACTTCTGTAGTGAGCAAACTACAAGTTTCATGGTCTTTATTAATAGCATAAATTTTTTCAACAGTTTTAACACTATAGTCTGACTTGAAATTATCTAAAAAGGTAGACTGATAAATTTCTTTGGGAGAAATACTGGGGATATTCCAGTTTCCCAAATCTTGACTAAGGTTCTCATAACTATGCTCTTCTTGGTTCACTATGTCAGGAATAGAAGATAAGGAAGATCTAGAGCTGACTGAAGAATTAGATCTGAATAAACGATTCATAATAATTTTTGAAAAACCCATTCTACAAGGCTGGTCTTCTATTCTGGACAAGGAGGATTGATAGAAGTTCGAGATACTAAATCCTTAGTTGAGGGATTTAGGAGCCACAAAGGTGGATTCTCGTTGCATGTGATACTTTAAGAGAAGCCACTGCTAAAATAAAAGGAATAGAGATCAAGAAATGAATATGTACTAAGTAGTGAAGTGAAATAACAATCATATAAACATATCCATTGCTTTACTTATCTGCTGCTACCACTATGTCTAAGATACAGACCCACTTACATATGTAGACACAGACCGTAGTGATCATTCTTGTAATTGCAGAATCACTGCTCAATCCAAGAGACTTACGACTGCTTCGGAAAACATCAAGGTGGTCTACTGTAAGGAAGGTGATCAAAGGATAGAGGAACAGACGTAGACAGTAGAAACATAGATACATAGATATGAATAGCAAATCAAAACACTGATAGAACATAAGCATAACTTGGCTCTGATACCAAGAAGGCGGAAGGAGCAACAGGGAAAGAACGAACCCAAAGAGTACGGGCTTTCACCACTCACCATACTGATGGGCTGTGCAGATAGTGACCTTGACCTTGCAGAACAGGTCAAGGTCACTATAGAATGATTAGAGCAGTGAGTGGGAGAAGCCCGTACTCTGACCAAAGAACCCTGTTAAAGAAATTACTTTACCAGAGTTACATTCTGAAGTAAAAAATATGAAGAAAGAAATTTCTGAGTTAAAACAAGAAATTGAAACGATCAAAATAAGTAATACTATTGCTGTCAATGAGAGTAGTAGTGAAGATGAAGAAGAAGAACCCACTTCACCTAAAGAAAATAAGGATGAAGCTGAAACTTCAAATTCTCAGTACGAATTAATTGAACAAGGTAATTCTTTAAAATTTTTAAAAGATATTACTATTCAAAAATGGTATATTAATATAACATTAGTCATTAATAAAACCTTTACTCTGGAACTTCCTGCTCTTGTTGATACAGGTGCCGACCTTAACTGTATTCAAGAAGGATTAATTCCTACTAGGTTTTATGAAAAAACTAGTGAAAGACTTAGCTCCGCTAATGGTAGTCAAATGGAAATAAAATATAAATTGCCTAAAGTTCATATTTGTCAAGATAATGTTTGTTTTAAAACATCCTTTATTTTAATCAGAAACATGACTGACAAAATAATTTTAGGGTTACCATTTATATATTTATTATATCCATTTACTACTACTACCAAGGGATTGTCCAGTAATCACCTTGGGCAGAAGGTCACCTTTAGATTCATTACTGAACCTAAAGAGAGAGATCTTAGGAATATTCAAGATCAGTCTATTACTAAATATTTAAATATTTTAAATAATAAAACCCAGCACTTAAGTTATTTAAAAAATGAAATCAATTATAAAAGAGTTGAGGAACAATTAAAAAATCCTGAACTCCAAAGGAAAATAAAAAATTTTCAGGATCTTTTAGAAAAAAATGTTTGTTCCAATTTACCTCATGCTTTTTGGCACAGAAAAAAGCATATTGTTAGGCTACCTTATGCTAAGGAATTCAAAGAACATTTAATTCCTACTAAGGCTAGACCTATACAAATGAATCATGAGTTAATGGAATTCTGTAAAAAAGAAATTGATGATTTACTTGCCAAAGGTTTAATTAGAAAAAGTAAATCCCCCTGGTCTTGCCCTGCTTTCTATGTCAATAAGAATTCTGAGATAGAAAGAGGTGTTCCTAGACTTGTTATTAATTATAAACCTTTAAATAAGGTTCTTGAATGGATTAGGTATCCATTACCAAATAAGAAAGATCTAATTAGTAGACTAAGTCAAGCTGTTGTCTTTAGTAAATTTGACCTTAAGAGTGGATTTTGGCAAATCCAAATTCATGAGGAAGATAGATATAAGACAGCCTTTACTACACCTTTTGGTCACTATGAATGGAATGTCATGCCATTTGGCCTTAAGAATGCTCCTAGTGAATTTCAAAATATTATGAATGATATTTTGAACCCTTTCAGTCATTTTGCAATTGTTTATATTGATGATGTTCTATTTTTTTCAAACTCTATTGAAGAACATTGGAAACATCTAAATTCATTCTTTAGAACTATTCAGACTAATGGTTTAGTTCTATCCAAGTCAAAATATAGTTTGTTCCAAACTCAAGTAAAATTCCTTGGCCTTAACATCCAGTATGGTCATATTTACCCCATTCATAGAGCTATCCAATTTGCTAGTAAATTTTCGGATGTCATTACTGACAAAAATCAACTTCAAAGATTTTTAGGCTCTCTAAATTATATTAGTGAGTTCTATAAAAATCTGCGAATTATATGCAAACCTCTTTTTGATAGACTAAACATTAATCCTCCTCCTTGGACAGATATTCATACTTCTGTTGTCCAAAAATTAAAAAGGCATGTTAGGACTCTTCCTTGTCTAGGAATAGCTAATCCTACAGCTTTCAAAATAGTTGAAACTGATGCCTCTGAAACTGGCTTTGGAGGTATTCTCAAGCAAAAGTTAACCCCTACTTCTTCTGAGCAAATTGTTTGTTTTTACTCTCATGCTTGGAATCCGACTCAACTCAATTATTCAACTGTGAGGTCCCTTTCCTATTTCCCCTTGCATCATGCATAATTTATTTATGGTTATGATCTGTGAGTAGTAAACCCTGTTCTGCAAGGTCAAGGTCACTATCTGCACAGCCCATCAGTATGGTGAGTGGTGAAAGCCCGTACTCTTTGGGTTCGTTCTTTCCCTGCCCCTTTCCCTGTTGCTCCTTCCGCCTTCTTGGTATCAGAGCCAAGTTATGCTTATGTGCTATCAGTGTTTTGATTTGCTATTCATATCTATGTATCTATGTTTCTACTGTCTACGTCTGTTCCTCTATCCTTTGATCACCTTCCTTACAGTAGACCACCTTGATGTTTTCCGAAGCAGTCGTAAGTCTCTTGGATTGAGCAGTGATTCTGCAATTACAGGAATGATCACTACGGTCTGTGTCTACATATGTAAGTGGGTCTGTATCTTAGACATAGTGGTAGCAGCAGATAAGTAAAGCAATGGATATGTTTATATGATTGTTATTTCACTTCACTACTTAGTACATATTCATTTCTTGATCTCTATTCCTTTTATTTTAGCAGTGGCTTCTCTTGAAGTATCACATGCAACGAGAATCCACCTTTGTGGCTCCTAAATCCCTCAACTAAGGATTTAGTATCTCGGACTTCTATAAATCCTCCTTGTGCAGAATAGAAGACCAGCCTTGTAGAATGGGTTTTTCAAAAATTATTATGAATCGTTTATTCAGATCTAATTCTTCAGTCAGCTCTAGATCTTCCTTATCTTCTATTCCTGACATAGTGAACCAAGAAGAGCATAGTTATGAGAACCTTAGTCAAGATTTGGGAAACTGGAATATCCCCAGTATTTCTCCCAAAGAAATTTATCAGTCTACCTTTTTAGATAATTTCAAGTCAGACTATAGTGTTAAAACTGTTGAAAAAATTTATGCTATTAATAAAGACCATGAAACTTGTAGTTTGCTCACTACAGAAGTCATCAACAAACAAAGAAGAAAATGGTACAACTTCATCCATATTGGATTAATTCAAGTTGTTGTTAACCCTTTAAGTATTAAAGGAATAAATTCAAGTATCTTGTTGTGTCTTAGAGACGCTAGATACTTAAACTTTCATCCAAGTATCTTAGGAATAATGGAATCTAGTTTGCACAATGGACCCGTCCATTTTAATTGCTTTCCAGATTTTACATTAAGCCTAAGTGACCCTCATTTATTAAAAGCTTTAACTCTGAATATTAAAACTGCTGGTGAGATTACTCAGATGATTGAAGGATCTCAAGCTTTAGCGTTAATATACATAATTTATTATAAAACTATGAAAACTAATTTAAATGTAAAAGCTTTAAGTAAAAGTCCTAAAGACAAAACTATTTTAATTCAGAGTAGTACCAGTGATGCTAATATTCAGGTCCCAAAGACTCTTCTTTGGAAAGATGTGACTCTTCCGAGTCAATGGATATTAGATAACGAGGTACCTCAAAGACCAGTTATAAATGAAGTTATTAACTTTGATAATGTTATACAATACTTAGATGGTACTGTTATAATAAGTTTTGATGATTCAAGGCTTAGACGACCACTAATTATTGAAGACATTACCAGTCAGTCTTCTTCCCACAGCAGAAAAGATTCTGATCTGTTAGGAAATGCTAATTTACCTAATGTAAAATTAAAAGGAACTTTTACCGAAGAACATACAAGTCATCCCTGTTATGACAAGTTTGAACCTGTCAATCAGCCTGAGAATGATGAATCCCAGAATTTATCTCCTACCCAGTCTGATTTTGGACCTAAACCAGTTCATCATCAACTTAGAGTAATTAAAAAAGAGTTTGAAATTAATGATCGCTTTTTGATCCATGATTTTAACTCTAAAGAAAATAAACTAAAAGACATCTTTTTCGTGCTAGACATAGCGAAGAGGAGAGAGAAAAAATAGTTAAAAAATGGAGAAGATTTGTGACCAAAGAAAAGATAAACATTACCTTTTATTCATGGTATGATACATATCATGGAAAATGTAATGTTATAACTAAACATAAGTGGACTAAAGAAGATAAATCCACTGTGTCTTCCAGTCACCCTCCTTTAGAATCATTAATTATCACAGTTAAAGATACCACTGTTATTGCTAGTCCTTTTAAGGAACCAGAAGGTAATAACAAAAGAATTATTGAACAGAACAATTTTACTAACCAGTACCTTGCTTCTATAGGTAAACAGTTAGATAAAATTGAAGAAAAGTTTGATAATAATTTAAACACCCAATTAAGTAAACCTGAGAAACCTTTACTTAGTCTCCCTGAAAAGAGAGTTGGATTGAGTCTACCTACCTCAGATAAAGAACTTGCTAAAACCATTGACAAACTTATCAAAAAACTTGATAAGCCTGAATCTAGTGAAACTAGAATGTTAGCAGTCATTGACAAAACCCAAGATCAAAGTCAACCAGATACATCATCTGATGATTCTGAACTTGATGAAACGATCAATCAGTTTAGTAAACTAACCTTTAAAACTCCGAATCCTACTAGTACTACAAAAAATTGGTATACTAGACCAACACCTCCAGACTTACAGTTTGAAGAAAGGAATCTAGATAATCAATTTTCTGTTTCTGCTAATAAGATTTATGAATGGAATATTGATGGTTTTAGTGAGCAACAAATTTTAAATAAATTAAACCATATGTCTATGGTTGCAAATAGTTATTTGACTAATTTCCCTGAAATAAGTCAAGCTGGTATTGCTGAGTTATTGGCTACTGGATTTACCGGAGCACTTAGAAGTTGGTGGGAGAATCACTTTACTGAAACTTCTAAGCATTCTATAATTCATGCTATTCAAGTGGATAATGATGGTAATCCAATAGTTAATGAAGTCTTAGGAATTGGCCCCCCTGATGGAGTCAATACTCTTATTTACACTATAATTAAGCATTTTATTGGAACCCCTAGCAACATTACTGATAGGATCCATGACCAACTTAGTAATCTTAATTGTCCTACCTTGAGTGACTTTCCTTGGTATAAAGATGTGTTTATTAACAGAGTTATGATGAGAGAAGATAGTAACAAATCATTTTGGAAAGAAAAATTCATAAATGGTTTACCTAGTTTATTTGCACATAAAATCAGAGAAGAATTATCTAAAACCTTAGGTTTTATTGACTATGATAATTTAACCTAAGGTGATATTGTTAGTCAAATTCAAAAAACTGGTTTAAAAATGTGTATTGATTTTAAACTTAGTAAACAAGCTAATAAAGATAAAAACGGAGCTAAATATGAATTGGGGACATTCTGTGAACAATATGGTTTGCCGCCTGTTGCCCCTTCTAGAAGAAAACGTGTTAAACACTATACAAAAGATAATTACAAACCAAGAAGAAAACATAAAAGTTATGATAATAAAAATGATTATTATAAAAAACAGTCACCTTATAAGAGAAAAACTTATAAAAAACCTTCTTATAACCCTAAGAAGAAAAATTACAAGAAATTTGATAAAAGTAAAGTTATTTGTCACAATTGTGGTAAGCCAGGTCATTACAAAAATGAATGCAAAGTAAAAGAAAAACTTAAACAGTTAAAAATCACTGATGAAGATACTGAACAGATCCTAGAATTAATGAGAATAGAAAATCATTCTAGTGAGGAAAACTATGATGATGTATTCTCTGATTCCTCTGATAATTCTAGTAGCAGTAATGATCCAGATGTCACCCTTGGATGTGTGGATAGTTGCTGTAATAAAAAACTTAACGTTATTAATAAAGTCAATGTTCTTACTGCTAATGAAGAAGAACAAAACTTACTTATTGAATTAATAGGTAAAATTACTGACCCTAAATTAAAGAAAAGATATACTAAACAATTAAAAGATTTATTAATAAAAGATAATCCTGCTGATAAGCTTAATAAGGTTAAAGAAAAGCCTGTTTTTAGCCTTAATAAAACTCTTGAAAGATTTAAGAACCCTGTTAAAGAAATTACTTTACCAGAGTTACATTCTGAAGTAAAAAATATGAAGAAAGAAATTTCTGAGTTAAAACAAGAAAATTGAAAAGATCAAAATAAGTAATATTATTGCTGTCAATGAGAGTAGTAGTGAAGATGAAGAAGAAGAACCCACTTCACCTAAAGAAAATAAGGATGAAGCTGAAACTTCAAATTCTCAGTACGAATTAATTGAACAAGGTAATTCTTTAAATTTTTTAAAAGATATTACTATTCAAAAATGGTATATTAATATAACATTAGTCATTAATAAAACCTTTACTCTGGAACTTCCTGCTCTTGTTGATACAGGTGCCGACCTTAACTGTATTCAAGAAGGATTAATTCCTACTAGGTTTTATGAAAAAACTAGTGAAAGACTTAGCTCCGCTAATGGTAGTCAAATGGAAATAAAATATAAATTGCCTAAAGTTCATATTTGTCAAGATAATGTTTGTTTTAAAACATCCTTTGTTTTAATCAGAAACATGACTGACAAAATAATTTTAGGGTTACCATTTATATATTTATTATATCCATTTACTACTACTACCAAGGGATTGTCCAGTAATCACCTTGGGCAGAAGGTCACCTTTAGATTCATTACTGAACCTAAAGAGAGAGATCTTAGGAGTATTCAAGATCAGTCTATTACTAAATATTTAAATATTTTAAATAATAAAACCCAGCACTTAAGTTATTTAAAAAATGAAATCAATTATAAAAGAGTTGAGGAACAATTAAAAAATCCTGAACTCCAAAGGAAAATAAAAAAAATTTCAGGATCTTTTAGAAAAAAATGTTTGTTCCAATTTACCTCATGTTTTTTGGCACAGAAAAAAGCATATTGTTAGGCTACCTTATGCTAAGGAATTCAAAGAACATTTAATTCCTACTAAGGCTAGACCTATACAAATGAATCATGAGTTAATCCTTGATTTCGTTGACCTTGACCTTGCATAACTGTGCAGATAGTGACAATGACCTTGCAGAACAGGGTTTACTACTCACAGATCATAACCATAAATAAATTATGCATGATGCAAGGGGAAATAGGAAAGGATATACATATATATGTACACATATATATACGTATATACATATATATGTATATGTAGATATTTACATGTATATATTTATATGTAACTCATTTGGAGAGTTACTGGTTTTGAATACACACAACGCAAAAAAATTGGTATCTATAAGATATTTGAGAGGTCCTTAAAGTGGCTTTCAGTGAAGCTTGAATGTATAGGTTGTACAAGTAGTGGCTAGTCTCCATTAAATCTCTCAATTTCTTTTCATGATTATAATTAAATTCACCATATTTTCGCCACATGTTGATGAAAAATAAATGGGAATCAGGAACATTCATTTCTAATGGAGGTAGATTTGTGATTCCCACAACAATGTGGACAATCGTGAGTCTAGCGACTATCTCATAGAATTGTAAATGAACTCTAGGATTTGGGTTAGAAAATTTAGATGGAGAGTTATGTTGTAAGAAAAAGGTTTACTTGTATTATTAAGGTCGGGCTTGTAAAGGCTAACGCTCGAAAGGTTTATTCTAGGGGATACTAGTTTGTAGTGTAGATATAGGTATTAGGCTAAAGTTAGAAGAATAAGAATTCATATCATCACTACTCGAACTAGATATTTACACAACGTACCACACTGATTTTGATAAAGAAAATCTACATGTGTTCGATGATATAATGTGGTGTGCATGTTAGAATTGGAATTAGAAGCAATTTGTTGTGGGGTTAGAACTAGGGGGTTTAGAATTAAGGATTGGAGGGTGATCAAGTGCATATTCTATCTTTGGCATAATGTGTTAATATTATATTATGTACATCGGTGAAAAAATAAAAAGTACAATACAAGAAAATTTTAAATAAGTTACCCCTAGTTTCACATTAAAATTATAATATTTATAGACAAATACATCAAAAAGAATACAAATATCTAAACGTGTGATTTGACGATTAGTAAACAGAGTTTAAAGAATTTTCGTATTAGTCTAAATGTTAACTTTCATAATTTCTCTCTCATTTATACAAGTAATTTTTTGAATAGTTAACATGACCCCACATATTTATTTTTCGCAATTCATGCAAATATAGTTGTGACAATACATATCAACTTTAATAAGAAAATTAGAGCAAGTAATGACTTTCTTAATAAATATGTAACACTCTAAAATGTCAAATAAATGAAAATGGAAGAAGTAATAATTTTTACACATATGCATGAATATAATTAACACATTTTATAAGAAGAAATATAATTGACACACTCAATAAAAACAAATATAATTGACATATACAATAGTCTATAAAAAAAAAAAATTTAAAAAGTAGGACCATGTTTGAAAACTAACTCTTCTCTAGGGGTGAGCAAAAAATCAAAATTAGCCCCAAAACTGCACAAAAAATTGACCAAATCGCACTAATAAAATCACACCAATGGTTCTGGCGAATATGAATATTTTAGGATGGTTGAAAAACCGCATTTTTACATATACGTATATATGTATATACATATGTACATGTACATATGTGGATGTAGATGTAGATATGTATATGTATATGTACATATGTACAAACATATACATGTATACATCTATATATATACATATACATATACATATATATGTATACATTTACATATATACGTATACACGTATACGTATATACTTGTACTTATATAAGTACATATAAACATGTATATAAGTATAAGTATATCTGTATACGTGTTTATGTACATATACATACCTATGTATTTACGTACATACATAAGCATATACGTATATATGTCTATATATGTATATGTAACCCATTTGGAGGGCTATTGGTTTTGAATACACACAACGCAAAAAAAATTGGTATCTATAAGATATTTGAGATGTCCCTAAAGTGGCTGTCATTCCTGCTTGAATGTATAAGTTGTACAAGTAGTGGTCAGCCTCCATTAAATCTCTTGATTTCTTTTCATGATTATAATTAAATTCAACATGTTTTCGGCACATGTTGATGAAAAATAAATGGGAATAAAAAACATTCATTTCTAATGAAGGTAGATTTGTGAGTTCCATAATAGTGTGGACAACCACGAGTCTAGCAACCATCTCATAGAGGTGTAAATGAACTCTAGGATTTGGGTCAGAGAAATTTAACTGGAGAATTATGTTGTAAGAAAAAAGTTTACTAGTATTACCAAGGTTAGGTTCGTAAAGGCTAACGCTCGAAAGGTTTATTTTAGGAGATAGTGGTTTGTAGCGTAAATATAGGTATAGGGCTAAAGTTTGAAGAATAAGAATTTCTATCATCACTACTCGACCTAAATATTTACACAATGTACCACACTGATTTTGATAAAAAAAAAAAAAAATCTACATGTGTTCGATGATATAGTGTGGTGTGCATGTTAGAATTGGAATTAGAAGCACTTTGTTGTGGGGTTGGAAATTGGGGGGGGGGGGGGGGGGGGGGGGGTTAGAATTGAGGGCTGAAGGGTGATCAAGTGCATGTTACGTTCTATCGCTAGTATAATTTGTTAATATTATATTATATACACGGGTGTAAAAATAAAAAGTACAGTACAAGAAAAATTTAAATAAGTTACTATTAATTTCGCATTAAAAATATAATATTTATAGACAAACACATCAAAAAGATTACAAATATCTAAACAAGTGATTTGACGAATAGTAAACAGAGCTTAAAGAATTTTCGTATTTGTCTCAAGTGTTTTGCTTTTGTAATTCCTCTCCCATTTATATTGTTCTTTTTTTGCATAGTTAACATGACCCACATATTTATTTTTCGCAATTCATGCAAAGATAGCTGTGACAATACATATCAACTTTAATAAAAATAAAAAATAGAGTAATAAATGACTTTCTTAATAAATATGTAACACTCTAAAACATCAAATAAATGAAAATGCAAGAAGTATTAATCTTTTACACAGATGCATGAATATAACTGACACATTCAATTAGAAGAAATATAATTGACACACTCTATAAAAGCAAATCTAATTGACATGAACAATACTCTATAAAAAGAAATAATTTAAAAAGTGGGATCATGTTAGAAAACTAACTCCTTTCTAAGGGTGAGCAAAAAACCAAAAATTGGCCTTAAAACTGCACTAATAAAATCACACCAACAGTTCTGACATATATGACGGTTTTAGAAAGGTTGAAAAACCGCATTTATACATATACATATATATGTATACATATTGATAAATAAATTTTTATATCTATTTATTATGTATTTTATGCTTAATTATTTGTGAGTTTTTAAGTATTTTTAGTATTTTAGGTAATTTATTTAATTTTATACATTTTAATTATTTTTATGTATTTTATATTATTTTTACTTATTTTTAATTTTATTTTTGTAGGAAAAATGAAACTAATGGCAAGATTGTAATTTATGCTAAACTTTATAATGTTTTAAATAACTAAATTTTTATATCTATATTAATATTGAATATTATTTATTATTGTTATAAAAAAAGTTTAATAGTTCACCAAATTTATCGAATTTATTAATAAATGATAACGTGGGGTTATATTGATGTCGAATTGTGTGCACCAAATCTGAAGTAAAGGAAACCCGGATTTGGGGACGTCACATTATGTGTTTGGTTTAAGCTTTAACGTGAGAAAATGCATGTGTTATGTTTAAGCTTTTATTTGTGAAAGGTAATAATGTACTTGGAATTATTTATAAAGGTTGATAATAATATCTCATGAGAAGTGTTTAAACAAATAAAATAACAATGGTAAGATTATTTTATTTATAAGGATAATAATAAAGACTATTAAATAATTACATAAATAATGATTAAATAAATAAAATAATAACAAATATTATTTTATTTGTAGACGATGAGCATGAGATGTAATATTGAACCATCAACAATAAAGATTAATTAAAGTGATGAACATAAGGGTAATTGTTAAACAAATAAAATACCAATAAGGGTTGTTTTATTTGTAGAAAATGAATATGGACGTAAATAGTTAATAATAAGGCAAGTTAAGGAAGATGGTGAAGGATGTAATAAAGGGATGTTAATGAATGAAGTGAGGTAGATGGTGAAGGCGTACGAGTTAGTTTAGATTGACGAAAATTTCATTAATAGTCCAATAAAGATTACTCAATAGATTGAATCACGATTCATGTAAGTCAACTAAAGGTCGATAACATAGAAGAAAGGGAACAGACATAATAGGCAAGTACGTTGACTTGTACCTTACTATTATTCTGTACAAGTATGTTAATTCTATATCTATTGAAAAATGATTCGTATTGAATACACATGTTCTGATAAATTGTCTTGAAGAATATGCCTATATCAAATTATTAACCATGAAAGCCTTAATAATCCACATTTTGTACATCTTCAAGTGATCTTTTACATATCAATTGATTGACACCGAAAGTTAAATCGTGCATGAGATTATTTGGAAAAATGAATCTATGCCATTTGATTCGACTAGACAAAGAATGAGGTAAATCATGACTTAATTTCTTTGAGAAAACCATCCAAACCAATTGCCTTGGTGCGGACTCTGATGATAATACTGAGATGAACAATCCTGATAAAGGGGTATTACTTTTAAGTCATGGATTCTACTTGTGCACGCACTGAAACTAAACGTTATGTATAATGTAGTGTACTATAAGGCTAATCACCTCATGTACTTATTTTCTTTTGGAGGTTTTTCAATGAAACACTTTTAACCCCACAAAGAGTTCACTGGTCCTTAATGACCACTCAGTAAATAAACATTCATATTTTAAACATCGAGATTGCCTATTTTCCAAATCCTTGAAAGTTGATTAATAATGAATCGACCATGCTTTGTAAATTTTTCTTGACTTTGAACCTTAAAAACTATTCATTCTTGAAACATTAAATTCCATTGAGAATTGTTGGTAATTGTTATGTATCATGAGTTTATGAGCCTTTGAATTGGAATATTGTTCTTCCTTTGTTCAATAATTGCTGAGTAAATTCATTGCTCACTCTTACTTTATGTACCTTACCTACAGTTAATACTGAGAAGGCCGGTAGCTCTAGTAGAGACAAGGGAAGAACTAAGGCAACAGAGTAGTTAAGTTAAAATTAGAGTTTGAAATGTTTATAAATATTATGAACCTTTGTGATCTTTTGTATTAGTTCAGTGATGTAATGTAAAGGTTATTAGAAATTGGGATGTTATGTAAGTCTTATGTGATGTAACTATTTATGCTATTATATATCGATTGGTTAGTTATATGAATGATGTATGGATGGTAACGTGAACGTTGTGGACTGTTAAATATGTCTTGTACCTTAAACCTTACTATTAAACTTCTTCTATGTGAATCTTAGACATTATTCTTAGATTTGAACACCTTTTTCTCGACATCATGTTGAAAATTTGTACAATTTCGATATCTATTATTTATCCTATTATTCTCTTTCTTCTGTTCATCATTTATATCACTGTTACTTGTACTAATCATCAAGAATCATGTTTTTGTGAATATTTGTGGCTTGGTGCACTGATGATAGGATAAATGCGATATAATGGTGATGTGTTATTTAGAGCAAGTGGTGAATGTTCTCTTTGGATAGGATAAATGTGATATAATGGTGGTGTGTCTTTTAGGGCACATGGTGAAAGTTCTCTTTGGCCTAGGGCAAAGAAGAATCGTTATTTGGCATGATCATGACCAGTAGTGTTTCAGATAATAAAGGTGGATAATAATTTTTCTGGAAAAGAGAAGCTAGTAGACATTATGATCTACATAATTTTCCTAATGATTGTTATTTTGTTGCCGTTGTTGATTTAAACTTTGTTCAAGAACTTAACTGCAGTTGTTGATTTAAAACTTGATGTTTATATTATTCTATCAAGAACTCAACTATTGAAGGCTAATGATAATTTATTTATCATTATCTTAGTCATGATATTCTTTACTGGGCTATTTGAGTTCGCCCTTCTTTTTTGTTCTATTGTTCAGGAAATGAGAATGTAGCCGGGACTAGCGGGAAAAAGAGGGTAATAGAGCGATGGTCCGAGATAGTTACTATATTAGTCTTCACCATATTGTAAAATAGTATTAAAATAATAGTGAATACTTATTTATGTATTATTGAGCATTGTATTGTTGTACTTTGTACTATTTTAATAATTTTATTGTAGCCTTTTGATGACTCAAATTAGGTGGTGTAGACCCAATTTGGGGGCATCACAGTCATGGCTTAGATTACCTTTCTCTTGTATATATATATATATATATATATATATATATATATATATATATATATATATATATAGGTGAATGATCCATAAACAAAGAGGGATGATAACATTTATTCATCGAACTCAATCTTAGCCATTCATTAAAATATCCAATGGCCTAGGGAGTTACCTACCGCATAATTGTTTGTAGGATTACCACGCAATAGTTATGCGGTATATGACCCACATAAAATATTGCCCATAATACCTCTTTGAAAAAAAACAAAAAAGAATCTAGGGGGTACCACACAATTAAGGTTACAAATTGAATCAAACAGTTCGGGTTCGATTCGAAAAAATGTGAGTGAGACTCAAATTCGTTAATAATATGATATAAATCTGAGCACAAAAAATAGATCGAATAAAAATACGACTAGAATCTAAATAAGGCTATACCTAACTCGTTTAGAATTCAAACTACTCGAATTTTTAATCATGATCCGATACATAATCGATTGATACATACATTCTCTTATAATATATACACAATTAATTTTTTTTCAATAATTAGTTTTTTATTTATTTATATTTTTATATATTTAAAGTGTAATTATAATTATATTTTTTTCCAAATAAAATAGTTAGTTCATTTAATAATTACATGTATTCTAAAACTAGTTACTATGAAGAGACTCGAATTCGAGTTTGAATTTGAAGTTTTTCAAATATAGTTCGAATCCGAGTCGAATTCAAGTACGAATTCGAGCAGTTTAAAATCTGGATCAATTTGACTTGTTTGCAGTCTTACGCACAATAGTTATTGGGTACCCCCTAATTTATATTTTTTTGCTATTGTTTTTTGCTATGGATCATTACTTTGGTACATGTAAGAGCAAAAAAATAATAATTAAGGAGTGTCGTAGAATAGTTATGCGGTACTCCGTAATTTATTTATTTTTGTTTTAGAGCACTACTTTAGTACGTATTAGAGAGAAAAATAAAATTAAGAGGTACCGCACAACTATTGTGCGGTACCTCGTAATTTTTTGTTTAATTTTTTATACTTTGGAGCACTACTTAAATATGTCATCCCTTAATTTATGCAACAAATTACCTATATATATTGACAGTATTTTTAAAGATCACATCCCTTAACTTTTGTGGATAATTGTAATTGAAATTTCAAATTTCATACATTTAGGATTTAGATTGCTAACTCTATTTCTAAACTTAGATGGGTAATTACTCTTTTAATTTTAAATTTTCCATAAAATCAACAATTAACTTGGTGAAGTAAAATTAGTCCTACAATTTCGGGAAGAGTAATTTCATCCCTAAATTTAAGCAGGTGTTTATTTATTCAATTTCAAATTGTCTAAACTATTATAATGCAATCCTTGATTGTCTAAATTGTTATATAAGTGTGTGTGTGTGTGTGTGTGTGTGTGTGTGTGTGTGTTAAATTTTATAATAAATAAATAGATATAATGTTAGTAATTTTTTGGTCACCCACAATTTGATGAGAGAGTCAAATTTTTAAGTAATAAAAACTTACCTTATTATGGATGACATAATTGACATTTGATTAAAACGTCAATAGAGTCACTACAAGGATAAATCCTGTCATTTAGGTACATATAAGAGCAAAAAAAATATTATTTAGGGGGTACCACAAAACTATTGTGCGGTACCCCTTAAGTTTCGTATGGTTTCCATAGTGTTTGAAGTTGGAAAGAAAACAAAGTGATGAAGGGTTTATGTTTAAAAGAAAAGTTGAAGTCAAATTTGTTTCCATATTTATAGAAATTATTTATGTTTAGGTAGAAAGATACCAATTAGTAAATCAATTAACTGAAATTTAAAATTAGGAGGAACTATTCCACCTTTTTTATCGTAAAGTTTTCATTCCGAATATTGTAGACAATTTGAAACTAAAAAAATAAAAACCCGCTTAAATTAAGGGATGAAATTACTCCTCCCGAAATTGTAGGAGTAATTTTACTTCACCAAGTTAATTGTTGAGTTTTGGAAAATTTTAAATTAAAAGAGTAATTACCCGTCTAAGTTCAAATTTTCAACTAACAAAAAGTTACCTTATTATGGATGACATAATTGACATATGGTTAAAACGTCAATAGTCATTGCAAGGATAAATCCGGTCAACAGTAACTGTTATAATATATTCTAAGTTACCTTAGATATGGACACAATTCAGAGTAACTATACACTAATAGGATACTACCATATACGTCTAATTACCATACTAAATTACACCAAAAAATTAAAAATTAAAAATTAAAAAAAAAAACAGTGCAAAACCCTACCAAACCTCTATATAAAGCAACACAAATTTTCAATTTATCATCAATTGCACTTTCGCGCTGCATAGGCATAAACTACACCAAGAAATTGAATTATGGCCAAATCAAGGATTGCATTGCTGTTCCTAGTAACTCTCTTTCTGTTTTGTTCAGGTTTGATTTTATTATCATCCAACCTTATTTTTCAATGTTTATTTTCATCGTATAATTACAAAATTGACTATGAGTTGTATATCAATTCATCTTATATCTTACGTGATTATGGTGTGTAGGGAGAATTTTATAAATTATGTGTATGTGCCATCTATTTTTAATTTATTATTTTTTTCTGTATCAGATTGTGATATAGTGACCGGTGATGAAATAAAATGTTGTTTTGAAAATCATATTGGACCAGCAGGAAGCTGCACTCCAGGCACCTCAGATGACCAGATGTGTGATCGACTATGTCGTCAGAAGTGCGGTACAAAGGGCGTTTGCAAGCCTATGTATGAAGGGTTGCCTAACCAATATTGTCATTGTTACTGCTGACCACATTGAGTATATGTTAACAGTAGCGGTTAATATTTGAGTAAATCAAATTATTATTATTATTTACTTTCATACTTGTTGTGAAAAACTTGATCGATGGCTTAATTATTTAGTGCATTGTTATTTCTCTTGCAAATAATATTCTATACCCTCCCTTTCAAAATATGAGATAAATATTGATATTTTAAATGTCAATTTGAAATACTTTTAAATTAAAAATTAATGTGATTTTCTTTAATTTATGTTATTGCAGTTATTAATATTATAAGTTATCTAAAAAGTATTACAAATTATGAAGCATATTAATTTTAAATTTAAAATAATTTAATATTGATATTATATATTCGAACGGTAGGAGTACTACTTCAAATTTCAAATGGATTGAATGAGTGGACGTACAGCTTTGCAAACAAATAAATTATTTTACAGTTTTACTATACGTAATGATTCATACAATAATTCATATAATAATCCTTAGTAAAATGGTGGGTTCCATAGGACAATTAAAATATGAGACCCGCTATTTTACAAAAGATCATTATATGGATCATTACGTATAGTAAAATTCTTTATTTTGATATAACTACTCCTATATAAACAAATGGATAAACATCTCAATCCAAACAATCAAAATAATTTTAATATTTAGAATTAGTATAGAACTACAAAAAATAAATCCTTAGTTGTTCAACACAAAACAATATTTGAGTTGAAGGAATATAAAATTCTTTAATATTTATTTGAAAACACTTTTAATCTCATATAGAAAAGAAATATCCCATGTCCTAACTGCTTCAAGTCATGTTACTACAACAAAAGTATAATTAGATTCAGTTACCAGAGTGAAGAAATAAAGGGGGTTACAAGAAGGATAATTAGACGAAAAATTAACAAACACAAGCATCAAAATTTTAAAATATCAGTCATTCAATATATCAACGAATTAGCATGGACAATAAAATCGCAAAATTAACAATCAAGTAAACTCTTCTTTTAAGATGGAAACATATCGCTAATAATGATTTAGTAAAAAATGTAGAATAATGTACCAGCTAGTAAAGTAAACATATTTAATAATATGCAAATAAAGGAACTCAAAAAATAGTTTTAAAATTTTAATAAAATAGGATCATCTTTATGATTTTATACAAAATAACAATTATATATATACCATGTATTTAGAGTACAAATTGTTACCTAGTGATTGGTTGGATTAATAAGTTTAAATTTTCGAATAATATCTAGTATCCTCAAGATATTCTTTTTTATGACCTTATACTGAATTTGGAGTTTGGTCTATCTGATCAATCATATATTTATATCCTTATTGATCCTTATCTCTCTTATAAAAGTGATTCATATTAGGCTAGGATGGGGATCCTAAGAGATTCTTATTCTGACTCCAATACTTCTTTAGATATTATTATCTAATACTAATATATAAAATAAATATTAATTACATAATTGTACTAAATACTTGTAATTACACTTCAGTTCAAGAATTAATTAAAATAAACTATTTACTAATAAACTGTAAATATTTCCTCTATCAAGGTACAAATCCAAGAATAGCAAATGGGTCACTATCAGAATGAGACATTGCTGAAACAATCGAGACTGGAAAGGAGTTGGGTTTAATAGGGGAAGGTAAGGATGAAGAAAGAAGTGCACGAGAGAAAATTGCAAAAAATTTAAATAATTAAAAAGAGAAACACATGGGAATTTGATGTAAAGGAGGATGGAGTGTGGCTTAGTAATGGTATTCTGAAGAAATTTTTATGGCAATCAAGTGGGTGAGCACACAAATGTTTAAACAGCTGAAGTGTGGGAGATATATGACAAAGGAAAGCTAATTGAAAGAATGGGTTCAATTGGACCATATGGACAAGCAACAGGTAATGTTTTTGATAATGACCTTACGTGGTGATAGAGTTCGGGCTAAGTTTCAGTTTCAAGCAGATTGTTTATTCTCTTTGCTCTACCAAAATTTCAAAACAAGGCAAGTAATGTTACTTCTTTGTTTGTGCTGGGAATTCAAATACCTATGCACAGGGACCTTCACAATTGCAGTCGAGGATTAAAAGCAACAATTCAAGTTCAAATAGTGATGGTGTAGTTGCTATATCTCAAATGTTTCTTTGATAAATTGGGACTAGAACCTAAAGATCGATGCTTGGGCATTGTCATCCAATTTGTTAGGTGAGACTCCGAAGGTTCCATTCGGGAATGAAGTTGTAGCAATGAAAAGATTTTCACAATCTCAGCTCAGTTCAAGAATCATGCTAGCAGGGTGTGTTGGTAAGCTAAAGGAGTTTGAGGATTTTATTTATTTTTAATCTTTCTTGAGGTGTTGGGTTGGAACTTTTATATGCATTACAACATTAGGGTAAAGGATCATTGTTGTGGGAGCTTCAGATTATGTGGTATTCTCTATTCTCTCATATTAAGCTTTCAAGGAATTACCGATGGTCACTTGGTTCACTGGTATGACTCACCTCTACTAATATAAAGGGTTTGATTCAAGATTGAAGACGGCAAGTTATCCCCTCCTCTACCTAAATCTCTCTTCCTAGGTTAGGATAAATTATTGTAATAGATTAGGACACTCAAAAAAAAAGCTTTCAAGGAATTCTCAATTTCATTTTGAGAAGGAATTTGTAATAGCCTTTGTTATTTACAAATCGCTAATGCTTGTTGGCCCTATCCATATCTTTTGGATTTGCCACATATTATATATTTTTGGGTTTTAATAAAAGTTTTTTGCCAATAAAAAAAAACTAGATTTGCGCTTTATAGGTCTTATATAAGCGCTAATAATATGGTGTTAATATGTATGTGACTAGCACTAAAATAAAGATTGAAGCATGATACCCCAACTTGGTATAACTTGAAACATAAATATTGGATCTGTTAATTATGTCCAAACAACTTGAAACAACCAAAGTAGCATTAAAATTCTATAAAATTAAACTCATCTTTTACCAAAGTGAATTAACACTGTTATACATAGATTAAACTCATCTTTTATCACCGTGACAGAAAGACTACCCAATAGATCAAACTATATGTGCTTTTGAAGTCCACCAAAAGAAAACAACACAAATTGCAAAGAAGTTAATCTTGAATGAAAAATTAAAATTGAAATTACTACTCAAAGTTCTGGCCGTACTTGTAGTCTTGTACAGCTTATTTATATCTTAAATTTAATCAAAAAAGACAGGTCATCTACATCTATAACTTTTTGTGTGTGTGTCTAACTACTGATAGGGAATAAGATGACTAGAACATAAAAAGAAGCTAATACTTCGAGGGTATTACACACGGTAAGACGAGAGAGGGCATGTAGCGAAGTTAGTGATGGTGCATGAACGTGAATGAGAAGAAATATTTAAATTATCCTCACCCCTGTGCATTTGATGAGATAAGGAACCCCACCAGATGCAAGAAACCAAAGACCAGCATCAGCTCTCATACCCATGCAGGATTCTTCTAGCAATTGCCCTGTGTTTGCATGGTAGTGATCAAGAGAAATTTTATTTGTCCACTGAATTCACCATAGCAACAAGAACACTTATGCAAAGATGGGAAAATGTAATTACCTACTCGTGCGACTATATCTCATCTTCTAAGGTTTCAAAATGAATTACAAATTTTAACAAGAATTATGCAAACACCATCATTTTGAATATCAAAGCCTAAAAATAATCAGCCCCCAAGCTAACATCATCATTTTGAATGTCGTCATTTACATTTTCACAAGAATCAAGCTCTTTTTAAACCTGTATGAGGTCCCAACAACAAAATTAATAGAAACATTAACACGAATCCAAGTACCCCCCAAGTTTTCATGAAAATAAGAAACTAGGAAACTAACATCTTAACATTGCAATTGAAAGCATTTTAAATTTTAGCACAATAAACAATTTGATCTGTGCTGAAATCAAAGTCCACAAAATCAGTTTTAAGCTAATAATTAAGAACCAGAAATTTGAACAAGGAAAAATATGATGTTATAATTTCCACAATCACCAGGATTGCAATTTAATTTCCAATATTAACAGTGCATATATAATATCAAAATGATACGGAATTAAAATGCAGTAAAACTCATCAGCTCTTATGTATGGTATTTGTTTAATCTCTCAAATTGGTAATATCATTCTTTTATTATAAATACAATCCAGCCGAACATAACACTAGTTTTCTTTTCGTTTCTATTATAATCTAATTACCTCTTTCCCTTACCAATTTTAGGTGAAGAAAGAACTCCCACAGCAAAGAAAGATTATCAGCAAGCTGTTGATTCTGTAATGCTAAAATCAATTAAGGAGTTCCAGAGTTATGTGTGCTATAGGGCTTCCCTTTCATCAGGCATGAAATCTTATGAGCTCATCTTCTAGGAGATATTCTAACTTGAAGATATATTCATTTTGGCACTTTTAACCGGAGCAAGACTGTGAACGCTGTGTTATTGATTACTTCATATTGCCACAAATTCTCTATTTTATAAGTAAGTTTAATTGCGCTTGTAGTGAAATTGGCAGAACAACAAGTCTCTTTTTCAATATATATATATATAGGGTTCTTCTTACACGGATTCTTGTTGCGGACTTAAGAACGGACTTGTCAAAATAAGTGAAGATTTTTTTTTTCTCTCTCTCTCTCTACCATAAAGACACTCTTTACTTACATACAAATATAAAAAATAACAATTGCACCAAAGAGTGGGTAGGCCCTTATTGTTTACTTACCGACTCTTTTGTCTCTTTATTGCTAGCTTTTACTTGTGGGTCCCACCTACACTAAAACTAAAAGACTCACTTTCACCAAAACTAAAAGACTGAAGGCTTTCCTCTCTCCCCGTCGCTGTGGACTGCGGTGAGTCAGCAGTGCGCTGGTCACCCATCCTGATGCTGGTTGCCCAACCTGATTCCTCTTCAGTCCGCTATTAAGATAAGCTCTCGGTGAATTTTTTTCTTTCTCAGATCTTGTTTTCTTTATATATATATATATATATATATATATATATATATATATATATATATATATATATATATTAATCTGCACAGTTAATATTTTTTTCTAGATCTGTTTTGTTAATTTTGTAATTAAACGAAGAAAACTTTTTTTAAAAACTAACTCTCTTCAGTTCGCTATTAAGGTAAGCTCTCAGTGCATTTTTTTTCTTTTTAGATCTTGTTTTCTTTTTATGTATATTTAAATCTGGATAGTTAGTATTTTTTTTTTTTTCATATCTGCTTTGTTAATTTTATAATTAAACTAAGAAAACGTTTTTTTTAATATGAGTGTTTGACAAGCTTATTAATGTTTTATTTTTTCAGATCTATTTTATTAATTTTGTAGTTAATAAGAAAAAATGATTAAAATTTTATAGTCATTTATTTAATCATTATTAAATATTTTTTACTTATTTAATATATTTTGGTTGTTGTTTTCAAAATTTTATCATATTCTGAAAAGTTAATTACCAAATTTGATCATCATAGGTTTTAATCAAAATGGATAACGTGGAAGCGAAGTATGGGATGAGAGAAAATTTAGAGTGGGAAATAGGGGGGGAATATAGAATTTGAATTAGAGAGTGGGCTAAATGATGAATAATGTGTTGAGTCAGATCCTAATTTTTCAGATATGGTGTATAATCCTCAAGTAGCACCAGAGCTGAAACCAAAAATAGGTCAAGAATTTCAAACAATAGATGATGTTTTTAGTTTCTACAATGCATATGCAAAAGCCTCTGGCTTTAGTGTTCAAAATTGGTCTAAAAAGAAGAGATGGGGAAGCAGTGGGATCATAAGGAAATAATTTGTTTGTTGGAAACAGGGGAAAGGTACAATAATATTGAACATTGAGGTAACAAGGCGCAGGGGATCAATTAAAGAGGGTTGTAAAGCAAAACTTGCTATTGTGATGTCACCTTCAAACTTATATGTTGTTAGTATATTTGTTGAGGGCCATTGTCACCCATTAGCAACTCCACGAAAAACACATTTTTTGCAATCTCACCGCAATATATCGACTGCCCAAAAGGCCTTGATTCAATAGCTTCAGATGGTAAATATACCATCGCATCAACAATTCAATTTGCTTGGACTGCATGTAGAGGGGGTTTGAGAATATTGATTGTACGCAAAGAGATTTATATAATCTTGAAAGAGATAAGTGCAATGAGATGAAAGGACATGATGGAAATATGTTGCACTAGTTTTTAATGGGTGAATAAGGAAAGAATCCATCATTTTATAACGCAATGGAGTCAAATGATGAAAACAGGATTCCTCATTGTTTTTGGGCTAATTCAACCTCTAGATGGGCTTACAATTTTTATTGTGATGTGGTGATATTTGATATTACATACAACACTAATCGGTATGGATTAATTTTTTCACCACTAATAGGGGTTAATAATCATGGTCAAACAATAATATTTATATGTGCATTCTTGAGTGATGAGACCATAGATTCATTTGTTTGGTTTTTCAACCAATTTTTGGAAGTTATGCCAGGTGATGCCTCTAAGATGATCATTACTGATCAAGATCTAGCTATGACAAATGCAATTTCATGAACTCTACCAACAACATTTCATAGATATTGTAGTTGGCATATTTTAACTAAATTTTCTAAGAAGATAGATTCAGTTAAATACATTGCTTACTATAAGGAGTTTTGAAATGGATAGAGCTGGTTGAGAAGAGTAGCTTAAATGACAACAAATGGCTACAATTAATGTATCAAATTTGTGCTAAATGGGTGCCGGCATATATGAATCATGTTTTCTAGGCTGAAATGTCAAGTAGCCAAAGAGCCAAAAGCTCTTACTCATTCTTCAAAAAATATGTTTCAAAAAATAATTCATTGGTGGATTTTATGATTCAGTTTGGCAGGGGACTTGTGCGTCAACATCATGAAGAATTATTGGCGGATCACAAAGACATGATTGGGAAGTTTAAAATGAAAATGCTTCACAAGTTTTTGGTGCATATGGTTGATATCTATACACATGAAGTATTTTTTAAATTTCAGGATGAGATGTGGAAGAGCTTGACATTTAAATTTGAGTTTATAAATGAGGATGAAGGTCATTGTGTGTACAACATTGTAAGAAAAAGTGGCAGTAATTATCCATTACGACACATTCATTATGACAAGGTATTGGATTTTGCTTCATGTACTTGGAAAAAATTTGGGAGCATGGGAATCCCTTCTAGACACGTGTTGGGATACTTACACAAAATGCATGATTATGAAAGATTGCCAAGTCCATACATTTTGAGTAGATGGACAAAAACAGTCAAATCTGGGGTAGTCGTTGATGGTAGTGGCATTGAGATAACTGATAATAGGTCATATCTACTTAAGTGGAGTCAATTAATGCAACTAGCTTTGGATGTGGTTGACAAGGCCTTTACCAGCAAAGAAGCAACTAAGGTCTATACCGATGCTTTGAGTGGTGCACGTGATAAAATTAATCAAATGGTTAGTTGTGGTACAAGTTCTGTTGATATTGTAGAAAGAAGTCAAATTCCAAGTGTAGTTGCTTCAATGAGTGTGGGTTGCAACTACTACAATGAACTGAGTCAAGTGCATGCAAATGGGTGTGGCAAAAGGCTTAAGGGAGGGAAAGAGAAAGCATTAGGGAGACCAAAAAATTCTAAAGCTAGACGGTGTAATGGGTGTGGTTTGGTTAGCCAGGCACACGACAAAAGAAATTTTCCCGTGCTTACAAATCGGCAAGAAATTTGTAAATTTTCATTCATTTTCATAGTTTAGAAGTTGCATCTAAATAATTCATGATATGTCATTTTTGTTGTAGATTCTCACTCACTCATGACGACGCAACTCCCAACCCAGGTGTAGATGATGATAGTTATTCATCTCTAGGTGATTGTAAAAATCATCGTATAAAAGATATTTTAATTATAGAGTTTTCAACTAACATTTTGTTTTTCATTTTAGGAATATCACTATAATTTTTACGTGGAAATGTTTGATGAGATTTTGTCTTTCATGTATTTGGTTAAGGTTGCCATGTTAAGCTTGTAATTCCATGTAATGTGGCTGATTTTGGATGCAATTTGATGTATTTCTGTATTTGTGGGAATTGCAAGTAAATTTGTAATGCACTGATATGCCATTGTTTGGATCAACTGTTTGGTTTTTGTTGAGTGACTTTTGTATCAATGAGGAAGACACAGTGGTGGATCCAGATTTTGTTGCTATTGCTTTCCATTCTAATGCCTTGAAGATTTGAACAATACATAATCCCATTTTATTAGTTTGTAGGTGCACAGTGGTGGCCCTCAAATGGGTCACCCATTATACTGTAAACAATAAGGGCCTACGCCACCCTTTGGTGCAATTGTTATTTTTTTATATTTGTATGTGAGTAAAGAGTTTCTTTATGGTAGAGAGAGAGAGAGAGAGAGAGGAAAAAAAAAGTTTTCACTTATTTTGACAACATGGCCAGGCCATGCTCTGTTTTTTTTTAAAGTCCGTTCTTAAGTCCGCAACAAGAGTCTGTGTAAGAACAGCCCTATATATATATTGCTTATATAAAACCTTATCTGTCAAGGGTGTTAATTGATTAACATTTAATTACTATTACTCTCATCACTCTTGATCACTCCCTCAAATATCTCTTTCCTTAGATTTGAGATGTTTTTTCCTTAAATTTGTGATCTGTACCACAAACACGAGGAAAAGTTATCCTCTTATTATTCACCCCAGATCTATGTAAAAACAACATTTCAATCAATATATTGTCTCCACATGATTCATAACTTTATAATAGTCTAAAACACTACTTCATCTACATACTGGTGTGAATACATTAATTTAATTGTTGCTACCAAATTAATTCCTATGCTAAATTGAATGTCCATAAAGTTCTAAAAAGCCCTAAAAATAATGAACCACAAAGTTCAATGTTCTCAGTGAAAAACGAACCTAACAAGGTAGAGAGAGCTAACTCGGCAGGATGAAGAATACCAGTAGTGCTTTGTTCATATTCAAGCATGTATGCGCACAAAATATCAACAATGTAACACAATTTTTTACATAAAATTTGAGATCAACTACGAAAAATCATCACCAGAAATTTAAAACTTTAGATTGAAAAGTAATGCATGTTCAAAATCATTACCTGAGATTACAGATTGATAAATCCATGATCATGATCATGACCATATATCAGAGAGAGATGTGAGATCTACGTGTTCAATAGAGAGAGAGACGCAAAATTAAAGCCAATTTATTTTAAAATAACTTAAAATTAAAATATAAGTTGACTTATAAGTAAAGACATTCAGCACTAATTTGACTGATTAGTCAGAAATTAGGTTAAAACAAGTTATGAAGGTGTTTGACTGATAATGACTTATAAATTAAAATCTAATGTAAAGATTACAAAAAAGGACATTAGTAAAAAGATACATTGATTTAATATCATATCACAACAATCATCCATAATTTCATTAAATAAAACACTAGACAAATTCTCTAAACATATCAACTACAATCTTATTTCAAGTTAGAGATTCTTAAAGCCATATTATCTCTCATTCCTTTCATAATTAAACCATTTTAATAGTAGTAACAACTAAACAAAATATGTCAAGAGTTGATTAAAACTTGTAAGAAGCTGCACTTTTTCTTGGGGGTATCTGCAGTAACATTACAAATGATACATATTAGGTTAACATAAATAAATCTTAGATCTTCTCAACATATATTTACCATCTTGCAGTACTATTAAAAAAATGAAATAGATTTGAGCATGAGAAAGAAAACAACATTGGCTTTGAATTAAAAAATACTAGTTACTTATCCAATTCTTTAGTCTATTTTGTTTTTCTAGTCCATAAAAATGTTGGAAACCTGAACCCTATAAGATATTCATGATCTAAGGTTGGATAATTTAACTTAAAATTTTAAACATCTTTTGCAAGAATGTAGCTCCAATATTCATCTAATTTAGTTAGCTACCACAACTAAAATTCAACTAACCCAATGGGAATTTTGTGTATGCACTAAGAGGCAAGAAAAAATAATATTTGGGCTCTCTAACCCAGCTGACTTCACAATATGGAGGTTACATCATAAATCCAAGCATCATTTCAAACCTAGCCTTCTTAAAACAAGACTACCATTATACCCATATTGCATAGCTTAATAGCTATATAATTGAATGCCAAATGCTTCATGAATATTTCCTCCTTGAAATTATCCATCGCGACAACACAATCTAACATATCGTTGAATGCAACTTTTTTGTTGCTATCTTAATCATAAACCTTGAAAATGACTATATAAAACATCAAATCATTACAACAACAAAGAGGATAAATATCCTAAGTGCGAGGGAAGTGAAGGAAAAACGAGAATGGGATCTCATTAACTATAATTACTAAACAAGATTATATAAACATATGACAGAAAGAGTTCATTACATTCTACTTTCTGTTGTAGGGTTGCATGAGAACTAAATACAGACAAGAATGCAACAAATTCCTTAAAGTTCAGTCCATCCACCATACGGAACAATCTCTACAAATGTAAAAATAATATCAATAGCTCTCTGTTTTTTATTGACAGACAACACTCAACTAGGTAAACTAACATAAAAGCATACACTTAGTGATAAAGGTGCTACAAATTTCAGTAAATGAGCTCAAACTAAAGAGTTATGACAAACAATATAGTACTTTTAAAGTGGGGACATTTTTTAAAATGAAGCACATTTATCAATTCCCAAAGCTTTGACATATGCATGTTATGAAACTGTCTATAGATTCACACGTATATGCAAATAGAAGATCATATACAGCTTTAAACTCCAACTATAAATTTGTCTTGCCATTGAATATGCTTCAGAGAAATGGAAATGGAAATAGAGGTGGGGAGTCTAAAGTTAATCAAATACTGTATCACTTTCCAGTTTCAAGGCCATGATTTATGTTGTCAGTCTTGACCTTATTGAATTACTGAAATGCAATACTATTTTTTTATTCTTTGTATTTTTCAAATTAAGTTTACACTCAAATATTTTGTATTTCCCATGTCAGATCACTTGACAAATCTAAGTACTAATTATTGAAAAACATACAAATTACATAAACACAAGGAATTATATTTACAATGGATTAAGTGCTTATACACACTAAAAACTTAAGGAGGGGTGGAGCCTATGAGAGAGGATTGACGGCAAATTCAGGGAAAAAAAGACCTCTTCAGTGGAGATGAAGGCACCACCATTGCCATCCAGTTGACAAAATCTCTGATATTGTGATACTATCTCTTGCAACGACACTTATAAATCAATCCTAAATTGCAAAGAGATGTAGATAAGTTTTTTTAGGTTGAAGGATAGAGAAGTGTAATTTAGCAAAATAGTTTGGGGGGAAAATGGACATTTTATGTGCTTTGACCAACTAAATAAAAATGACTTATAAGTCATTCTAAAATAAGTTACAAATTGGTACTTATTTTTTTGACTTATAAATGAACTTATAAAGCAAAAAACAAGTTGTTGCCAAATAGCTTAAGACTTATTAGTTGTTTGACCAACTTATAAGTCGCTGCCGAACAGTGCCGAATTTTTGTTTCTTTTTCAAAAAAAGAATTGCGATGGAAAGCCCTACCCTTCTACCACCTATAACCCTAAAAATATGTCCATATACACATACCTTACTATGTATTTTTAATCGCTCTTGCAATTATATAATAAGAGAACCCCATTTGGAGGGTTAACATGACCCCACATATTTATTTTTCGTAATTCATGCAAAGATAGTTGTGATAATACATATAAACTTTAATAAGAAAATTAGAGCAATAAACGACTTTCTTAATAAATATGTATCACTCTAAAACATCAAATAAATGAAATGGAAGAAGTATTAATCTTTTACGCAAATGCATGAATATAATTGACACATTCTATCAGAAGAAAAATAATTGACACACTCTATAAAAATAAATATAATTGACATGTACAATACTCTATAAAAAAACAAAAAATTAAAAGAGTGGGACCCTATTAGAAAGCTAACTCCTCTTTAGGGGTGAGCAAAAAATCAAAATTGGCACCGAAACTACACCAAAAACTAATCAAACCGCACCAATAAAATCACACCAACGGTTCCGACGTATATGGCGATTTTAGGAGGGTTGAAAAATCGCATTTATACATATATATATTTATACATATATTTACGTATACATGAATACGTATATACATTTACATGTATATATCTACAAATATACATATATGCATATATATATATATATATATATATATGTATATATATATATACATATATATATATGTATACGTGTATATGTATACATATATACATATATGTATACGTATATATGTCTAATCTCTATACATATATACACAAATGTATATGTATGTGTAGATATTTACATGTATATTTGTATATGTAACCCATTTGGAGGGTTACTGGTTTTGAATAGACACACCGTAAAAAATCGGTATCTATAAGATATTTGAGAGGTCCCTAAAGTGGCTTTAACTCCTGCTCAAATGTATAGGTTGTACAAGTAGTGGCCAGGCTCCATTGAATATCTCAATTTCTTTTCATGATTACAATTAAAATCAACATGTTTTCGGCACATGTTGATGAAAAATAAATGAGAATCAAGAACATTCATTTCAAATTGAGGTAGATTTGTGATTCCCACAATAGTGTGGACAACTGCGAGTCTAGCGACTGTCTCGTAGAGGTGTAAATGAACTCTAGGATTTGAGTTAAAGAAATTTAGATAGAGAGTTATGTTGTAAGAAAAAGGTTTACTAGTATTATCAAGGTTAAAGGCTAACGCTCAAAAGGTTTATACTAAGGGATAGTGGTTTGTAGTGTAGATATAGGTATAGGGATAAAGTTAGAAGAATAAGAATTCCTATCTCACTACTCGACCTATATATTTGCACAACGTACCACACTGATTTTGATATAGAAAATCTACATGTGTTTGATGATATAATGTGGTGTGCATGTTAAAATTGGAATTAGAAGCAATTTGTTGTGGGGTTAGAACTGGGGGGGGGGGGGGGGGGTTATAATTGAGGGTTTGAGGGTGATCAAGTGCATGTTCTATCTCTAGCATAATGTGTTAATATTATATTATATACACAAGTGAAAAAAATAAAAAGTACCATACAAGAAAATTCTAAATAAGTTACCCTTAGTTTCACATTAAAAATATAATATTTATAAACAAACACATCAAAAATAAAACAAATATCTAAATGATTGATTTGACGACTAGTAAACAGAGTTTTCAAGGATTTTCTTAGTAGTCTCAAGTGTTTGCTTTCATAATTCCTCTCCCATTTATATAGATAATTTTTTGCATTATTAACATGACCCCGCATATTTATTTTTCATAATTCATGCAAAGATAGTTGTGACAATACATATCAACTTTAATAAGAAAATTAGAGCAATAAATGACTTTCTTAATAAATATGTAACATTCTGAAACATTAAATAAATGGAAATTGAAGAAGTACTAATCTTTTACACAAATGCAGGAATATAAATGACACATTCTATAAGAAGAGATATAATTGAGAGTTTATAAAAACAAATATAATTGACATGTACAATACCCTATAAGAAAACAAAAAATTTAAAAAGTGGGACCGTGTTAGAAAATTAACTCATCTCTAGGGTTGAGCAAAAAACCAAATTGGCCTCGAAATCGCACTTAAAATTGTTCGAACCGCACCAATAAAATCACACCAACAGTTCTGACGTATAGGGCAGGTTTAGGAAGGTTGAAAAATCGCATTTATACATATACATTTATATGTATACATATATTTACATATATACATATAAATGTATCTACATATACATGTATACATCTACATATATACATATACATGCATGTATACGTATATACATATACATATATATGTATATATACAAATATAAGTAAATATATCTGTATATGTATATCTGTACGCCTATATATGTATAAGTATATCTTTAGACGTGTATATTATAATATACATGTACTTATACATATACACGTATATATGTCTATACATGTATATGTATATACATATACATGTGTGTATATGTATATGTATGTATATGTAGATATTTACATATACATTTATATGTATACATATATTTACATATATAAATATACATATAAATGTATATACATCTACATATATACATATACACGTATATGTATATACACATACATATATATGTATATATACAAATATAAGTATTATATACTTATATTTGTATATATACATATATATGTATGTGTATATCTGTATACGTGTATATGTATAATATACATATACTTATACATATATACGTATATATGTCTATACATTATGTATATACATATACATGTATGTATATGTATAGTAGATATTTACATGTATATATGTATATGAACTAGTTTTGAATAAATATAACGCAAAAAATTGGTATCTATAAGATATTTGAGAGGTCCCTAAAGTGGCTTTCACTCTTGCTCGAATGTATATGTTGTACAAGTAGTGGCCAGTCTCCATTGAATCTCTCAATTTCTTTTCATGATTATTATTAAATTCAACATGTTTCCGGCACATGTTGATGAAAAATAAACGGGAATCAAGAACATTCATTTTTAATGGAGGTAGATTTCATATTCCCAAAATAGTGTGGACAACCACGAGTCTAGCGACTATATCAAAGTGCAATAAATGAACTCTAGGATTTGGGTTAGAGAAATTTAGATGGAGAGTTATGTTGTAAGAAAAATGTTTACTAGTATTATCAAGGTTAAGCTCGTAAAGGCTAACGCTCAAAAGGTTTATACTAGGGGATAGTGGTTTGTAGTGTAGATATAGGTATAGGGCTAAAGTTAGACAAATTAGAATTCTCTATCATCACTACTAGACCTACATATTTACACAATATACCGCACTGATTTTGATAAAGAAAATCTACATGTGTTCAATGATATAGTGTGGTGTACATGTTAGAATTGGAATTAGAAGCATTTTGTTGTGGGTTAGGAACTGGGGGGTTAAAGCGTGATCAAGTACATGTTCTATCTCTGGCATAATGTGTTAATATTATAATTGACATGTACTATACTCTATAAAAAAATATAATTGACATGTACTATACTCTATTAAAAAACTAAAAATTTAAAAAGTGGGATCATGTTATAAAATTAACTCCTCTGTAGGGGTGAGCAAAAAATCAAAATCGGCCCTGAAATTGCACAAAAAATAGACCAAACTACACCAATAAAATCATACCAACGGTTCAGGCATATATGACGGTTTTTGGAGGATTGAAAAACCGCATTTATACATACATATACATATATAGATGACGGATCTAAAACATACCTCTTAAATAGAATACATCTCTTAAATAACATACCTTTATCAAAACGACGTCATTTTGAAAACTCTTTTTTTTTATAAATAATATTAAAAGAAGATGTGACCTGATATGACATTCCGCGGCCCCACTTATTTTTCTTTTATTTATGAAAATGCAATTGAAGAATCTTCAAAACGACGTCATTTTGATAAAGATATGCTACTTAAAGAGGTATAATTTTGAACCGTCCTCTACATGTATATGTATATATATATATATGCACATGATTTATATGTATACATATACATATATTCATATACATATATACATATCTACATGTACATATATATGTATACATCTATATATACATATACACATATATTATAAATATACATGTATACAGATATACATGTATATACATAGGTATATACGCATATACGTATGCATATATGTATATACATAAATATACGTATACATGTCTATATACGTATATTAATATATATATATATATATATATATATATATATATATATATATATATATATATATATATATATATATAAGTATATATAGATATTTATTATGTACATATGTCTATGTAACCCATTTGGAGGGTTATTAGTTTTGAAAACACATAATGCAAAAAATTGGTATCTATAAGATATTTGAAAGGTCCCTAAAATGGCTTTCACTCCTGCTCGAATTTATAGGTTGCACAAATATTAGTCAGTCTTCATTGAATCTCTCAAATTCTTTTCATGATTATGATTAAATTCAACATGTTTCTGGTACATGTTGATGAAAAATAAATGGAAATCAAGAACATTCATTTCTAATAGAGGTAGCTTTGTGATTCCCACAACAGTGTGGACAACCATGAGTCTAGCGACTATCTCATAGAATTGTAAATGAACTCTAGGATTTGGGTTAGAGAAATTTAGATGGAGATTTATATTGTAAGAAAAGGGTTTACTTGTATTATCAAGGTCGGGCTCATAAAGGCTAACGCTCGAAAGGTTTATTCTAAGGGATACTAGTTTATAGTTCAGATATAGGTATTAGGCTAAAGTTAGAAGAATAAGAATTCCTATCAACACTACTCGAACTACATATTTACACAACGTACCACACTGATTTTGATAAAGAAAATCTACATGTGTTCGATGATATAATGTGGTGTGCATGTTAGAATTGAAATTAGAAGCAATTTGTTGTGGGGTTGGAACTAGGGGGTTTAGAATTGAGGATTGGAGGGTGATCAAGTGCATATTATATCTTTGGCATAATGTGTTAATATTATATTATGAACACGGGTGAAAAAATAAAAAGTACAATACAAGAAAATTTTAAATAAGTTACCCCTAGTTTCACATTAAAATTATAATATTTATAGACAAATACATCAAAAAGAATAAAAATATCTAAACGTGTGATTTGACAATTAGTAAACAGAATTTTCGTATTAGTCTAAATGTTAACTTTCATAATTCCTCTCCCATTTATATAGTTAATTTTTTGAATAGTTAACATGACCCCACATATTTATTTTTCGCAATTCATGCAAAGATAGTTGTGACAATGCATATCAACTTTAATAAGAAAATTGGAGCAAGTAATGACTTTCTTAATAAATATGTAACACTCTAAAATGTCAAATAAATAAAATGGAAGAAGTATTAATCTTTTAAAGAGATGCATAAATATAATTGACACATTCTATAAGATGAAATATAATTGACACACTCTTTAAAAACAAATATAATTGTTATGTGCAATATACTCTATAAGAAAAAATGGGCCAAAAACCGCACCAAAAACTGACAGTACCGTACCAATGAAATCACATTAACGGTTTTGACGTATATGTCAGTTTTAGGAGGGTTGAAAAACCGAATTTGTACATATATATATATATATATATATATATATATGTGTGTGTGTGTGTGTGTGTGTGTGTGTGTGTGTGTGTGTGTGTGTATATGTAAACCCATTTGTTTGGACGGTTACTAGTTTTGAATACACATAATGCAAAAATTTTTATCTATAAGATATTTGAGTGGTCCCTAAAGTGGCTTTCACTCCTACTCGAATGTTTAGGCTGTACAAGTAGTGGTCAGTCTCCATTGAATCTCTCAATTTCTTTTCATGATTATAATTAAATTCAACATGTTTTCGGCACATGTTGAAGAAAAATAAATGGGAATCAAGAACATTCATTTCAACTGGAGGTAGATTTGTGATTCCCACAACAATGTGGACAACCACGAGTCTAGCGACTATCTCCTAGATGTGTAAATGAACTCTAAGATTTGGGTTAGAGAAATTTAGATGAAGAGTTATGTTGTAAGAAAAAAGTTTACTAGTATTATCATGGTTAGGGTCAAAAAGGGTAGCGCTCGAAAGGTTTATTTGAGGGGATAGTGGTTTGTATTGTAGATATAGGTATTAGGCTAAAGTTAGAAGAATAAGAATTCCTAGCATCACTACTCAACCTATATATTTACACAACATGCGACACTGATTTTGATAAAAAAAAAAAAATCTACACGTGTTCGATGATATAGTGTGGTGCATGTTAGAATTGAAATTAGAAGCAATTTGTTGTGGGGGTAGAACTAGGGGTTATAATGATCAAGTGCATGTTCTATGTCTAGCGTAATGCATTAATATTATATTATATACACTGGTGATAAAATAAAAAGTACTCTACAAGAAAATTTTAAATAAGTTACCCCTATTTTCACATTAAAAATATAATATTTATAGACAAACACATCAAAAAGAATACAAATATCTAAACGAATGATTTGACGATTAGAAAACAGTGTTTAAAGAATTTTCGTATTAGTCTAAATTGTTGACTTTCACAATTCCTCTCCCAGATGTATAGGTAATTTTTTGTATAGTGAACATGACCCAACATATTTACTTTTCGTAATTAATACAAAGATAGTTTTAACAATACATATCTACTTTAATAAGAAAATTATAGGAATAAATGATTTTCTTAATAAATATGTAACACTCTAAAACATCAAATAAATAAAAATGGAAGAAGTATTAATCTTTTACAGAGATGCATGAATATAATTGACACATTATGCAAGAAGAAATATAATTGACACACTCTATAAAATCAAATATAATTGTCATGTAAAATACTTTATAAAAAAATAAAAAATGGGACCATGTTAGAAAAGTAACTCCTCTCTATGGGTGAGGAAAAAATTGAAATTGGCCCTAAAACCGCACCAAAAACTGATCAAACCGCACCAATAAAATCACACTAATGGTTCTAACGTATATAACAATTTTAGGAGGGTTGTTAAAAAACTGAATTTATACATATACATATACATATACATAAACATATATATATGTATACATATACATTTACATTCTGTACATATATATATATACACACACACACGTATAAGTATAAGTATAAGTATATACATATATATATACATATATATATATATATATATATATATATATATATATATATATATATATATATATATATATATGCATACATAAGTACATATATACATGTATATCTGTATATGTGTATATTTATATGTATAATATACATGTACATATACATATATATATATATGTATATACGTATATGCATAGGTATATACATATATGTATAAACGTATATACATATATAAGCACATACGTATTTATGTCTACATATGTATACACATATACATGTATATATAGATATTTGTATGTATATTTGTATATGTAGCCCATTTGGAGGGTTACTAGTTTTGAATACACACAACACAAATTTTGTTTATCTATAAGATATTTGAGAGGTCCCTAAAGTGGCTTTCACTCTTGCTCGAATGTATAGGTTGTACAAGTAGTGGTCAGTCTCCATTGAATTAATCTCTCAATTTCTTTTCATGATTATAATTAAATTCAACATGTTTCTAGCACATGTTGATGAAAAATAAATAGGAATCAATAACATTCATTTCAAATTAAGGTAGATTTGTGATTCCTACAACAATGTGGACAATCACGAGTCTAGCAACTATCTCCTAGATGTGTAAATGAACTTTAAGATTTGGGTAAGAGAAATTTAGATGGAGAGTTATGTTGTAATAAAAAGGTTTACTAATATTATCAAGGTTAGGCTCGTAAATACTAATGCTCGAAAGGTTTATTCAAGGGGATAGTGGTTTGTAGTGTAGATATAGGTATTAGGCTAAAGTTAGAAGAATAAGAATTCCTATCCTCACTACTCGACCTACATATTTACACAACGTACCACGCTGAATTTGATAAAAAAATCTACATATGTTCGATGATATAATGTGGTGCATGTTAGTATTGAAATTAGAAGCAATTTGTTGTGTGGTTGGAACTGGGGGTTAGAATTGAGGGCTGGAGGGTGGGCTGGAGGGTGATCAAGTGCATGTTCTATCTCTAGCGTAATGTGTTAATATCATATTATATACAAGGGTGATAAAATAAAAAGAACAAAACAAGAAAATTTTAAATAAGTTACCCCTACTTTCACATTAAAAATATAATATTTTTAGACAAACACATCAAAAAGAATGCAAATATCTAAATGAGTGATTTGATGATTAGTAAACAGTGTTTAAAGAATTTTCGTATTAGTCTCAAGTGTTTACTTTCATAATTTCTCTCCCATTTATATAGGTAATTTTTTGTATAGTAAACATGACCCAACATATTTACTTTTCGGTATTAATGCAAAGATAGTTGTGACAATGCATATCAACTTTAATAAGAAAATTATAGCAATAAATGACTTTCTTAATAAATATATAACACTCTAAAACATCAAATAAATAAAAATGGAAGATGTATTAATCTTTTACAGAGATGCATGAATATAATTGAGACATTCTATAAGAAGAAATATAATTGACACACTCTATAAAAACAAATATAATTGTCATGTACAATACTTTATAAAAAAATAAAAAATGGGACCATGTTAGAAAACTAACTCCTCTTTAGGGGTGAGAGAAAAAAATTGAAATTAGCACCAAAACCGCACAAAAAACTAACCAAACCTCACCAATAAAATCACATTAACGATTCTGACATTTATGACAGTTTTAGGAGGGTTGAAAAACCGAATTTATATATATTTATATATGTGACCCATTTGGAGGGTTACTGGTTTTTAATACACACATCGCAATTTTTTTTTATCTATAAGATATTTGAGAGGTCCCTAAAGTGACTTTCACTCCGGTTTGAATGTATAGGTTGTACAAGTAGTGGTCTATCTCCATTGAATTAATCTCTTAATTTCTTTTCATGATTATAATTAAATTCAACATGTTTATGGCACATGTTGATGAAAAATAAATGGGAATCAAGAACATGCATTTCAAATGGAAGTAGATTTGTGTTTCCCACAATAGTGTGGACAATCACGAGTCTAGCAACTATCTCCTAGATGTGTAAATGAACTCTAAGATTTAGGTTAGAGAAATTTAGATGGAGAGCTATGTTGCAAGAAAAAGGTTTACTAGTATTATCATGGTTAGGCTCGTAAAGGATAATGCTCGAAAGGTTTATTCAAGGGGATACTGGTTTGTAGTGTAGATATAAGTATTAGGCTAAAGTTAGAAGAATAAGAATTCCTATCCTCACTACTCGACCTACATATTTACACAACATATCACATTGATTTTTATAAAAAAAATAAAATATACATGTGTTTGATGATATAGTGTGGTGTGCATGTTAGAATTGAAATTAGAAGCAATTTGTCGTTGGGTTGGAACTGGAAGGTTATAATTGAGGGTTGAAGGGTGATCAAGTGTATGTTCTATCTGTAGCATAATGTGTTAAAATTATATTATATACAAGGGTGATCAAATAAAAAGTACAACACAAGAAAATTTTAAGTAAGTTACCCCTAGGTTCACAATAAAAATATAACATTTATAGACAAACACATCAAAAGGAATACAAATGAAACGACCTCGAAATTCGACAAACCTTATTACCTTAAATTTCATATTTATAATACATTATCTTCCTAATGTCCAAATTTTGGTCCGTTAATAAATCTTTAATCACCTTAGTTAATCCATTCATTGACTTTACATCATCAATTACTGAATTTTTCGATGTAATTTTTTTTTCCCAATCATTGTATTAAAATATTTTGGTATTTAAAAACTTAGCATCTCGATCCTAGTCCCTGGATCGCAACCTTTACTCTTTTCTTTCATAATAAATATTCTTGAATAATCAAAATACATAACTAAACCTTATTTATCCGATCAAAATTCGACATATATATAACTCATAAATTATAACCACTTATTCCACTAATTTAACCATATCCAGTTTCTATATACAAATAAAATATATACATCAATTACATTTGCAACTTTCCCTGATGTCGCACATAAGCTCTAGTCATGATTTAATGCTTCTGAAGTTTCATTTTTACCTGCAAAATTTATATTATGCAAGAATGAGCACTAGAGCTCAGCAAGTTCAATAGTGTGCACATAACACATCACATAACATGCTCTGTGTGTGTCATACATCATGTGTTATGCTTCTACTAAAGCAATATAACTTATGTGCATCATATCTATTTCCGATTAACAATTACCTAAAGATGGCATTGAGCAACTTCACATATAGTCACATATTTGCATCGAAGGCACATAGCGGTCATATCAACAATAGATCACATAACACATAATTTTATATGCATTTGAACAAAAATTGATATATACTAACAGATAAACAATTAACATCAAGTACTGAAGAACTTGCCTCGATGTCGGAATTAATAGATAACCATTTTATAATTCTTCTTATACAACCTATAGTAAATCAATTAAATAATAATTGATTAGCACTCTAATATTTAAAAAATACATTCAATGCGGACAAACCGACTTGTCGGATAAAATTTAGCATAATCGGTTGTCCAGACTTTTATTTAACAATTTCCTAAATTATAAACTTACTAGATTAATATTTAAAATATTTAAATATTAGTCTCAAATATTTAATATTTTTGGAAAATATTAAATTTAATGTCTAAATATCATTTTTATATTTTTAGTATTTTTTTATAATTTTTAAATAATTTTTAAACATTTATTTTAATTAAAAATAGCTTCTGGGACAAAATCGAAATTTTTGAGAAAGGCAGGAGCACGCCGGTCATTTGCCAAGGCCAAGGGACACGCTAGGCATTTCCTTAAAAGGTCAGGGGCACGCTGATCATTAACCAGCAGTGCGTTCGCGCCTTGCGCGCCCCTTTACCGCCTACGCCAAACGGCGTTGTTTGGCCTGGCGGTTACCGAAAATATTTCGATCACCGCACATGGTGCGGCACATTCCCTTCTGCTCCTAAAACGCTATCGTTTAGGCCCGGTTTCGAAAAAAAAAATTTGTCGCCGCGCAATGCGCGGGCGCCCCCCCCCCCCCCCCCCCCCCCCCCCCTTTTTTTCTTCTTTCTTCCGTTAACAGTAGTTGAACCCAATAATTAAACACCATTTTTGATCGTATTTTTTCACAACTTAATTACTCTAAACCTTATATAATCCATAAGTTTACCTCCAGAAATTATATAGAATAATTATTCTAATTATTTACTAATTTTTCCCAAAATTATTTTATCACTAAAAATACGAAATTAATTCAATTAAAATAACTTTATACCTTCCAAAGCTTGAAAAATCTTCCCATGAAGCTTGTTATTCTCTCTTGATGGCACCAAAATTTGCCTCCCTTGGTGGTGATGGTGTTTTCTGGTTGGTGGTGGTAGTTTCGGATGGAGATAATGGTGGTGGAAGAAAAAGTGGAGAGAATGTTTTTTTGTTATGTGAGTATGTGTCTTTTTCTATTTAATTATTTCTTTTCCTTTTTAATAACAAAAAGGAAATTAACCACTGTGGAAGAACAAAACAATTCCAGCGCCTCTTACCAATCCGGATTAGCACAAAATCAAGCCTAAAAAGTTTATTTTAATACATTACGTAGTTATTTCGTGTAATAAATATTTTATATAATGTATATAAAATATTTATTTTAATTCACCAAAATTCATAAAATGATTTATAAATAATATTTATACCTTTTTAAGGTACTTTACTTGATAATTTTTGTACACACATAATGACATGCATGTAATTATATGAGGTATTTTATACCTCCAAAATTAATAAAATAACAATACAACTTATAAAAATTATTTTTCATACTTTTTCACTTTGTTACATAGACAACATGTTTAATTAACATGTATACGTTATTAACATGTATACGTTTCTAAAATATTATTTCCCATAAAAATTAAAACAATTCCATCATACAATAAACATAATTTAATAAATTAAAACATTCATTCTCCTCATTTATTTTTCATCTCTTTACTATTTGACACACTTTACATATATACCATATAATAAAATATTGCACCATTTGTGCAATTATAATTCATTTCTTAATTAATGTACTCTGCTTATATGAATTATATAATCATTTTTTATATAATTTATATAATTATTATTTTCTTACCATTTACTTTAACTTTCTTGTATAAATTATATAATTTATTATTATTATACATATGTACATCTACATCCACATATGTACATATACACGTAGGAGTAATTTTACTTCACCAAGTTAATTGTTGAGTTTTGGAAAATTTAAAATTAAAAGAGTAATTACCCGTCTAAGCTCAAATTTTCAACTAACAAAAAGTTACCTTATTATGGATGACATAATTGACATATGGTTAGAACGTCAATAGTCATTGCAAGGATAAATCCGGGCACCAGTAACTGTTATAATATATTCTAAGTTACCTTAGATATGGACACAATTCAGAGTAACTATACACCAATAGGATACTACCATATACGTCTAATTACCATACTAAATTACACCAAAAAATTAAAAATTAAAAATTAATAAAAAAAAAACAGTGCAAAACCCTACCAAACCTCTATATAAAGCAACACAAATTTTCAATTTATCATCAATTGCACTTTCGCGCTGCATAGGCATAAACTACTCCAAGAGATTGAATTATGGCCAAATCAAGGATTGCATTGCTGTTCCTAGTAACTCTCTTCCTGTTTTGTTCAGGTTTGATGTTATTATCATCCAACCTTATTTTTCAATGTTTATTTTCATCGTATAATTACAAAATTGACTATGAGTTGTATATCAATTCATCTTATATCTTACGTGATTATGGTGTGTAGGGAGAATTTTATAAAATATGTGTATGTGCCATCTATTTTTAATTTATTATTTTTTTCTGTATCAGATTGTGATATAGTGACCGGTGATGAAATAAAATGTTGTTTTGAAAATCATATTGGACCAGCAGGAAGCTGCACTCCAGGCACCTCAGATGACCAGATGTGTGATCGACTATGTCGTCAGAAGTGCGGTACAAAGGGCGTTTGCAAGCCTATGTATGAAGGGTTGCCTAACCAATATTGTCATTGTTACTGCTGACCACATTGAGTATATGTTAACAGTAGCGGTTAATATTTGAGTAAATCAAATTATTATTATTTTTTACTTTCATACTTGTTGTGAAAAACTTGATCGATGGCTTAATTATTTAGTGCATTGCTATTTCTCTTGCAAATAATATTCTGTACCCTCCCTTTCAAAATATGAGATAAATATTGATATTTTAAATGTCAATTTAAAATACTTTTAAATTAAAAATTAATGTGATTTTCTTTAATTTATATTGCAATCATTAATATTATAAGTTATCTAAAAAGTATTACAAATTATGAAGCATATTAATTTTAAATTTAAAATAATTTAATATTGATATTATATATTCGAATGGTAGGAGTACTACTTCAAATTTCAAATGGATTGAATGAGTGGACGTACAACTTTGCAAACAAATAAATTATTTTGCTGTTTTAATATACGTAATGATCCATACAATAATTCATATAATAATCATTTGTAAAATGGTGGGTCTCATAGGACAATTAAAATATGAAACCCACTATTTTACAAAAGATCATTGTATGGATCATTACGTATAATAAAATTCTTTATTTTGATATAACTACTCCTATATAAACAAATGAATAAACATCTCAATCCAAACAATCAAAATAAATTTGAATAATTTTAATATTTAGAATTCGTATAGAACTACAAAAATAAATCCTTGGTTGTTCAACACAAAACAATATTTGAGTTGAAGGAATATAAAATTCTTTAATATTTATTTGAAAACACTTTAAATCTCTTATAGAAAAGAAATATCCAATGTCCTAACTGCTTCAAGTCATGTTACTACAACAAAAGTATAATTAGATTCAGTTACCTGAGTGAAGAAATAAAGGGGGTTACAAGAAGGATAATTAGACGAAAAATTAACAAACACAAGCATCAAAATTTTAAAATATCAGTCATTCAATATATCAACGAATTAGCATGGACAATAAAATCGCAAAATTAACAATCAAGTAAACTCTTCTTTTAAGACGGAAACATATTGCTACTGATGATTTAGTAAAAATTGTAGAATAATCGCCAAATGAAGGAAAAAATCTCCGAAAAATAGTTTTAAAAAGACCAGCATGAGCTCTCATACCCATGCAGGATTCTTCTAGCAACTGCCCTGTAATGTGGATGCCAGTGGCGCTGCATTTGCATGGTAATGATCAAGAGAAATTTTTATTTGTCCACTAAATTCAC